>JAJEJO010003788.1:174642-230355 GCA_020662805.1 Glaucomys volans | reverse complement strand
TGAGCTACCTGAGTGGAAAAAAAAAAAAAAAAAGCAATTCTGAATCTAATTTTGGCCTTTCTGTCTTAAAAAATAGACTTTGTTATGTAAATACAATCTCTGTGGCCACAGTTACCGTAATTAAAGGTAGTAAAGAATATTGAATTTTAAAATGCTATCCAGTATTCCTAGTTTACAGACTTTGGGAATATACAACACTTCCTGTCTGAGATTTTCTGGTTTACTAGAGAGTTCTCTGACGTAACTCTACTCTTAGCTCTAGGATTATGTGTTGCAGGTAGATATCTTTGTGAGAGGAAGCTAAGATGGACATTACTTTGTTAAGCATATATTTTTGTGCCTTTCTGTGTACTGAAATTCAGAACAAGCATTGATCATTCTCACTCAAAAAGAATGTGTCCTTTACTAAATTCTGAGAATCACACTAAGACAGTTTTATGTAAATGGTAGTTTTGCAGATTCCAAGAATAACTCTATTATCTGGCATCACCATAATTTCAGAAGCATTCTTATGAAGAAATACTTTTTTAAAAGACTGATTGATAACATACCAACATTCAGGAAGTCATTGTTTTAGGATGCCTTTGATCTTAGAAAGGAGTTAGTTTTTAACTTTTTTTCCTCTGAAAATTATAGCTCACTGGAAGCAGGAATTCACTCAATAGAATTGATTTGGAACACAAAATGCTATGTAATTTTCAATATATCCATGTTACATAAGTGCAGAAGGCTGCATAATTTTACATTACATGGGTTGAGAATTGGGGATTTGTGTTTGTTTTTGCTTCCACAATTGCCTGTAAAAAAGATGATGAATTATGAGGTGGTTACAGGCTTTAATTTTTTGATTGAGTGGAGGGATTGTATTTATAGAAGGTCATTCACTCCTGTGGGGAAGGTTATTAATATAAGAAATTATGTGCTGAGGTAAACCACCACAGTCAGACAGTGAAATTCATCATTCAAGACTTGTTTAGGGACATGCAAAATGCACTGTAAATTGAGCGTCTCCCTTTCAAGGGGATTAATGCGGTAGCTGGAGAATTTTCAGAAACTTGTGATAAGAGTCCTGGAAATTAGTGCCAGTCAAAAATACAGTTAAATTTTTCTTTATTTACCTAGAAAATAAATCTCCTTTCATTCTTGTTCTGCATGTCTTATTTGAAATTCAGGGCAAAAAAAAATGTCTACCTATTCCTGTTTTTCCTGAATACGTTAAAAGTACAAATTTAAAACATGTGGGTACATTAAGTCAAGTCTCTCCAAGTAAATGCAAACAATGTTTATGTAATAAACACACATCCTTCTGGATAATAAGGTGCCTCTGTTCACTCTTAGCACAGGGTGGAAGGGTCACAGGCGTGTATCCTTAAGGTTATCCTAGGGCAGACATGTTATCAGTTACATGGGTATATTCAAAGAAGATTAAGAGTGTGAAAGACCTCTGCTTATTTTAAAAAATGAGCACCATGCTAGTTTTAAAACCTAATAAGGAATAGTAAAGACATATTGTGTGTAATCTTAAATTTTAATATTGATTGACAGAACCTGACTTTGTGTTGTCCCTCAAACCTTTCAATTTTTTTTTTTATCTGATTATCACATTTGAATCTATTAGCCACTTTCCCTGACAGGCAGGAGAGGGGTAATTATCTCCATAAGGAGATTGGGGCTTAGGTGTTGCATCACTTGCTCTGGTTGTACAGTGAATACAATGTTTTTCCATTATCACACTCTAAGGGCAATGCCTCCATGCAACCTGTCTAACTAAATAATTGCAAATAGTCATTTTTTTTTCCAATTAGCCATACTAAATCTATACAGCTTTCTGAATAGCAATATAACATGGTTATAATACAATTCCACAGCAGAATTAGAAGTTGAAGATGCTCAATGCTTGAAAAAACATTCTAAGAATCCACTACCAACCAGATACTGCACAGCACTAGAGACATTAACGGGAAAATACGCACAAAAACAAGTAAATTATCATAAAGAAATGAATGTTAAAGGAATTACATTTGCTGTGGATGCAAAGACTGACTAAGGAAGGTGTAAGCAAATGACTTTGACTTTGGACAAGTGTCTTTAAGATGCCTGAAGGAATTAAAAATGGATTATTTAGCAACAAGCAACAATAGAAAAAATTTCTAGGGAATTAAATATAGGAAAACAGTTGGTTCGAAAGCAGTAAATTTGAAAATGTCATTTGCAGGTGTATAAGAGACAACTGAAATTATGGAATCCAAGAGTTTCTGAGACAAGTAGTAAGTAGCAAGAAGATACGCTGAAGAAGAATGTGGACTAGAGAAACACCAATGTAAAAGGTGTTTTTGATGGATAAGAAATAGTCAGGGAGGTGGAAATGACCAGAGATAAAGAGAAGTGTCAAGTTAGTAGAAAAGGAAAAGGAGTGACTGCTTTCCAAGAGTAACTGTCAGTGCTAACAAAGCTAAGGAGTAATTGGTTGTAATAGACGATGAAGACGGAAGGTGCAGAGTAGTCTTTTGAAGTGTTAAATGAGAAAAACATGAGGAAACAGGGTTCAGAATGCCAGTCAGATTACGTATAGGTAAATTATTTTACCATGATCAAAAACCACCTGCATAAATCCTGTAGAAGTAACAAAGTTGCACCTTTATGTAGGTTTAAATGCATCTGATTATAGAGGGAGTTAGTAGTCTTATCATGGTAGTATTGAAATAGTGGGTCATCCATTTGATCTCTGGGCACATATTCTACCTCTCTGTTTATATATATGTTTTTCAAGATGGGAAAATTAGTAAAACTATTATAACAGTGGTTCAAAACACTGCTGAAATGGTAAATTGGGACATATTCATTTTCTTTTTTCCTTAGTAACACTAAACTTGAAAATCTGTTTCTCTTTATCTTTCTTGCCCTTACTGTTAAAAGAAAAGTAATAAAGTGCTATGTCGGGGGGTGGATCTCAATGGTACAGCATGTTTGGAAGGCCGTGGGTTCAACCCGTAACATGAAATAAATATATATATGTAATGAAATTAAAAATAAAAATGCTAAGTCTACTAACAGTGTTAAAAGAGAGTTTTAATAACATAATGCATACAATTACAAAAGTTGATGATGAAGACACTTTTATAAGAGGCAAATACGCACACACACTAGGTAAATTAGAGATCAAGAATCCGAGGAGAGAAAATGAAGAACACTTGAGTTTTTACTAAAGTGGAACAGAGAATGACAAATGAGGTGTGTTCTCTGTCCCACTCCCACTTTTTCACTTACTACTAGGTATATCTATGCTTCTGGAAACTTCTTTCTCTATATTAAATCCTCTTGAATTGTACATGGCAGCTTCTGGGTCTTTGAATATTCCTAGACTTCAACTTCAGTTTCAATCACCAACTGAAAGTTTCTTCCTTCTGTCTTATTTTACATTTCCACAAGAGAATAGGTGAGTAAACACTCATCTTTATATGCAGTTCTTATTTTAAGGTATTGGTAATCCAGACTTTGCTTCCCTTGGTGTGTTAGGCACTCCCCTTGTTCAATGTACTTGTTCTGCAGGGCAGAGAGAATGAGAGAGAGAGGCGATGCGTTGGTGATGTGTCCTCTATACAGGGAGGACTCCATGGATTTGGTTAAAGTGGAGGGGTCTGTCATTGTTAAAATTTATTCTATACATAGTGTTAAAGTGAAAACAAGATGCTTCAAACTTGCAAAATTTTTCATATAAAGTGTATTATTGCTTTGACCATTTTACTAAGAGAATATTTGTGTCTTTTTTTTTTTAATTCTTATTTTAATTCTTTGTTACTGGGGTTTGAACCAGGGGAACATAATTTCTGAACCACATCACCAGCCTTTTCTATTTTTTATTTTGAGATAGGGTCTCACTAAGTTGCTTAGGGCCTCACTAAGTTCTTGAAGCTGGCCTAGAACTTGTGATCCTACTGCCTCAGCCTCCCAAATTGTTGGGATAACAGGTGTGTGCCACCATGCCTGGTTCTCTTTTATATTTTAAGGAAATGAAGATAAATCTCCTTGTAGATTCTGTCTTGCTTATTTGCTATTTGTCTTGCATTCTCACACCAATTGTTACTTCCTTTTCATAAACTTATTTTAGACTGACTCACAGTGAATAACTATCCTAAAAACAAATGGAAAGCCAACACATTTATTTGACCAGAGCCCTCTTGAGATAATGTCTGAATTTTCATCAAGACTGTAGTGATTAGTGTTTCTGATTATTGTAATCAAATAACTCATTAGTGGTTTATGTTTCAAAAAGGATTTAAAATAAAAAATGTTTCTAGAATATGGTGAGTCATCTGACTTGGGCTTTTCAAAGATTGGAAAAAATCAAAAGGATAATTTTGGCCCTTAACATTCTACATTAGTAAAATATGCATTAGGCTAGCGTATCCCATTTTTGCTGGCAGTATATTCTCAGAGGCTTCGTTTCATGGCACTTCATTTTAAACTGTACTCTTGTTTATACATGAAAATAAATTGAGTAAAAGTTGTTGCCTTGTCTCATTTGACATCAACATAAAACATCAAATGAGTGGATAAAGCTTTCAACAAGTGAAGTGTGTGTTTTATTAGTTGATATTCAATATATGAAGTAGCCAATTGAAGTAAGGAAAAGTAGGCACTGACTTCATTTTTAAGGAAAACTTCATTTGCAAGTAGTTTCAGTTTAATGAGCAGTAGAAAATGAGGTTTTGTTATCTTTCATGCGCACTTTCCACAGCTTGTTTAAAAGTTTGTAAATATTTGCTGAATGTGCCCTTTGTTAGGTGTATATGTGGGTATGGGTTTCCTTCCCTAGGCAAGCTTCCCTGGTTGTGTTTAGCTATTTATTTTAATAAGACTATGAACAAATTTCTACGCTTTTTCATGCTTTAGAGAACTCACCAGGGAATAAGAATGGAAAGAATACTCTGTATTTTGAAAAGATATGTACAATGCCAATTAGCTTAAAAGCACACAATGTGAGTTGGTAAAATTTATTCAGGACATATAATCTAACTTTAACACAAAAGTGCCTAAGTTATAGGGATAAATTACATACAAAGTTGCCACATGTAGACTAAACACTTGGCTATATTCAAATGCATGTTTTTTTTAAGTTCCTCAGATCCTCCATTTTAGTGGATTTTTAGAATATCTTATTGGTCCTTTGGACCACACAGATCCTGAACATGGGGGCACCTTGGCTTGGACTGAGGAAAGGTGCGTTCTGTGAGTACATTTGAATATTGAGTTCAGCAGATGGTTTCTTAAGATTTGGTTAAAAGACCTTTCCAGGGGGAATTTTTCCACCTATTAAACTGAATGACCATCTGGACTGAATGTGCTAGAGACTCTAAATCCAATCTATTGATAGGTCTTTGTTATTAGCCTTTTGCATGGCAGAGAGAAGGACTCATAAACTTTGTAAATGTGTAATTTAAAATATGAGATTGAGAATGTCTGAATCTGTCTTCACTTCAATTATTTTACAAAGAATTAAGATAAATTTTTACCATATGTCATCTAAGTAAAATAAAATACATCATTCATTGGTCATTAAATATTTTATTCTAAATCAGTCTCTGCTCTTTAATTTTCCCATCAATAATAGAGGTTAAGAAAGAAGTCTCTAACATCCTGTTCCATTGTAATATTCCATGAGTCTACCAAATGTTGAAGTCACTTGAAGAGCAAGAAATTGTTATAAATCCTTGCTTGCAAGCACAATTTTCAAGCCCAGATTCCAAGAACTGAGTTTCAGTGCCACAGATGGGAAAAAGAGAGAGATCTAATAGAACTTAAAAGAGCTGGGGCTAAAAGAAAGGCAAAGAGGGACTCAGAGCTGCTGAGCTCAGTGTGAGGAGTATGAATCATATTTATTCTGATTTCCCATTTCTTTTCATGTTGAGTCTCAAAAGAAGCCAGCTATCTTACCCAGTTAGCTCCTTCTACTTGCCTACATGCACACAAACATCCCACAAACTCTGAGCCTCCATAATCTGGAAAATGTCATATTTTGTTTTTTAACATGTCCTATAGCGGTTTGAGTGATTGCAGAACATTCTGGATTACAGAGTTAATTTAAACAGTATCTTGTCACAGAGATAAGAAACCAACACAAATTAGTGTTGATGATCTCATTCTGTTTATCTTAAGTCTCTTGGCAATCAAATGGTAAGAAAAAGATACTATGTGAATAGTGGAATAGTGTAGCAGAATCTTTCTCTTTCATTTTTTCTTTCTTTCTTTTTATTTTTTTTATTGTTGTGGAGAGAAAAAGTCCACTAGTCTTGTCATATACTAATCATTTAAGGTTGGGAAAAAAATGTTTAAAATTGTTTTATGAAGAACTTGAAATTATAAAAGAATGTCAATGAAAGACACAAAGTGCTGTGTTTCAATGATAATGAATTTTAAGTTGAGGCAATGCATATGTTTTTCTAAAATTATTTTCCAGGAATTATATGTTACCTTAATTTGAAGTGGATTTCTATCAATATTATTAATATTAAAAGAAATGTTTTATAAAATGTTCTCTCTGTATTTTTTAATCATGTTGAATTATCCCCCCTTCTCCATGTTATGTAATCTATCATAAACGTAAGTGTGAAACCTCAATACACTGCATTGAATATATTTTTTTTTAATACCATTGTAAGATAAAAATATGTTATTCTCCCTCAGACAGCTATCATTCTGTATTCTTCTGAAGAATTCTATGTAGGGGTAAAACACCCCTGCAAAAACGTCACAATCAAATCCTACTATTTTCAGGTGTTACTCTCTCCCCTTCTATTTCGTATTTTTGGATATAACAGCTACAAATGCTGCTGAATATATTTGGGGGATATAGAAAATTCATTAAAATGACCACCTTTTGAATACTGAAAACTCCTTAAAGACAATTATTATTTCTAATGTATTCTTTTAACCAACTCATTATAATGTACGTGGATGAATGAATGAATTTGAGAGACTCCTCATACAAGTGTTTCCTGAGCATTTGTGTTTCCTGAATAGCATTTGAATCATATAGTTTTTTATCATACATTTTTATACAGTTGTGCTTCATATTTGTTAATATACATTTTCAAAGTAGATTTCTCTGTCTTCCTTTCTGCAATCCATTTCTGGTTCACTTTCATACCTCCCTTTTCCAGGGGAACAATTCCCTGAGGACAAATCAGGGACATGTTCACGTCTACAGAGTCATCTAAGTGCTAAGATTCTATAACCTAAGAATTAAAAGATGAACAGTAAAGCAGTTTTACTGAAGTTATATTGGTTTGGAACTTGGAGACAAAGAAACTAATTCAAAAGACAGACTATTAGCAGTGACAAATCAACAGATATTTCCTTGCTTAATTATATTCTTTCAGGGTTTCTTTGCCCAATTCCATAAGAAGAAACATTTCTAAGATCTTGAAAGTGAGCATGTTTCTCAGTTTTGTTCCTTAAAATACACAGAACTTTAATTTTAAAAATAGATGTTAGAAACACTCTAGCCTTTTGAACAGTCACAGCTAGATAAATTCTAAAATTGTAGAAGACTTCCCATTCAATGTCACTGTAATTAGTTTATTTAATTTGGCCCTGTTTATTCTAAAATGTTTCAAAAGATATTTGAAGCACCAATTTATACCTGGAAAGAAAGTGAAGGTATTGTCAATAAGTGGTGTTATAGTCAATAGGTATCAGACCTTTGATTGAGACATTTTTCTCCTTCTGAATAAAAAATATAAATGGATCTGTGCAAGGTGGTGCATGCCTGTAAACCTAGAGTCTCTGAAGGCTGAGGCAGGAGGATCCCAAGTTCAAAGCCACCCTCAGCAATTTAGTGAGGTTTTAAGGAATTAGTGAGATCCTGTCTCAAAAATAGAAAAAAATTAAAAAGGGTTGGGGAAGTGGCTCAGTGGTTAAGTACCTCTGGGTTCAATCCCCATTATCCCCACCCCCCAAAAAAATTTAAATGGAAAACAAGAATTAAAATTTACAATTTAATTTTAATAGAATAATACACATTTTGAAATATCACAGCAATGAGAAAATGGTTTTAACAGAAGAAGTGGTTTCTTGCATTTCCTTTTTCTAAATTATGTACACTCTTTTATGAATTTCTAAAGTTAGAAACTGATATTAAAAAAAAAAACTCCACCATAGGTTTTATAAGAGATAAGATATTACATATGCACTGCATGTTTTAGTCAGCTTTTTCACTGACATGACCAAAAGACCTGACAAGAACAATTAGAGGAGGAAAAGTTTATTTCGTGGCTCATGGTTTTAGAAGTCTCAGTCCAATATTCTGAGCCTGAGGTGAGGCAAAACATCAGGGTGAAAAAGTGTGGCAGAGGAAAGCCTCTCAAGACATCACACCAGGAAGCAGAGAGGGAGCTCCACTCAATAAGGACAAAATATAAACATTAAAGACAAGCCCCCATGACCCACCTCCTCCAGCCACACCCTACCTGCCTACAGTTACTATCCAGTTAATTTCTATCAGGGGATTAATGCACTCATTAGGTTAAGGTTCTCATAACTCAATCATTTCACCTCTAAACCTTCTTGCATTGTCTTACACATGAGCTTTTGGGGAACACCTCACATCTAAACCACAACACTGAATTTGAGACTTGGAGAGGTGGAGTAAATTCACTTTAAATTCTAATTTAAATTAGTCTCTAATTTAAATTCACTTTACAGAGACGGGCACTGAGGATGTCAGATGGTGGGAGAGCTGGGGTTCAAGAATAATTTCCCCAATTGCCATTTGGTACTGTCTAGAACATTCTGGAACATCCCTTTTACAATCAGTAGTTAAAAAGTTGTGCATTTTTACTCAGATGTAGATATGATACAATTTGCATGTGAGATCAAAATATGAAATATTAAACTTAGAAGCATACATTTTGAAATAATGTTTTCAAAAAATAGTTTCTCTGGTTTTGATACCAGGTATTAAACCCAGGGGCACTTCACCACTGAGATACATCC
This sequence comes from Glaucomys volans, assembly GCA_020662805.1. NCBI lineage: Eukaryota > Metazoa > Chordata > Mammalia > Rodentia > Sciuridae > Glaucomys > Glaucomys volans. Next base: position 221,361 of record JAJEJO010003788.1, on the reverse strand, counting down.
CCAGCTCTTTTCCAAAAAAAAATTCTTTTTGTTTTGAGACATGGTCTTTCTAAGTTGCTCAGCCTGGGCTTAAACTTGATAGCGTCCTGCTTCAACCTCCTGAGTCACTGGGATTAGGCAAGACTGTTTGGTTGTTTTTAATGTGCCCTAAAAAAAAAAAGAGTTTACTGTGTTCCCACCCCCACCCTCAGTACTATTACATATAAGGGTTCAAGCTTCAGAATGTGGGTCAGTTTCAGAAATTTTTCCAGAAAGAAAAAAATATTAAACCATTGAATTTATTTAAGAATTTGCCTTGAAAAGGCAGTATTCAAGTAACTGGCACAGCCTTGAATTCTAAATTTACTTGAAAGCACTATAGATTTGAATCTCTGAATTTGTTACTTGATGCCTTTGGCGGAAGGTTGACTTACAGACATGTTTCTAACTACTGGCATGCAGATAGCCAACTCTTACATTATTTTAAAAGCTTTATTTTTAAAATGTATTTTTCATAATGTGAAGACAAGCTCAATTTAGATATTTAAATTTCTCGCTTTACCAGAGAAACTGGAAAGTACAATGATAATTCTCAGAATATTTTTTCAGAAATATTTCACCCCAAAATGCAGGATCCATTTCTACTAGACATTATCTATTTTAAGTTAGTACAATATCACATGTAGAAATTTATAAATACATATTTATATAGCATATAATTTTTCATAAGTTTATATATTTAGGTTAAAATATAGTAGCCTAATAGAATAGAGCAATTCTATTAGGATAGAATAGAATATAGTAATTAATGGAGTCAATTCTGTATAATAAATATTTCCTTAATACAAATATATGCATGTATTCATAAGCTTAGTGCATGTGTTCATGTATGTGCACACACATATAAATGCAATTCATGCCGAGCTTGGTGGGGTACGCCTGTAATCCAAGTGACTTAGGAGGCTGAGTCAGGAGGATTGCGAGTTCAAAGGCAGCCTCAGCAATTTAGCGAGGCCCTACGCAACTCAGTGAGACCCTGTCTCTAAATAAAATACAAAATAGGACTGGGGATGTGACTCAGTGGCCGAGTGTCCCTGAGTTCAATCCCTGGTTCCAAAAATAAATAAATAAATAAATAAATAAATAAATAAATAAATAAATGCAATTCATGAATGGCTGCTTCTATAAAGGACAATATTTATTGTATGTAGAGCCCATCATAATGGTATGGACTCTTGTGTTTTAGACCCAGTATGCATCTTAATGCCATTGATGCTAGTTATAAACATGATATAAAGTTATATTGTTGTTTTCTAATAAGTTAGCTTTAATACTGTATTTTGCACTTTTTCAGAACTCAGAAATTTTAAACAGTTCAAAAATGCATTTACTCATCCATTCTTAAGCATTACTTACCTAGAATGAAAATTAAATACCAATATACCTAAACAAAGGCAATGGTTTATGTTGCATTCCATGAATTTGTTCAATTTGAAAACATAGCAGAAAGACATACTCTCAGATTCCTAGCAAAAACACGACCTCTTCCACGATGTTTGGAATTACAAGGATGCTCTTAGTCAATCTAATTTTATTTGTGTTGAGGAAATTTCAGTTTTAGTTTTTCTTCAAGGTATAAGTACAGTTTAATGATAAATGTATAGAAAAAATGTAAGGGATTTTATAAAAATAAACAATAAAATGAATTTAAATGATCTGCAAAATAATTGTTTGGGGTGTAATCTTGATTAATTTGGCACTGAATAATGTCTGTTACCTCTTTTTAAATATGTGGAAAGTTCTGAAGTCCCACATTGCCTGCTTCTATTTATTTGAAATGCAGAATTAAGTTGAAATGTGCAAAGCTAACAGACATTAACAGTGCTTTCCTCCAGCATATGACATATAATCTTTTTGTAATTTAAAAGCTTTCAATACATTATCACTCTTGTGAAGTAGTTTACAGTAAGGCAAAAATACAAGGATTGGGGGGCCCAATGGGGAAACCATAAAGCATGGAACGTTAGTGTTTGAGGTTTACTTTCTGAGGAAATTTTATTTCAATGTATGCCCATAACAACTGGGTCAAAATAAAAAATAATTAAAAAAATTATTTTAAAAATTGCACAAAACATCTGTGACCCATTTAAAGGAAAGCGTGGCAATGTTCACAGGGGCAGCTATTTGTGATCTACATAAAGGTGGTCTTACATTGTTCTTCCTTGGTGCATAATGACCTAAAAATGCATCCAGTTTATCTATATTGAGTTAGAGAGGCTGTAGTAATTTCTTATGAAAGATTTATGGCTCCATGTATTTATTTATTAAGCAAAATTGTATTCCCATCCCCATACCCAGCACCTTAGCACCTCTTCCTTGAGCCTTCTTAGGCACAGTTAGCATTCAGTTCGCAGAGATTTGCTCTATTTTGCGTTTAGAGAGACCTGCTGAGTAACTTGATGCAGAATGCTATTATTAATTCTTGATCAAATTTTCAAAAATTCTATAAAAATGCAAAGCTCTTTGTCCCTTATTCCCCAATTTTATCGACTGTTATGTGCAAAATTTGAGGCGAAATTCACCTAGTTCTCCCACAACCTGAAGGATTGTTTGGGTTTGGAACATAGCTGTACCACCAGTTTTATCCCTGTCTCCATTTCTCTCTGTTCCTGCCCTTGTCAATAGTCCCTTAAGAACAGCGTTGCCCATCATACATAAAAAAGCAACAAAACTCACTCACATTCTCAGGGAACAGACAACACACAGAGTTGCTAAAACTTTACAGTAACCAAAACATTTATAACTAAAGGTTGCTCTGAAATACCATTTAAGTAATAACACACACAGAGAAAGCTATTTCTTGGTTATGGTGCTTGGCACCTATACATTTTATAAAACTGTTAAAAATTGCTTAAAAAATGTCAGCCAGGCTATGACAGAGACCATTAAATTTAGAATAGCATATAAAGGTGGAATTTACAAACCAGTAAAAACAACAACAACAACAACAAAAACAAAAAACAGTTCATCAGGCATTCAGTTTACTGAATTTCTTCAGATTTAATTTTACATTCTTAGATTTTTTTTCCCAATCCTTTCTTATATTTGTTAAGATGTCTCTGTGTATTAGGTTTTCCTGTATCTTAACAGTTTTGCAACACATGGCTTCCATTTATGGTACTATAATGTGGTAAATTGAGGTAAAATCACACTAATGCTTTAAAAGTGACCCACTTGCAACAACAAAGTACACCATAAGATATTTATCTTTTTCTCTGTTAACTTCACTTGATCATAAGGACTATAATTGAGGGAGCCAACTGGTCTATTTAATGGCCTGTGCCAAAATACTATATAAAATCAGCTTTTGTTTTCTCATAAATCCCACTTGCAATAGTCAACTTCTCACTGTTCATTGAGCATTTGTGACTACCTCCATCTGGCTAATCTCTTTGCAAATCTGGATTAAAAATGGAACAACTTTTTGGAACAGGAGAGAAAGTAAGAATTTTTGAGGGAGGAGAGAGAATAGGGGCTACCTCTGAGGCATCAATAAGGGTTAAAAAAAAAGTGTCCCTAGATTGAAAGGAGATCTGGAATGGGGACCCTGAGAAAGATCAAGAGAACTTACATAGAGGAAGTGAGGGGATTGAAGCAGATCCCAGTCATCTTGCATAAGTGTAGAAATGGGGCTGCTGCCCTAGGAGAAAAAAAAAGAGAGTCAATTTTGCAAAGTCCACTCTTGGGGGAAATGTGGTAGTTTCCAGAAGCTGAACAGGACCTAATTTTTTCATAGAGGCAGTGGGTAAAGTCAATATTTTCCACTTATTTTTTTAGCACATTACTGTGATGAAATTACTTCTTGCCATGAACCGCTAAGGGTCCAGGTGAAGGGACAAAGCATGAAGACTGAACTGCTGCCTTGTTTAATATTCCTGTTGTGAATACTCTCAAATTATGGTATCACTGTGCCCTGTTTTTGAAATTGTGATATAAAGTTTATGTATTAGAAATGCTAATTTTGCAAGTAGTTCTTTTAGTGGGATCAAAGAAAAGAGAGAGACCAATGAAAAAGTAAAAGGACTGATTGCAAATAAATCATCATCCAGAGAGAAGTAAAACAAAATAGATGAATATAAATTATCATATAATTTTATAAAAATGTATTCATTCTTTTTTCTCCTTTTTTTACTTTTGTAATTTTTTTAGATATACATAATAGTAGAGTGTATTTTGACATATTGTATATACATGGAATATAAATTCTTCTAATTAGCTAATTAGGATCCCATTCTTGTGGTTGTACAGATGATGATGTGGTTGTATGATGTAGAGTTATACTGGTTGTGTATTCATATGTGAACATAGGAAAGTTATGTCAGATTCATTCTACTGTCTTTCCTATTCTTATCCCCCCTTCATTCCCCTTGGTCTAATTCACTGAACTTCTGTTCCCACCACCTTGTGTGTTAGCATCCACATAGCAAAGAAAACATTTGACCTTTCGTTTTCTGGGGATTGGCTTATTTCACTTAGCATGGTAGTATCCAGATTCATCCATTTACTGGCAAAAGTCATAAACTCATTCTTTTTTTGATTAATAGTCCATTGTGTATATATAACATTGATGTGGCTGTGTCACAGTAGTATGCTCTTTTTAAGTTCTTTGGGTATATATGTAGGAGTGAGATAACTGAGTCAAATGATGGATCCACTTTATTCTACTTACAGTATTTATAAAGTACCTAGTAATATTGTAAGCAATGTGCTATATGCTGGTAACAAGCTCAATCGGAGGAGCACATCCTTTCTTGAAATAAAAGAAGGCAAAGCTACCTTAAAAGGGGAACAGAAAGAACTGAAAGCCCTAGTACCACAGCAGAAGGAAAAATCAGCATGCTCTTAACATGGCATTAGAAAAATACCAAAAAGGAGAGGATGGGCTGTGAGTCAAATCAGAAGGGACCTACCTACCAAGCACATAGCTTGTTCACTTCTGAAGGTGATGTGTTCACAACCTAATAGTTATTAAGCTCTTTCAAAACCATTGTAAATAATCCTGTGAGGGGGATGCTATGGATTTTTAACCAAACCACAATAATTCTTTTTCTATCTCTTTATTCAACGTCAAGTGTTTGAAAAGTTCAGAAAAAGTAAAAAGAAGTAAGAAAAACACCTATGCCCATAAATCTTAAAATCAAAACATGCCAACATTTTGTATTTGTTTCAAATTAAAAAAAAAAGGTGAAAGGCAAAACAAACAATTTTAAAAAATAAACGAGTTCCACATATACTACGTATACAACTGGCTTTCCCTTTCTAGCCTCCTGTGGTCTGCCTTTTTTCTTATTTCACATAAGCAATCTCAACCTTAAAATTGACAAGTATTGTAGCCATTTGTATTATTATGATTCAATAAGGTGTTTGTATAACAATTGGTTTTAACACTTACCATACTGTGCTTTCATTTTAAATCAAATTGTGTGTTGCCCAAGCTGAATATGTGTGTTCAATGAAGTTCAATAAGCATTTTCACTTTGTTTTCTTGTCTTGATGAAAGATGACAGAAAAATAATCTAAAGGCAAAGGATATATAGCAAATGTTAGACAAAAGACCATAGATACAGGTTCCAGGTCCTGATCTGAGACAGTTTAGGTTCCAGGAAATGGAATGATTAGAACACCTTTTCAGAAATGATAACTTACTGTGGGTCATTGGAATACAAATTTAATGGGTCTCTAGAAGCACTTATAAAAGTATGTGTTTTGATATAATATTGCTTAGGACTGTGCCTAGAGGTGTTTATTTGTCTGCTTATGCACTGGAAATTGTTCCTTTGTGATTGAGAAGGTATTTTAGAGCCAGGAACTGTTCTCTGTGTGCCCAAGTGTCATACTGACACACAACCTTGGGGAAAACACCTTCTAAAGAAAAGATCCTCATCCTTTTTAGTCCTTTGATTTTTAATAATAATAACATAAACAGCTAAATGATTCCAGAAAGAACATGAGAAGAAAGAAGGAACCTTGAGGGGGTGGTATCCTAGAAGGCTAGTGATAAAAATGCATCCAAAAGAGAGAGTGGCCAGTAGTGTTAAGTTAGGTGAAGATTGAAAATTAACCTCTGAATTATAAACATGAGAATCCTTGCTGATCATGGTAGAGCAATTTCAGTGGGATGAAAGTGGTGAAAAATCTGGTACAAGTGAATCTTTCCAAAATGGATGGAGAGAAGTTGGAGACACAAAAGTATAGGAAATTCTTCAATATAGATTCTTTTCTGCAAATATGAATTTATTCCTTCAGAATTTTTACATCAAAACTCTTAAGAATGTTTTATAATTCTTCATGAAGGGAATCCTTACTTTATTAAAATGGGTAGGAATAACATTTTCAGTGGGAGTTTTTTAACAATAGAATTGTTATTTAATGAAACCTATAGCACAAAATATGAAGCTACTGCTTCTATAATGATCCCAAGAATTTTATAACAGAGCCATTGATTTTTAGCAAACAACCGTGATTTTGTAAGGAGGTAGGAGGAGTAGTGGAATAATAGTGCACATTGCTGCTCCACAAGAGATGGGTGGAAAATGTAAAGAACCACCTTTTTAGCAAAGAAAACAGCTGTGTCTTATTTATAGTTATGTGACTTTCATGAGCCTTTTGTCGATTTGCTACTGTTGACGTTTTTTCTCTTGATATCATGGCTATGAGTTGCTTTCTTAGGAATTTATGTCAAAAATAAAAGAACTATAGTACCTGCTTATGTGGCAAGTTTGAATGGGTATTTCTATAGGTAGTGAACAACAATTTTCACAGGGAGTACAATAGGTTTTGTGTAAAAGCAAGATTTATTCATGTATTGAAATACAGACTATCAATCACAGGTAATGGAAAGCATCAAATGGGTTTTAAAGTGTAAAACAAATGTAGTTACAGTGATTTCCATTTAATGCAATTGTTGTTATTGAGCAGTAGACTCTAGTTTGATTTACAGATGTACCTTGCAATATTAAATATGATTTAGCAAAATCCACTTTAACCTTAGTTCATTATATAGTCATTCATATTTAATTTGGCGAATAGTAAAATTTTTTGGTGGGAGGAATCTTGAGATTTTTTAAATCGATCTTCCTGCTTCAGATAGCAACTGTTCCTGAGATAGAAACTTGTTTGGAAGGATTCATTGTGATTAAACATTTTTTCCCTTAAAATTTTTTTCCTTAAAGGTTTGGCTGGTTATAATATTTGATCTCAAAATATTATTTGCAGTGGTGCTTTTATTTTTTTTGCTCTGATTTATAGCTTTGTAATTCCCAGAGGCAATTTACATCATAACTCTCAAAAATTCTAAAAAGTGTAGAAGTTAACAGTGGTTAACATTTTCCTTTGAAAATGTAACATTCACTGTTCTGTGAGTAGAAGTTGCACCACAATTAGACCCAGGAGAGATTTGGTTATGAAATTTTTCTGGGATGGGAGGACCTACCTCAGTGTCACAGTCCTTAGCTGTGCATTCACTTAGCTCATGTTTCATATTTCCTTGGGGTGTGGTTGGGAGCAAAGAAATGATGGTTAAGGCTCACTCTTGGCACCCCTTCTGGGTAGTCACTCCTGATATGAAATCCAATTCTATAAGGTCTCATTGGTTCTATGTTCATTTTAGTGCACTAATGATTTCTTCTATCCTTAAATCAATCTTCACATGCTCTTCACATGAAACTACTCATGACTCATGACAATTCTTTTTTTTTCCAGCCTTTGCATATATAGGTGCAAATATATATTTGAAGTATGCAGATATTTGAAGTATGCAGTTTGATCAGATTTGTCATGTATGTAACCAATACAATCAATATAAAAAGAATTTCTATTACTTTTTAAAATTTGAAATCATGCAGACTGTGTTTCTTGTAGTTTGATTTATTACATTCGAAATCAATCACCTTAAGATATATAGAACCCCATCCCCACATCAACTTTTTCAAAATGAAATGACACACTTATAAATGTCTCAGAGGTCAAGGAAGAAAGCACAAGAAAAGTAAATAAAAAGTGCTTTGAGATAAGCGATGATAAAACTTAAAAATATTGGGATCTCTGGGATGAAATAGGACTCACACAGGCATTTATAACTTAAATTACTTATATCAGAAACTAGCTAGAATAACAACCAAATTATTTTCAAATCATGTAGTAGGACAGACACAGTAAGAGTAAGAGCAGAAATATATGAAATAGAGAAAAACAGTATAGCTAAAATTTGATAAAAATTAAACAAGTTTAATCAAGAAAAAAGAAAACATAAAAATTAATATCAATGGAAAATGAGCTATCAAAACAACCCTAGAGATGCTAAAAATATATTAAGGTAATATTACAATTGTATGCCAATGTATGTGAGAGCTTACATAACATGGTCTGTATTAGAGAAGGATTCATGTGCTACTGAGAAGAAACTGTATTCAGTCACTGATGGATGAAATATTCTATATATGTCTGCTAAGTCTAAATTATCAATTGTATTTTTTACTCCTATAGCTTCTTATTTAGTTTTTGTTTGGAGGATCTATCTAGTGGTGACAGAGGCATTTTGAAGTTACTCAGTATTATTGTGTTGTGGTCTATTTGATTCTTGAAATTGAGAAGGGTTTCTTTGATGTACATAGATGCTCCATTGTTTGGGACATAAATATTTACAATTGTTATGTCTTGTTGATATGTAATTCCCTTAAGCTGCAGGAAATGGTTTTTTTTTTTGTTCTTCTGATTAACTTTGGCTTAAAGTCCTCTTAATCTAATATGAGGATAGAAACCTCTGCTTGTTTATGAGATCCATGTAAGTGATATGTTTTCACCCATCTTTTCACCTTCAGTTCATGGATGTCTTTCCCTATGAGGTTAGTTTCTTGGTGGCAGCATATTTTTGGGGTCTTGTTTTTAAAGACCCAGCCTGCCAGTCTCTCTGTCTTTTGATTCATGAGTTTAAGCCATTAATGTTACAGGTTATTATTGAGACAAAATTTGTATTCCTTGTCATTTGGGTTTATTTCTAGTTTTTAATTTGAATTAGTTTCTCCTTTCATTAACTATTCCTTTAGTATAGTTCCTCCCTTTCCTAGTTTTCACTTTGTTTTTCATTTCATGTTCAAGGAATATTTTGTTGAGAACGTTCTGTAGTGCAGGCTTTCTAGGTGCAAATTCTTTTAACTTTTGTTTATCATGGAAGATTTTCATTTCATCTTCAAATCTCTGAAGCTTGATTTTGCTGGATATAGGATTTTTGGTTGGCATCCATTTTCTTTCAGAGCTTGGTATATGTTATTCCAGAAACTCCTAGCTTTGAGGGTCTGGATTGAGAAATGAGCTGAGATTGGAATTTTTTTCCCCCTACACATAATCTTATATATTCTCTCACAACTTTTAAAATTCTATCCTTATTCTGCATGTTAGGCATTTTCATTATAATGTGCCTTGGTATGGGTATGTTGAAATTTTGTACATTTGGGGTTCTGTAAGTCTCTTATATTTGATTTTCCATTTCCTTCTTTGGGAAATTTTTTGATATTATTTGGATGAAAAGCTTGCACATTACTTTGGTTTCTATCTCTGTGTTTTCATCTATCCCAATAAATCTTAAATTTGGTAATTTGGTCTTTTCATGTTTTCCTGTAGTTCTTGGAAGTTCCATTCATGGTTTATTCACATTTTCTCTCTGTGGACAACTCTGTTTTGAAAATTATATATTTTGTCTTCATTGCCTGAGGTTCTGTCTTCCAAGTGGTCTAGTCTGTTGGTGAGGCTTTCTATTGAATTTTTAATTTGGTTTATTGTTTTCTTCATTGTGAGGATTTCTGATTGTTGTTTTGTTTTGTTTTTTCAGGATCTCTTTATTGAAGTGATCATTTGCTACCTGTATTTGCTCTCTTACATTATCCTTTACTTCACAGATTGATTTAACCATGTACATTTTAAATCCCTTCTCTGACATTTCTTCCACTGTGGTGTCAATGCATTTTGTTAGTAGAGTATTTTGGTTAGCTTGGGGTGATTTATTCCCTTGCTTTTTCATGTTGTTTGTGTGTCTACACATCTAACACTGTGGATCTGAGGCAGTAGGATTTCTACCCTGTGGACCTCTAGTGTCCCTAAAGGTATCCAGAACTTCACTGTTTAGGGGGAAACAAATAATAATAACAACCAATGCAATTAAAGCATTAACCAAATAGTTCCTACTATGACATCTACAATTGTTAATTATCATAATAAACAGAAAATATATGATCATTTATTTCCCATAATTAAAACAGTAAGTTTGCAAAAGGGCTTACATTTTCAAATGATGGACAGGGAGAGAATAGAAGTGTTATATGATGTGAAAATTTTGAGGGAGGAGGAGAGAAGACAGAAGTAAAAGGTTAAAGGAAGTGTGAAAGAGAGAACAATAGAGATTGGCTGTGGCAGAAGAAAAGAGAGAAGCGAGGGAAACAGGTAGGAGAAAAAATATATATAAAGCAAAACTGTAAATAAAAAATCAAAAATAAAAAAAGAATACAGCACAAAACTAAAATATACTAATCAAACATCCTAGTTACCAAAAAATAATGCATGTAAAATAACTGGCTTCAAAATGCTAGAGATGAGAAGAAAAAAAAATAGGAAACTGTACAAATGTCCATGTTACCATTAAGTTCACAATTAAACTGTGAAAACGAAAAAAAAAAAAAAGAAAGAAAGAAAAGAAAAAAATCTTGATGAAAAGTTAAAGAATTCTTTCCATTTGAGTTCAAAAAATTCTCAGCTTCTCTTCTCAGCAGTTTTAGGTGGGGTCTTATGGAGTGTGATGCTCCACTCTCTGGATTGCTGGACTGAGAGAGGTAATCGCATAGGTGGGGTTTTTGGAGGCAGGATTTAGGCTTAGGTGTACTCCGGGCTCTTCACTGGTGGGGGAGCCAATTCTTAGTCCCCTACACCACCTGTGGACCCCACACTTCTTGGCCTCAGGTTCAGTCTCTAATTTCTCCTGTTCCCACTCTTCCAAGTTCCCAGACAGATTTATCTCTCTCAGCAGGTCCTTCAAGCAGTAGGATTAGAGGGGTAGGGATACAGCCAGGTGAGTTTCTGTGACCAGTTGCCCGCTGTGTAAACCTCTCTCCAAGTCTGGTTTTCTCCTGGTCACTTTTGCCGCATGTGTTTCCTGGGCCTGTATTTCGGGCCAAACTCAGGATTGCCAAGAACTGCCCCCCTCAGTGACCAGCCCTCTCATGACAGCTGTCATGTCCTTCATTTGTCCTCCACATGCTGCCTGGAGAGATGGTGGTTTCTTTCCCCACACACGGATATTATGCAGCAGTCTTTCAGGTTTGCCACACAATGTCCTTGATCTCTAAATACTCTGTACCCAGATCTGCCTAGGGCCTCCCAAAAATGCAGGTTCCTTTAACTCCCTTATCTCTCTACTACGATCATGGAGTGACTGCTCTGGCTGGTGCATCTGGCCTGGTGGCATCAGCATCAATGGCTATGCCACTGGGGGTTTCATCCTTATTTTTTACATCCATCCTCCTGAGTCTCTGAACTACTTTGAATATCCAGTTTTAAATTCCAGTAAAGTCCCTTATATTTTTTGTTCACCCACCTTGCTGAGAAGCTGCCTGTCTGCTTTCTTGGTTTCATTCCATGCAGCAGCCAGGAAAGCAATCTCCTCTGGTCAGCCATCTTCGGTCCTTCTGTCTTGAATGCATATTAACCATACTCCTCTGATCAGCTAATCTTTCAAGACTCTGCTCATGTTTCAAATCCAAATCTAGTCATTCCTTCTTCTTTGCAATCTGTGCATATACTTTTACACAGCATTTTTATATATCATGATAGCTATCTGTCTCCATGTATGGTTTTATTGCTAGAGTGGGAATATTATGGATATTAAATGCTGTATCTTGATGAGCTAGTAAAATCTTAATACAATATGCAATCAGCAAATGATTGAATATCAGTCAAACAGCAAATGGACAGAATAAATGAGTGAATGAATGGGCAAATAGATGAACCCATTGAGGGAGATGTAGCAGGGTAGAAATAACCAAAGTCTTATCACTTAGGAGTGTTTTTACTGGGCAAATTCTTGCTTAAATGGTACTGAATATTTCTGAATCTCTTTCTTCCCCATCTGTTATATGATTCTCTTTTCTACTCATATGCAGAGGATTCTACTGGATAACACATAGTTTCTTTCATGTGAAGGTATAAAATGTTATGTAGATAAAGGTTGTTTTAGGATTCAAAGACATTATGATATATCCATGAGAAAAAAAAACCCCAAATATGACAAGTTAAAGAAAGAACAGATGCTGAGGAGGAAGATATCAGATTGAAAGAAAAGTCCAATATTTGAAATAGTGTCCTGAGGACCAAAGAAGTTTTAACCTTAACTCAGGAATTAACTCTGGCTACACATTAGAATTACCTGAGTATTTTTAAAAAACTTATGCTTCTGCTCTAATTTAAGCGGTGTGAGGAGGGGCTCAGTCATTGACATTTTTAAGATGCTCCCCAGGTGATAGAACAGTTGTGTGAACAACTGCTGGGACACAGGAGTTTAGGAAATGTTTTTCATAAGAAAAATTGCATAATAAATGAGATCTTTAAGAAAGATTAATCAGCATGAATACATATGAGGAGAAGCCAGGATAGAATTTGAGTGATGGAAACATCAAGAAACATTACAGATGAAAATAACTGTCTTTAAGGCATACCCTCAGTTTTCTTTTTTAGAAACTAGGGAAACTAGTTAGAGAGATAGCCAAGAAAGTTCCTCATAGTTAACAATGAAGTCACTCAAACAAATTTAGGAACATGGAAGATATCAAAATCAGCAAAGCAACATTTTTCAAACTACGCATAAAAGTTATTCAGGTTACAAGCAGAAGTTAAAATGTCCTTGCATTCCTTGAATTGTCTGCATAGAGTTCCTAGAGGAGTCAAGTTCTAATAGGATTGAAATCAAGTTGTTTGTAGAGTGGACAGTCAGTCATGATAAAAGAGTTATAATATGGGTGTTTGGGGCTTAAGGGTTAAATTGTATCTTTCTAGATGTCTATAGCTATTTCTCTTAAATAAAATAAATGAAACAGTTGATATCCAGTGTTTAAAAGTAAATTTAAATATTTAATACGGTGGCCCTGAAATGAAAATATAGTGCATTCATTAAACTAGATTCTAAAAGTAATTTGTTTTTAAAAATATTTCTAACAGTAAATTCCTAAAAGATTTTTCATTGAGATGGGCAAAGTAACATATTATTAATGAAGAGAAAACCTGGCATACTCATTTGAAAAACTAGTTTGTTCCCCTGTAACATCAAAACATGCTCATGTGTTGGATCTTATGGAAGATAAAAAGATATATGTCAATGAAACACCTCTTCTGGAGGAACTGCAGTATGTTTTTATTAAAGTAGAATACTTAGATATTACAAAATTATGCCAAACAAATGACCAAGAAGCAATACTTTAAAATATTTATTGCCTTTCTGGGCAAAGTGGTGCATGCCTGTAATCCCAGTAGCTTGGGAGGCTGTGGGAAGAGGATCCCGTGTCACAAGTCAGCGTCAGCAACTTAGAGAGACCATAAGCAACTTAGCAAGGCCCTGTCTCATGATAAGAAGGGTTGGGGATGTGGCTAAGGGATTGAGTGCCCCTGGGTTTAATCTCTGGTACCAAAACCAAACAAACAAACAAAATTGCCTTGACTCTGTGAAGAGATTTAAAGAAGAAGGAAACAAAGAACCTAGAAGTTCATGTTTTATTTTCATATGAAAAGCTCTTGTGAAGAATATGGAAAGCAGCCATTTTGACATTTTTATAGAGAAAGGCCAAGCCATAATTTAATATCTTAGACTCTATAATTCACTTCCACTTCCAAGTGAATTATTTTAGTTAGCTTGTTTTTTTTTTTTTTTAAAGTACATTATATTTAGAACAGGAAAAGTAAACTAATATTTTAAAACACTCAACTTATTTTATCTATTTCACATATATCATTTATAAAGGCAGTTTGTATGCTAGAGAAGGAAATAGGGAATATTAGCAAAAAAAATTGAATAGAAACAGGGCCATGTGGGGAAAAATACTATTATGCTCCCATCTCCCCATCTATAGTAGAATAATAGTGATATCTGTGTTAGAGGCTAATGTGTGTATAATATCTATCAAGCTCTTAGGTCATACCTCCCACAGAGAGTAGCACCATGAAATTAGCTACTGAAGTCATAAATTTAATAAATAAATACTGCTTTAAAAATAACAAAACCATACATTTCTTCAGTTTTGTAAAACCATTTGATAATTTGTTTATCCAGAGGATATTATTTACCTTTTCGGTAGAGGCTCACAACTAATGCATGCATCTGCGAGTGTAGACTCTTGGTACCTCCAATGGCATTCCATTATTAGGCTTATAGCAAAATAATCTCGTCTCTCAGTAGACAACAGTAGACACTCTAAATGTGGAGTGGTTTGTCACAATTATTTGGTAATCTCTTTCAGTGTAACTCACACAGCAAAAGTGACACTATTCCTGTCACTCCTCAGAATTGTCCAAGCTCTGCGGGTTTCCACATTCAGGAGAATGAAGAAAGCCATTATGAGGTATGCCATATCTCTGTTGAGACCATCTTAGTACTGAACAATTTTCGTTTTCCTCATGATTTTAAATGCTCTATGATAACTATTATAGATATTTTCTTTGCTGACCTCTTTTATAGTCAAATTTTAATATTAGTGCTTAAAGTAGCTTTAAGTAAATACTTTTAGAAAAAAAATCAATGATAATCTTTTTCCCCTGGAATAATTGTCCAACTACCAAATACAATGTTCATGACACTGAATAAATTATGATGTCTCTCTAAAGCTAGTTTTGGAGAAAGTAATGAGTGACTTTCTTTAGGACTTAGAAGTTTTGATTGATTCCTTTTTTAATTGAGCCTAAAGGATATATCCATATGTTTGTTGGAAGAAAGATTTTCTTCATTCCTCTGTACTCAAGGAAGATAGAGAAGACAATGTTACTTGGTGATTTAGTTAAATTGGTAGTTTCATTGATCTTTTCTTTTTAACCACTTCTCCTCAATTTGATATATTTCCCTGCCTATTTCACCTTAAAGACTATTACTTTCTTTTTTTAAAAAAGGATTCATCCACAGTAAAATGGAAAAATTGTGGTTTTTTTAATTCTTTTTTTTTTTTTGTTATTTTTGGGAGAACAATTCAGTACCAATTATTCCACCACAGCTGAATATAGAAATTTGTTACTATTTTTGAAAAGGGTTAAAAATATGAAATTTATCATTCTTAACCATTTTTCAGTGTATTATTCAATTATTTTATATTTATTCACATTGTTGCACAATGGAATGAGTTAAATACCTGTAAGAAATTATGTCATAATAGTCATGTATACTAATAACAATTAATATTGATCTGTATCTAATATTAAAACATATGTGCTGCTTTCCCTATTTTTAGTCATAATATACAGATGATACATAGATAAATAAATAATATGTGGATGTATGTTTGTGCTTATGTTTTATTCAATTTTCTCAGTGAACATAGGTGATGTGAACTGATATAATTAGCAAGATTCTCATCATTAACTTATCATTCTTAACCTATCATTTTTAATTTAGATATGCCAGTCATTGCTTACTTAGCAAAGTTAACATCAGTTATTGAGACATCTTTGTCCTGAACACTGCTCTAAGAATTTTATATGAATTACTATAATTCTTCTAATCTATCACTGAATATAATACATGCTACTACTTTATCTGCCACTAGGGGAAAATATAAACAATTAAATACTGATAAATGCTTATTTATGGTTTGCTTTGAGATACGTTAGAAAAGGGAACATTTTTTATAATTATTTAGATATTGCTTACTTAACCCTGACGACAACCCCATTAGGGAGATATAATTATTATTCTCATTTTGCAGATGGAGAAACTGGACATAGAGGTTATGTAATTTATCAAAATTCATACATTGTTGGTGGGGTTGAAATATAGTAACAATCATGAGTTTAGAAATTGCAGGGATAACTGAGTTGTGATGGTGTCTTAACTAAAATCATACATAAAAGCTCTCACAGATTACTGTCAGGAATCATAGAAATTACATAATAACCATAATAACATTACTGAGGCACAAACTGAAGACAGGAGAGAGTAGTTGATCTAAGTCAGAGTGCTAACTACTGATAGCAGTAGAATTAGGTCTTAGGATTTCTGATCTTGGAGTCATATAATGATTCTATTGTCAAACTGCATAAAAAGTGGTTTTCCAAGCAAGTGTCAAAGAAAATGGTTTATATATGAAGTTCTTTCTTAAGTCAGATTTCAAAGTGTGGAATTCAAACTAATTATGTTCAAGAATTCTCTTCCTGGCATACCTTCTGTCACTGGATACCCAGAGCATCATAGTGGTCAAAATAAAACAACAGAAGTGAAAAAGTGCTTATTATTTTCATTCCTAAATGCATATCTTCTTTACTTTGATCTATATATTTTATTTTCATTTCCCTCCTGGTACATCCCAATTCTTTACCACAAAACAACATAGGATGCAGACAGACAGAAATTTCAATGTCTATATTCTGCAATCTATAGGAAAATGTCTCATAGAATTCACACAAGCCTACATCTCAGTATGAGTAGCTGTTCCCTGTCACTGTTTTTGATGCTTGAGTTAAAGAGTTTTTACAAAATGGTCTAGTGTTCAGTGTATGAATTTTTGAGATAAGACTTCCCTTGTAGGAATGAAATCCGAAAATCAATGTCAGATGGAAATCTTAGCTTTAAGAGTTAGGGAGATTGGTGGAAGGGTTTAAAATGAGTGTGAATTTTAGCTGCCAGACCTTGGAAAGGTGGCAGTTATCATGGGTGTGAAATTCATAGGTGCAGATGGTGGATTAAGATATCCCAGGATGGACCACTGCTATAAATCTCCACAGCAAAATTGAGAAACCCATTTTGATAAGGAACATACTTTTGACCTTTTATAAAAATTTATAAGTTTTGCTGAATAAATTCATACAAGTTAAATTTTCATTGGTTTCATGAAAATACAAATTGTTTCAAATATTGTGATGCAAATCATAGAATACAAGTATGTCATGTGGTAAGATCAATGTGTGGGAAGAGAATGTACATGAGAAAACTATTATTTTTTCTATTACTATATGTCTTGCATTTTACATGCATAACCCATTTCAAGACAGTAGTTTCTAAGGTAAATATAACCCCTGCCATTAATGATGAAGTTATGAGACTTGAGTCTAGGTCAACAACCAAGGGCATAGAGTAGAATGAAAAGGATAACGATGTCTTCCACATTCAAAGAAAAAAAGAAAACCAAACCATTTCTTCCATCTTACTTGGTTTTGGCTTGTATTTTGTTTTCTAAAATAAAATTCATATCCTAAATAAATTTAGTATATAAATGCATTACATACCTATATTTTTCTGGTTTTGCTATATTTTGAATATTATATGCCTGCATTTTCCCATTCTTGGAAACAATATAGTCATATTGACCAGTATACTTAGCTTTAATAAATAAATTTTAGTCCTTAGACAAGGCATTGTAATTGATTAAAAAATTAAAATAATTAATGAATGAATCACTTCACAACAATTACAGCTTTTTGTCATAATATTTGGGAGTGTAAGGGTACTTACAATTGATAATTTTTTACTAATAATTAACTAAATTAAAATAAACCAGTTTATTTTCATTTCCTTCATAAAAACAAGACTTTCCTTAAATACCTAGTGTATTAAAATATATCCCCAAAGACATCCTCACAGACATTATATGCTTATATTCTTGCTTACATATTTTAGGAATAATTCATGATTTATCAAAATATTTTGTCAGTAACACACAAAATTGCCCTAAAAATTCAATTAATTGAGAAAAATGATAAATAATGTGCTACCTCTCAGTCATTCACTGAGAAAGATTGCATATATAATGACCAGTGGAGAAAGCATGTTTGGCTAACAGTCTGACTCACTAGATAAGGACATAGTCCCTCTTTCATTCTTTTATCATCTAGTCCATAAGTACTAAAGGGAGTCACCTCAGTAATGTTTTCCAGAGGCTAAATAATGTACTTGAATAATGTATGTAGCTTTATGAAGAAGTTTTCAGCTTGATTCCCTGTATTTCTGCAGCAGATACTAATAAATCGGTTAGTAAATTTTCTACCAGTTCAGTATTTTTTCAATGACTTAACACTATGTAAAGATTGGCCATCAACTTCTTTTACTCTTTAATAAACACATTCTGCCAATTCTTTCTTCACCACAGAACAAGTGGACTTGGTTGCATTCACAGGAAGAGCCACTTCTGACAGATTTGCTGATGGTGTCAGCAATGGTCACAGGCTTGATGGACAGCCCAAAACCTTGTGATGGCCCAGCTCCTGCTAATTAGTTGTTTGACGCCACTCTGTGTGCCACAGGCTCAGTTTTACCAGCCAAAGACATCTTTACTATTCAGAATGACAGCTGTGATACAGCTGTTTATGGAGAGAATGGAGGGCAGAAAAGGAGGGGAAAGAACCTTTCAAACAAGTGACAACCACAGTACCTATCATCAGAGGTTTGCGACGATATAACAAACAAACAAAAACCCCAACAGGTGGCATAAAAATGGTATAAACCTGTTGAATGAGTATGGAAGCCATGCTTATTCATAAAATGACAATGCATAATACCTGACTGTGAGAATTAGAGAAAGATACAGCTACCTCCCAAATTCATTTTAAAGCAATTGAGTTTGCATCTCTTTTGAATAAAGCCCTCAAGCACTTGCTCATGAAATTAACATAGTTGGGTAGAGTTGTCAGAAGGTTATATCCATGTCCATGGACACTAATGAGAAAGCCTGCCAGAAAGCCTTGTATTTGAGCACTTGTAGAGTTTGGGATCACACAACATACAGAAATGGAAAAAAATAGAACTTCCTTGTGATTTTTAGAAAGTATACTTACATCAAAGTAATAATGAAGTTCTTTGCATTTATCACTGAGTGCGAACTGTGAGATTCCTTTTTAACCACTATTCAAATGATATGACTATCTGATGGAAACTCAAAGTACCAATTATTAGAAGTATATATTGACCAATCAAGTTCAATATTTTTCACAAAAGTATTTCATGTTATAAAATCCTCATTTGAGTTTCAAAACATCCAATTAAAATTGTTTTAATGTGATAACTAATAATTTATGTAATAACTGATCACAGACATATTATAAGATTTGTAAATATGCTCTAAATTATGATCACACTACAGAAATCATAATAATGATATAGATTTTTTATGTTTGTAATGGTACCTTTATAAAATATAAATTTATATCTATTTATATTTTATATATAAGTTGTTTTTAGCTTTTACCTTTAATAATTTTAAGTTTAAAAATATTAAAACTTATTTACAAATTCAGGAAGCTACATGGAATTATTCTAATTATTGAAGAATAATTACTGGGACTTACTTTTATTTTCTCTAGATTAGTTCATTTATGTCAGAATACAAGTATGTTGTATTTATTGAATACAAACTAAATCTTAAAAAGGAATAAGCAATCCTGGTGCAGGAGCACATGTTTGTAATCCCAGTGGCTTGGGAGGCTGGGACAGGAGGATTGAGAGTTCAAAGCCAGTCCCAGTAAAAGTGAGCTGCTATGCAACTCAGTGAGAACCTGTCCCTAAATAAAATGCAAAATAGGACTGGGGATGTAGCTCAGAGGTTAAGTACCTCTGGGTTCAATTCCCAGAAACAAAACAAAACAAAACAAAACAAAACAAAACAAAACAAAAAAGTAATAAGCAGAGACCTTCTCTTTAAATGCTATTTTTCAGTTGTGGAATTAGAAGAAATCTAGAAGATCATTCATTATCTGCAGAATTGTATATATGAGAGAGAGAGAGAGAGAGAAAGATTCCCTATTTAGCAGGTCAGGGATAGGCTCTAAAACTGAATTTTTGAAAAACTTCAAATCCAATGAGATTTTTTATGGGTGTGGACAGAGGGACTGAAGGCAGAGTTTTAATAATGCTTAGCAGGTCATGTAGCAAAATTAGTGTCTTGCAATCTGAGGATCAGGCTGAGTGTTCTGGTTTTTGTTTCTAATGGAACAGAAGACAGCAGAATATGGGTATATTCTGTAGGATAGAATATGTCGGGTAGAATGGAAGAGAGTAAGGAGACAAAGAGAATAAGTGAAAAAACATAGAAGAGAATGACGATTTAAAATATTATATCCTATGATGCATACAGTAGCTAAGTGTTATTGAACTTAACCTATAGGTTTGTAGTATTTACTTTAGTATGCATGTGTGTTTATTCTTTGTCACAGTGTGGATTGGTCATTGTGGGTCAAGGTTGAAAGTTTGAAAACCAATGGTAATGACTGTGGTTGTGGATCAGTGGCACAACACTTGATCAGCATGTGCAAGGCCCTAGATTCAACCCCCTTTCCAAAATAAATAAGTGAAAGAAGGAAAGGGAAAGAGGAGAGAGGGAGGGAAGAAAAAAAAAAGAAAGAAAACCACTGGTTAAAAAAAAAAAAAGTCACTCATACTTACAACTTATCATCTATCAGGTTCTTTTCAAAAGCACTTTTATTATATTAAATGAACTAATAAGGCCTTGGGTTAAAATCTGCAACTCATAGCTTACAATTCAGTAAATGAGGACATAGAGAGCTACCTAGCACAAAATCATTTTAGCAAATAAGGTGCTATAAAGGATTCAAAGTCAAATGGGCTGTGCTCTGAGTCACTAATCTAGGATTCCTGACAAAGATATCAGCAAGTCCAGGATTGACACTAGACTTCTGACTTTCAGCGCAATTCTGTACTGTTCTACTTCATCAGTTCCCTCTCCTGCTAGGAAGCTCCAAATCCCAGACCAGCATTTGCCCACCTTTGTTTACTGAATCATTTTTCTAGACTGAATGAAGTTAGAAAGGATTGGTCTCAATACTTCCTCCTGATGTTTCACAAATTCCCATATAAGTGCACTTAACACACATAATGTAAATTAATTTATTTTCATTTGATTAACCCATTCACTTGTAAAGTTATATGACTAGAAAATCATATTCAAAGAACTGTTATACCATATAACCCATTCTTGGAGAATGCTGGCCTAAATTATGAATGATACCACATGTGAGGGTAATAGAGATTAGCAGAAAAATAAATCATTATTTGGTTAAATTTGTTATTTGATTTTTCAAAATTCCAACTTACATGTTTACATTGTAAAATTGGAATAAAATTAGTGGGAATGCCACAGGAAATTTTTAATAAGAATTTATTTTCTAGCTGCAGAAGATGAAAGTCCCCTAATGCCCAGGACTCATAACGTCCCATGTAATTCTATATGGTGCCAGTTAAAGTCTGAGAAGGAGACAAAAAGCAACAACAAAACCCCGCAGAAAAACAAAGCATAATGCATGCAGTTTATAATGAATTCTAAAATAATGAAGTTCACACGTCTAATATATACTACATATGTGAGTTTAGCCCACAT
This sequence comes from Glaucomys volans, assembly GCA_020662805.1. NCBI lineage: Eukaryota > Metazoa > Chordata > Mammalia > Rodentia > Sciuridae > Glaucomys > Glaucomys volans. The sequence continues at coordinate 199,765 of JAJEJO010003788.1, read as the reverse complement.
ACAGAAATAGGAATTTTTTTTAAAGCATGCTTCAGAGAAGCAGCTTATACTCTTTCACATTTATCTCATAGTCTAATACGCCTATTCTGTGGATATATAATTATTTCTGTATTTTTGACCTGGAAGCTAAGCTGCTTTGAAGTGTGCTTTCTGGCTGAATTATCTCAATTTTAACTTGATGACTATTTAGGACACAACAGCTATCCAAAACAAATGCCTATTACAAAATTTTAGCAAATCTTACATTGCTGTTTAATTTCAAGCAATTTGTAAACATGCATTGTTTTTCCTAAAAATTTACAAGAGTTGTTTTTTTTTGTTTGTTTGTTTGTTTGTTTTCAGAATGGTGGCTGGTTTATTTATTCTTTTATTGGCCTAGTTATGTAAGAAGTCTTTTAGGCGAGACCATGGAAAATCTCAGATTTCCCTGGGAAGGAGAAAGCAAAATCTATTTGGCAAGTCTAATCTCCAGAATATATCTAGAAAACAGAATATGATGAGTAATGTCTTAAATAAGACAACAATTGATACAAGAAGGAAAGACAAAGTTAAATTCTAAATATGGATTGGAAAAATAAATTGTAGTAGCATATAGCGTAATGCTTTACAGAAATAAAAAAGAACATTGACACATGCAAAAAAAAGAATCTCAATATAAAGAATCTCAAAATAAAGAATCTCAATGGTGTTATGATAAGTGAACAAACAAACAAACAACAAACCACAGACACAAAAGGCTACATGCTCTTGGATTCAGTGCACTGACATATTAGAAAAAGCAAAGCTACAGGGACAAAAATGAGAACATTTGCCAGGAGTTGGACTTGAGGGAAGATATTAACTGCAAAAGGACGCAGGGGAATTTCAGGGGTGATATTGATGTCCCATAACTTGATTGTAATGGTGATCTATTAATGGAAACTTGCACCGTCAGAGTTCAAGAAGTAAGGGAGACTTTATTTAAGACTATTATAATAGAGGAAGGACAGGGAACCAGAAGTTCACTGAAAAAAAAAGACAGGAGAATTTTTAAGCTTTCAGATGAGCTGGTGGAAAAGTCCTGGACAACATTAGGTGGGAGGTTGGTCAATGTGATCAGGTTGTCTGAGTTCACTAATTGACTTTTATCATAGTGAGTCCCTTGACTCATCAGGTAGACTAGGAGATGGGGCACTGTCTTTCCTGGTGAGTACATTTCAAAGGAATGGTTTCCAGGTCCTTCACAAAGTTGATTCTGGGTTCTAAAAATGGCAAAAACAAAAACAAAAACAAAAACAAAAAAACAAAACTATATGTCAAGTACGGAAAGAGATAATTTACAATTGCAAGTTTTCTAGATTAATCTGTAACAAAAGGAAGGCCAGGAGCCTACAGTCAAGAAGCCTGTCTAAAACTTGAGAAAGAAGTTTCATCAAGTTGAGCATAATTAACTGTCTTAGATTCCATAAGTGTGCGTTTGTCAGAACTCATAGAACACCACTCCTAAAAGGGTGACTTTTACTGCATGCAAATCATAATTCAACAAACCTGACATTTAAAAAATTCAGCTGGGAAAAATGTCATCAGTGACGCACAACGAAGGCAATGTAATCATGATGCCGTGAAGAAAGGAAGAAGTGAGGCTGCAGCCTCACCAGGAAGGAGTCTTCTTCTCTTCCACCTATGAAACACCCAACATCTTTCACTGGTGACTTGAGAATTTATAAACCTAATTATTCCCAGGTATCAGAGATCGGCTCAGAATTACAAAATAAAGACCACAGTTGCTAGAAATGATGTATTTCCTTATGTATCTTTCTGTTTACTGAATAGTTAAGAAAAGCAAGAAGCCACTACCCAGACGAAATGTACTTGATTAAATTCAATAAACAGATACTGAAATGCTATTCTCAAACTCACTGTGTCCTCTGCTTCACAGAATTGGAGCTATTGTCCTTTTTTTTTTTTCCACCAGAAATTGATGTACATAGTTAGGTAAAAAAAGGGTCTCAGAAGAAATGAATTTTGCTTGATGGAATGTGTTTTTCAGAATGCAATAGAGCACTGGCAGAAAGAGCAAAGAGAGTGTCTATGTGTTGACTTCTGTACTGTCGAATGCTTTAATTCCAGAATCAGAGAGTATCTACTCTCTTTGTACTAGAGATCAGAGAGCAAAGTCCTCATTTGCAACATGGAGTAAGTGAAAGGGGGCTTAGGATATAAGGAAGTAAGATCTTCAGGGAGCATGCTTTAAGTTTCTTACTAACAGAATTCAGAACTTTCTTTCTCCCCTATTCTTTAGTCACTTTGTTGAAAATACAAAAGGCTCATTTACCAGCACCTATAGGCATGAACACAGAAACAATTAATCAACACAAATACTTTTCCTGTGAGGCTCCCCAGTGACCTTGAGAAGTGTGACAAATGACTTAAAGGATGGAACAGGGAGAAGTTTTGTGATAAACCAAAAAAAAAAAAAAAATATATATATATATATATATATAAATATTCTGCTGCATGATAAAGAGAAATAAAATGAAGAGAACTAGGTATATGTTTAGTTTAAATAAATCCAATAAATTCTATAACTGCTTTGTGCAGCTTTGGCCCTGGATCAGAAGTAGCCAGCCTGCACAGTAATCAGGACTTTCTCAATAAACCTCAGCCTGTTACGGTTCTTACCACATTTACTTTCTCAATACGATAGTACATTACAGCTATCTACTCGATTATGGCCCGAGTTCCCAGCAGTTATTGATAACGGTACCATGGACTTTAAATCTCAACCAGCACAGGCAGGAGGAAGGCAATCAGAACAGTGAAATTCCTAACCTGGATATATCTTCCTGAAATTCAAAGATGATGACTCATTTCTACCATTGAGCTTGTGATTCTCACTGTGGCAAAACTTCTCATGTCATTTTTATTTTTAGTTCTTGGGCACAATTATAGAAAATTATTGTAGGAAAATCACAGCTCTCAAAAGGAGGATCACTGACTGCTTTTAAGAGATTCCAAATGTTGGGAAAATTCAAAAAACTGGTACAATGCATTTCTTGGTGGAGAAAGGCAAATACAAATCTGTTTACTAAAAGAATGAAGCAAAATTGCAAGATGGTTTTAGTTTATCTTTTCCCTTCTATACTCTTTCTTTCTGCATCCTGCCTTCTATTCCCTTTGCCTCAGCTACTATAAAAAATATCTATGCTCAAGGCCTACCTTCCTCTTCAAAAGTCTCCTTTCTGATTTTGTGTCCATTTTCTGAGTGTGCAGCAGAGCTGAGTTAGATGAATATATGGCTGATGAAACTGACAATTTTAAGAGCTGGTCTCCTACTTCCCTTTCACTGAGATGCAAGTTAGTAAAATGAATTAGCATAATAGCCAGAGGTGTTTGCAAGCTGAGTTCAGGGAAACCATGCCACAGTGATTTGATGTATTAGAGTGACTTCTCAAGAATCACAACATATGGGGCCAACATTTCAGAGCAATACCTGTATCTTAAAATGAATCATTACAATCTGCATTATGCATGTAGTCCTTCCTTAATTTACAAGCAAAATGATGCCTATTAGGTCTGCAATCTTAGATTTTTTTTTTTCATATATTCTTGTTATATAGAAAAGTGACACATTTTACAACTAAGTATTCAGTAATTTTAGCAATAGGGGTATGCTATTTTTTTAGCTTCTATTTCAACACCTAATCTATTTAAAAAAATCAGAGACAGTATGAATAAAGATAGGAATGGAAGATCTAGGTAATAATCTAGCATAAATCTTGCAAAATAGTCACTTCTGAGTGTATTAGTAATTAATGTATTAATACAAATATAATGACTGCTTAAGTACAGCAACAGCCAGTACTAATAGTATTTTTAATGAGTTCAGATTATTATGAATACATGATATTTCTGAGGGTACTCTGTACTTGCAAATCTGTACATTCATTATTTGAAAGTTTCCAACTGCCTTTACTAACATCCCTCTATTACACAAATACTCTCATGCTTCCTTTCCTACTTAATGTTTGCTAAAAAATGTCTGCTGTAGAAAATAGAACATAGCATTTTTTTTCCAGGGCAGAATGCTCCTCTCGGTTTTTAATGCATGAGCAGGCGTTTTGGTTCATTAAGCTCAGTGGCACTGATAGTAAACTAAAGAGGAATGAAAGGAAGAGGACTGAAATACCATCATCCCACTAATGATACTGAAGCTGCTCAGCTTTATTGGGAGTCTGCCCAGACATCCACTAATAGAAGGCTTGGTCCAGGATGTGAACTTGGTATTAGAGTGCCAACACTGCAGATCAAGAAACAGAAAAAAACAAAACAAAACAAAACAAAACAAAACAAAACAAAATTGCTAGACGAATGTCTGGAATAATTTAAGGAATTATCCAAAATAAGTGTGTGTGTGTGTGTGTGTGTGTGTGTGTGTGTGACTATATTGGTAGGTGAGTTTGAAAGAAAAAGGGTGAGAACACAATAGAATAGAAATAAGACAGAATAGAATAGAAATAGGATAAATAATGGGAGTGGGAAATATTCAGTTATCTAAAGACTATCTTGAGGAAGGAGTTACAAGGATTTAGGTATCTCAGAATGTATGAACTGGAGAATATCCAGACTGCTCTGTGTTACTTTTGAATTTAAAGCATTTAGTTCTTGAATGTTAAATAATTTCGGACAAAAGTGCCTCTCTTAAGCGGGGACTAGAATACATGGCACTTCAGATACCCATACCCTTCCATATCGCTGCTATTTAGGTATTTACTAGCACTTACTTATAATAATTAACATTATTATTTCCTTTATAAATGAATATTATTGTTCCCAGTTTACCCCTGCACATGAGGGAGCAAAGAGAAATGTGCCCTTTGAAACTGGAGGAAAGAAAACAGATTCTCTGTTCAAATTGGGCTTATGCCCAGTTTGAACAGAGCATCACTCAGCTGGGGATGGCAGCTTTCGTGGCCTCTGGCTAACACAAACTCCTCAGTGGCTTTTCAGAGCCACTTAGAATCAAGTTCCAGCAGGCTCAACATAGAAGCTGCAGCTGCAGACACTGAGGAACACCTATGTGGTCCTAGATGCATGCTCACTGGCCCCTTTCTGAGTCTAATTTTGTGCTAAAATCAAAGGTAGGCAGAGAAGGGACATTATTATCACCCATTTTTCCCATTTTTTTTTTAAACTAGCCCTCAGAGTAAGATCAACCTTTGGGGAATTGCTCAGGTATGCTCTGAGATACAGATACAGAGCAAAGATTAGACTCAGTGACATCTATGCCCTTTTAAAAACTCAGAGCTAAACACAGAAGTCCCTTTTATAAATGGTCCAATAAAAGCAAATGAATCAACAGAACAGAAACATTAAGAAGGCTAGGTTTGATCACTGTACCTGAATTCATACTGAACATTTCAACAAAGTGTAAAAATTGATCCATGCTTAAAGCTTTTTTTGTTCAGAGATTTAGCAAAGGAGATTAAAAAAAAGGTACGTTTTTAAAAAAAAAACTATACTAAGAAGATGCTATAAGGGGAGGGCATGGAATATGTGGATGCAATGGGAGGAAATCTAGCAGAGATATCCTTAATAGAAATACATTTTTAAAGTAAAAGTTACATGAGAAGGAAGTATAAGCTATTTCTGGGTCCAGGGTGGTCACACTCAGCAGAAATCTCCATTTGCTACCAATGTCATTGTAATTCCTTTACTTTACTTCAATTTTTATTTCTACATACTTCAGAATAAATATAGAGGAGAAATTAAATGTTCTTATTAACTAGGAAACTAAAAGGCCTTTATAACACTAAAAGCATCTTGGAAGTCAGGAACAACAGGTGTAAATTAGAATGTTAGCTGACTTGGCAACGTATAATTCCTCTCTCCCTTTCTGACCAGTTGCTTGTCCATCTGATGATATACTTAGAAAGTTTTGCATTTCTGAAAAGATAGCTGATTAAGGAAAAATCTTATACTTTAATGCAAACAAAATCCTGAAGGTATTATATAACGTACAATGTTGTTTTCTAACATCATGTCTCATTCAGAATAAGCCCAGATAATTAAGCAGATTCTTTAGCTATTCAACTTAACAAATAAACTGTTCACTTTAATAATGTGCCAGTACATTGCTTATCTACTATAGATAGATATTTTCCCAGACACTTTGGGGACATACAAATATTGAGTTCCTAACTTCTATGCCCTAATTTTCTAGAGTTTGAGACCAATCTTACACACATACCTATATTACTATATTTGATATGTATATATATATATATTGTGTATATATATACGTATATATATTGTAATAAGGCATTAAAGGGCAAACAGGAGTTGAAGATAGATTAATCAGGGCAATATGTCAAAAAACAACTCATGGAATGGGTGAGCTTTGAGCAGAGCCTCAGAGAATAATAAGAGAGCTACTAGGAACTTAGTGAGCTCATCAGCAAAGAACACTGCTGGAGTGGAACAGTCTAGGCAGAAGGGGCAGTGAGAGTGAAAGTTATGAGATAGGGCCGTTCAGTGACACTGTGATGCAGAAGGCCCACTGTCAGCAGAAGTAAATGTACATTAGTGATATTGGTGATATGAATTGTAAACCAGAAATGATTATCAAAGTCTTTTTAAGATAGGCAGCAACAGGAGTCTTTTAAAATATTTTTATTTTGGAAAGAAACAGCAGGATACAATTTGTCATTTTTGCATGTGTAATTCACAGAACTTCTTATAAAGGAATTTTCCCCTTTCTTAAAGTAATGTTTTAAGAGAAGGGAAAGAAGAGGATATAGAGTAGATAAATGTTTGCATCAATTAAATTGATGTCACCTATTTCCTTTACCTTCTTTTCCCCCTCCTCAAAGCCCTCCCTTCTATTTTTTTAAAAAATTTTTATTTGCACATACTAATTATACATATTTATGAGGTTCAATAAGGTATTTCAACACATACATACAGCATACACTGATAGAGTTAGGCCTCCTTTCTCCATACCCTCTTCCCTACCTTCAGTAATCAGTAATGTATTCAGGTCCCTCCCTCCCCTCTCTATCTCTCTTTCTCTCTCCCCTCTCCCCGCCTTCCTTTAACTTTCACATATGAGAAAGAACATGCAGTACTTATTTTTCTGTGATGGTTTATTTCACTTAAAATGATGTCCTCTCATTCCATTCATTTTGCTGCAAATGACAGGATTTCATTCTTCTTTATGTTAAATAGTTTTCCACACTTTCTTTCTTCATTCCTTCGTCTGGTACCTAGGTTGATTACACAACATAACTCTCTGAATAGTGCCACAAGCATGGTATTGCTTTGGTATGCTGATTTCATTTATTTTGGCTATTATCCAGAGGTGGCCTCCCTTCCATTTGAATACCTGGAAACATTGTAAACTTGATACTCTACAAAAACATTTATTTTACCTATGACCTGGTTAACTATTCATATTATGTCAACTAATACAAAATATTATAACAAAAAAATTCAGTCTAGCTTTGGTATTCTTATGCTCTTTTTAACTTTTTTCTTCTCAAATGAAAAAATTACTACCAACCCACTCTCCCAACACAAATCCACAGAAATCAGCAAATTCACAGAATTTTTTCAATACTTAAAATACTTTGAATCACCTGGTGAGTACAGGATGTTATACTCACACAAATCAAGAATCAGAGACAAGAATGAAATGAAAAAGAATGATTTAATACTTACTCTATGATAGATGCTGTGGAAACACAAAGAAAGCAAATGGATTCTGATAGAGACCAAATTGAAGGACCAGTTGTGGGGCATAGTTAAAGTGGTGATTGGGAATTCAGCAGGAGAGCACTTAGAAGCAAAAACCCTGAAGATGGAGGGAGCAGCAGTTTAGGGAGAGGTTTCTGTGTAAGCAGTACTTGGGTGCAGGAGAAGCTGAGATTCTGCAGCAACTAGAGTTAAGTTCTTCCCAAGTAAGGCCTGATGACGGGGTGTTCTGGGGGAAAGCAACAGTTGCAAAACAAATGAAAAGCTCCAATACAATGAAGCTAATTATCTAAACCTCCAGGTTTCTTTCCTGGAGGACTTCTTTACCCCTTTAATAAGTCAATGTGTCTCATTATTCTCCCATAAGGTGATTCATTTGATGAGTATTAGTTACCTCAAGAGGTGATTAATGTGACTAGTGTTCATGGAACACATGACCATGAAAGCAGGGCTTGAGTGCCCTCAGTCAACAAATAAAGCATGACTCTTTTGTTAGAGAGAGATGGAGATCTTTCAAGATTCATTACATACCTCATATCGGGGCACTTTTTTTTTCAAGCAAACCCACAACAGAACAAACTCACACGCACAACACACACATACCCACACATGCACATGATACTGCCTATTATACATCTGGCTACATACCTGTTATACCATAGACAGAATAAACAGATGTGTTAAAACAGTCTAAGTCATTATGTAACTTACAGCTATGGTCAAGTTTTACGAAGGAGTTAAGGGATTAATTCTATTGCTGGAAATAACGGAGCACTTGTGGAGCAAGCAGGTGGCATTTGATCAGAGACTTAGAGGAGGGGTGGATGTACATAAAGGACTTTCCAGGAAGAGGGAACAGAATGCATCAAAGTCTGTCCAGAGCTTCAGAGGATGGAAAGGAGACCTGGCTCAACTAAATGTGTGTAGTACAGGTTGAAAATTAAAGATGAGAAAAAGAGTTTAATCATATCTAGAGACTGAAAGACACTGAATGTCATAAGGCATTTCAAAGTCATTCTATAGATAGTGAAAATGTGTAAATTGGTGAACTATGATATCATCATGAGAAGAAGCAAACTTTGAGGACTTCCTGAGGTTAGCATTGCTTATCTTCTATTAAAATACTGTGGACAGATATATCTTATGTACTAAAGTATTTCGTATGTGACAATTTTAAGATCTATCTATCTATGTACCCATCTATCCTCTTGTAAGGGATTTCTTTGTCCTTAATTTGTGCAATAATAATAAAAAATAGTCGCCAATCCCTTGTTTTTAAACCAATGAACAAATTACTTTTCAGAATCTGTTTTTTAAATCTGGTTTAATATATTACATACAAAATTAAACAAATATCTGAGTCTAGATGAAGTCATACCTATATGTGCAACATTTTGAGAACAATTATATACTATGTACTGTGGATTTAAATATAAACAGTTTACAATACAGGTTGCTCATCTTCAATAAATGAAATGGGAAGAGAACCAGATGAATGGGGCAATTTGAAAGGACAGAGAGAAAGTGTAAGCACTGCTGTATGGTATTCGGTGTCCTTGACTCACTGGCCGGGCACTTCAGAGGACTGGAATGATACACTGTTTGTGGAGTAGAAGTACATTGAGGAAATTCCAGGCACATTATGATCACCTGCAGTTTCAATTTAGAGAAGAGAAAATGTTTTTAGATTTTTAAAAATGTTAACGAAAGTTTCTCAGTGGCACATGAGATAAATGTTATTTTCATAAGTGATAATGTTTCCACCAAGAGAATTTCTGAGTAGTCAGTGTTTCAGATAAAAAATTACTTGTTTTGCATTTGGTGTCTTGGTTTCCTACCCCAAATAGCCTATATTCAGTAAGTTATGTTTTAGACAAGTATACATTTGTTTTTAAGGGTGGACTAAATTTTATATACTTACAGTGTATAAATAAAATGCTGTGTATGCTGATTTAAGAATAGGCCATGTATTTTTAATCCATTGCGCATGATTATCTTAGATAAACCTGTAAAATTATCAGGATTTACCCACCTGTAACATTGGAGGTATTTCCTTCCCCAAAGTCCACAATGCATTTATTAAATTTATTTTGCTACATTTCTACGGTTTATGAATTCAGGAATATGCACAGCTTAGATATTATAGAATGCATTGTGAAATAATCCTGGAACTCCAAGACTAGGATGCTAGAAAATAAATATTATTTACCCAGACCTGGCATAAGAATTTTTAAATGATTATTATTGTTGTTTTATTTATAAAATATTCTCAAGTAATATGCTTCAAAATAACATATTTTTATATATTCCTTAGTAATAGAAAAGTTTCCTAAATCTAAAGAGCAAATAACAATACTCTTCAAATAGCTGCATTTAATAGATATTATATAGATGATCTTCTTACTAGTTATTACATATATATATATATATATCATGTATATATGTAAAGTATTTTTTATGAATTTTCTCATTTAAAACTCAAAGAAAAAAAATCCCCATTTTTGACAGAGGAGACTACTGAGATAACAAAAGGTAGAGCAATTTGTTGAAGATACCACAGCAAAATCAGTGCTGAGATTTGAATTGTAACCCCAGAAACTACAATTGTTAACACCAGATCATCTTCCACATCATCAGGTATTTATAAGCAATAGACAATTCACTGAATTGATTAATGTATGAAATTATTATAACAAGTTAAGGGAAAAAGGTGAATATATTCCATTCCATTTCATTATATTACACTGTCCATTACATGTTCTTTATATGTCAATTAAAAAATTGTGAGCTAATTCTTCTCATACAGAAAAAATTTTTTTTTCTTGTGTAGACTTGAAAAGGTGATCAGTCCTTGAGATCGTTTGAGATCATTAAGGTTATTCATACAGCACTATGAAACAATGAGGTACAAAAGAACCTGAGAAAGATTCCTGAATAAAATTAGATATTTTTGGCTTTGAATATGTCATTTTTCCAGTTCAGCAATGTAGTTCTTTCACTTTTCTGCCATTTTTCTGTAGCCCAATGAAGTTTCAATGTCTTTTTGCTAATGATTGCCAGTTTTCAATTCCTGAGAGGAGACCATCTTATTTGAAAGGCAGTTGTCTCATCCTTCATCAATTCTCTATTTTGGAGTTGCTGCTGTCACAAGTGATGATGTCTGACGTGTGAACTTCATAGGATGATTGTACCCAGGGGCTTTGGAGGCAGCTGTGTTTGGTGTCTCATGGACTTTAAAAGTAATGCCCTTGCCATCGTTTCCTAACAAACTATTAGTCATATAGTAAGAACCTTGAATCCAACCAGTGTTTTATCATTATTCTACTTACTTTGATTTATTCTTCAGTATTTTAATAGCACAATGCAGCCAACCTCTTGTTTGTTCCATTCACTACAGCTATGCATTGAGTTGAGTGTTTTGCAGCTATTTTTCTTTTAATAATATTTCCTTTCTTCTCTTATATCCTGGAGCATTTTTTGGATTTGCTCATATTCCTTCTGTTTGTCTTTTGATTCCAGGATTTGTTTGCATTCATTTGTAATAAACTGATTTTTTTTTTTTGTACTCAAGCCAAGTCTCTTAAATTATCTAAATGTGTCAGTAAGTTCTAGAGGATGTCTAATGTCATTTCCTGTTCTGCTTAATTTTATAATATTAGGAATTGTGCAACCTATTGTAAAGCTAATTTGAATAATTTCTTATTCAATTACACTTTTGATGTGTTGTCTTACAAATGCATTTTTGAGATTTCCTTTCATGTTCCCTTCCTGTCTATGTCTGGGCAAAAGGAAAGAGCCATCTTTTGCCAGAGATCTTTTAGTTGAGGTTATTTTTAAAATGAGCAAGGTGGGAAAATGGATTTCTTTCTTATTCATGCTACTTACACATAATTAATCTTAAATTGCCATTTGATATTTGACAGTGCATTACTTTCTTTTCCAAAACTACTGTGCCATCTATAGGGATGTGTATATGTGTGTATCTTACAAAACCGGGAAAAGGAATGATAATTGGTAGCCAACCACCAGGGACTACAAGGAAAGCAAGCATGTTCATTTTGCCCAGCTCTCTCATTTTTAGGCATATTGTTTTGTAGCCATCTATTTTCAATATATGAATACATCTCAGAGTGGAGGCTGGTCTATGACTGTTGCCAAAGCAATTATGTAGCCGGCTGTAAAATTAGCTTAAGATTTGTACTTGTTTGTTTTTCTGCTACCCAAGAGAATTCCTCCATGTGGTTTGGAGAGTGTGGATTCCTACTACTCAATTAGACAAAATTCAAAATAGAAGAAACATAATTAATAATTGTGAATGATATATAACATACATATGTATATGTATAAATATATATATAGCTTATACACACATCTATGTATTCATTTTCCTTAGAATAAATCACTGCTCTCCACGTTCTTTAAATAAGCTCACAGCAAATCTTCTGTTTTCCAAAATGACCATCTTCTCCTCCACGAAAGATGCATCATCCTCAAAACAATATTGCTACCATTTCTATAGTGATGCTTCTTCCCTGCTCTGCTGAATGAGTGTGTACCAAGGTCCTAGGTTCTCCACACCCATTCCTGCATCCCCCGTATGCTTTCTGCGCAAGTGCTGCTCTGTCCAACTGGAAGTGGACATCCACTAGTAAAGGAAACAGAGAAGCACTGAAGCCGTCCTTTCTGTTTTTGCTTGTCGTAGACTCCATTCCTCAGTTGCTGATCTCTGCTTCATTATACTTTAAATCCACCCAAACTCCTCCTTAATCACAAATTCCTAATGGTTTAGTGTCTTGTCAAGTATCTTTGTTTGTAAATGGATTTTTCTTACATTTTTTTTTTTAAATCCTAACATGTAAAATTTGTCGACTATTTGTTAATCCTTGTTTAGGTCCACAGATGCTGAAATTCAGTTGTAGATTTTGCCTCTCCATCATTGCACCTAACATCACACTCTGCAAAGATACGATTAGATTTTTAAGGCCTAAAAGCAAAATGTTTTTCTTTTTATTTCTATTTTTTAATCGGTACTACTGCTCTTACATTTAACATCTCTGTAAATTTGATTGCCCTTACCCATCTCACTATTTCTCTCTCTGCATCTTCTTTTGATCCCTTCAGACCCAAGTCATTATTTTTTTTTTTATCTTTCACTATCTGTGAGAATATTTCTAAAGGTTTTAGACATTTTTTAGATTGAAGACTGGTGTCAAATGCTCATCAAGGAAGAGAGGATTAGATTAAAAGTTTTGTCTTCTCTAGTTTTCTATCTGTGTTTAGCAGGTTAAAAGTTAATTTAAGCACCATTAAGGTGAAGGAACTGGTGGGAGTCATTGAAATAGGGGAGCAGGTGCTGTTCTTTACTGAGTTCAAAAGAATACAGTGCCGGATAAGTATTTTAATTCACAGGAGCCACCCACCAGAAAAAAGAAAAATGTTAGGTTCTAAGGAGTTGAAGAATATTTTCTCCTCTATGAACATCAGACATCGGGTATTTGAAAGGAGCAGTGCAATGAAGATGTGTTTCCCAACTAAGGAGTTGATTTAAACATAAAACTCTAAGATGCCTAGAGGGAGAAATGGGAGAAAAATGATCTGCTTGCCATTGCAAATCTCTAAAGCTTGAAATGGGCAGAAAGGCAGGCACATTTTCCCAGAGGAACCCCCTATAGAAAGCCTGTTCTGAACCTGGTGATGCCAAAGCTTATCATATCCACTAATCCTTTGGCCATTTCTGATTCAGGGTTCTCCTTTAAAACCACTTTGCCAAGTTTGGGAGGCTTAGGTGAAAAGTCAAAGCCTTCTGGAGACAGAGTAAAGCCTTCTGGAGAGAGAGTAATCCCATGTTACTCAGATTTACCTTTTCTTAAATTTTGGTTTCTGTTAATTCTGTTATTACCTACTTATATCATACACTTATCACTTTCCATTTTCAATGAAAATGCATTTCTAATGGTCAAAAAGACACATAGTTTGACTTTCCTATCTGTCAGCTTAATTCCTTTTTTAAAATTTGGCTAAGACTTTTAATTTAATTTTTTATTTAAGCTACTCAAATGGATCTAAACATAGTTCTTATTATTTTTATATATAGATTATAATAACTATCATAGTATGTAAGGGGATCCATTGTCAAGTGTTGAGAGCTGTCTGAATTTCTGGATAGTTTTCTAAAGACAAACAACTTGAAGAAATTATTTTGGAAGATATCACCATATTAATAGAAATGTTACTTGTGAACCTCTCAAATTTTCTTTAAGGATGTGTTTTGCTTATTCATGTTTAAACCATTTTGATTTTTAGAAATCTCTCTTTTCTATTGATTTCAAAAATAATTAATATAGTAGTACCTTAATCATTACATTTATTTACGTACTTACTTACTGAAGATTGAACTCAGTGGCACTCTACCACTGACCTATATCCCCAGGCCTTTCAATTTTTAGTTTGAAATGGGGTCTCACTATGTTGCTGAAGCTGACATTGAACTAGGGATCCTTCTGCCTCAGTATCATTATTCATTTTTAATTTGACTGCTAATTAATCTTAGACACTACACTTGACCTAAAATCATCTATAATGACCATGACTATAGAACAGAAATAAAAATTAAGTAATATCAAACTGACATTTCTCAAAAGTCACCCTCCTAAAAATTAAGTTCCATCAGGATCTTTGCTGACATGAACTGAAGAACTGTATTTTAATTTAGCGTCAAGAAATAAAATTTAAATTATCAGTATGAAGCTGGATGCTCTGTGCCTTTCCCCTTCTTCTAAGGCAAGGTTATTTGTTATGCCATGCTTCCATTTTTAATTGGCAATAACTGAAAGTCTGATCTGTAGTTATGGCCTTATTTTTATACTGAGAAAGACAGATGCACAATAATTGAGTAATCTTTTTTTTATTTCCTTACTCTCAAATTCTTGATGCATAGTATTCACTTTAATTCACAGTACAAAGTCTAATCAGTTCTGGTCATTGGTTTAAGTAAGTTCTGGCAATATTTTAGTGAATAACTTTATCAACTACTGAACACTGTGATAACTCACATAACACATTTATCAAGTCATTATCATTCATGTGATGGCAAGACAGGAAAACAGAGTTTACAATGAAGACATTTAATACTTTGATGAATTGTTTTGGTGGTTAACAATATCTAATTTTAAATCCAAACTCAACCTTTTATAAAAATAGAAATATTAGAATTGGCTGCCTTTCAAGAGAAAGAAAGAACTTTAGGGTCTGGCACGCTGCCTGAAACATAACATGTGTTTATGATACAATATTTAGGGAGAATTAAAGTGTATACTCTAGGTCCCCCAAGTTATTCCATAACTGTATAACCTATGGATTCTAGTATAAACAAATATGAAGGGGTCGTTGGCCCTCCAACTCTCTATAGAGCTTCAAACTCTTAGCAGCAAATTACAAATAAATTAGGAATTCTACTTTTTTGAGTCTGGTTCACAAACATATGGGATTATATAAGAAAAGACAGGGTAAAACGTGATTCTTATGGTAAGTGGGAACTTTTCCCTAGTTGACATTTAAAAATACATAGTGCAGTTCTTTTCACTGAAATAGACACTGGAATGGAAACTGCCCAAACTCTCTCATGTAGAAAGGAAGGAAAATGCTAAAACATCTCCTTACCCTATACTTTATATGCTTGGTGTATCTGGTATCATGTGTTTTCAATGAGAACCCACATGTGTTAGTGTTTACTAAGCAGTAGGATGCACAGTCTCCTACTACAGTTCATGGGAAGGCAAGTATAACATATGCTTGACTATTCCGAAATAATTTGTAAGAAGATGCTTGCGGATCTATATCTAATATGAAATTAAATTTTTTGCCCTCATGTATGCAGAGTTCTGTAGCCAGATTTTTACACAGTGGGTTGTGATATTGTAATCCCTCATTCATGAGCCATGTGTTTGAATTATAGTTCTTGTATTATCAAAGTCATCTTGCTGTTTGAATGCTGCTGGCATTTTATTTGAAAAAGTTTTATAATCAAGACTAGCACCTTTAGGGGAGATGTTGCTATTGCCCCTGTAGGGAGTACAATAGATGCTGGTGACTTGAAGCTAATTTTATTTTTATATTTCATATATTTATGAAACAAACATCATTGTCCACAAAATACTAGAATTCTTAGAAATTCTTTCTCAGTCTCTTCTTTCTCACATGCACATAAATATAGGTGGATGTTTTTGCATTTGCAATCTATTGTCTGCCTACTTAGCTCTAAAACTCTAATACAAAAAGAATAATTCAATGAGCTTCAAAAGTTTGAAATACTTTAGCAATTTTATTAGAGAGAATTTAATACCTAGGGAAACCTTCAAGCCTTCAGATGCACAGTGTAATGAGTCTTATCCAGTTAAATGAGTCTTATTCACTATGGTAGCCTCAAAACAATTACACCTGTATATTCCGCTGAGCACCTATCCTAAGCCAGATATTCCCTAGGTATCCTCATTGATCTCATCCACTTCTCTTAGCTTTATAATATCATAATTATCACCATATTATAGCAATATAAAGTGAAAGAAGTTATATACAAATTTATTATCATGGAACACAGTGCTGCCCTGTTTTCACCATGGTTGTCTTATTTTTATTACTGACTTTGGTAAAGATCTGCAAAATATGTTTATCTTATTTGTATGTAGTGTGAAGTCGAATCTACAAGGTGGATGACAGAATCAGGGTAAAGAAAAATCTTAAAGTGACTAGAATTCTTTTAAAAAACAGTTCTATAAAACAGTTTTATATTATTGTTCAGCATATAAGTTAAAGCCAAGGAGAAATATAAATAGAAAATCATTTGACCTAGATTCTCAGTGAAAAAAATGATAAGATTTAGAGGATTAAATCGATTGTAATCTATTGGAATCCAGGAGGTTTGATGTTGTCATTTAAAATGATGATATTGTCTTATATCAGATTAAGAAATGTTCAGGTTCTGTGTTAAGGAATTTAATTATGTGGGTGCCCACCTGTATTTTGGGATGGTCTGGTTTCAATTCAGTTCTTGACATTAAAGTTTCAAGTAGGCACTGCTGCAGTGAACTGTATACAAAGCAGGACGACTTAGAAGCAATGGGGCATCATTTCCTGTGGCAGCCAGGTATATCCAGAAAACAAGAAGTCCTGCTAAGCCAGAAATAGGAGTTTGGGAGGAGCTATATTTGTTCTGTTTATCTTCAATATCTAAAAGATTATCTTGAAGAATTGGAGTAAGCAAATCTATGACATTCGCTTCCACAAGTGTATAGACATGAGGAGAAAAGCCTGACACATTAAGAGAAAAATCTTTAAAGCATGGAAGAACTGCTGAACAATGGAACAGGTTGAATTGATAAGTAATGAGCTTCTTTTCCTTAGAAATGCATTTCTCATATTAAAAGATAAATTGGACTATTTGACATTCACTGTTCCTTGAAGCTGGAGATTTTATACTTAAAATGTAGAATGAAGTAGTGAGAGAAACTCACTTATGCATATTTAAAATGTACAATATGGCATTCCTCCTGTAATTTAATCTTTATTTTCTAACATTTTTGTATATAATATGGCAATAATTCACAGCAAACAATTATAACAAAATCTACTGTCTCATAAATGTTATTTACTTACTAAAAAAAATACTTTCTAATCAGACACAGGTTAGGTTGGCTTGATTTATTTTTCTTAACTTCTCCTTTTCCTCTTAACTTTTCCTGAAAAAATGGTAAAAAGGATAAGAGAATGGTTTTTATAATATTTAGAGGTAACTTAAAATGCATCTATCTTCATATTGAGATTATGTGTTAAGTTGTTAGAACTCATGTTTTAGACTCATAAATTCTCAAAAAGAATCTATCTCTTTATAATCATTAGTAAGTAAGTGATATGATATATCTCTAATTAACCTGTGTGTTGTTGTCACCTATTCAACCACTTCTAACCATTACTAATAGGTATTATTGCTCAAGGTATTTCTTTCTTTCTTCCTTTCTTTCTTTGTACCAGGGATTGAACCCAGGGACACTTAACCACATCCTCAGCCCTTTTTTTATATTTTACTTGAAACAGGATCTTACTAAGTTTTTCAGAGCCTCACTAAGTTGCTGAAGCTGGCTTTGAACTTGGCGATCCTTCTGCCTCACCCTCCTGAGCTGCTAGGATTATAGGTGTGTGCCACCTCTCCTGGTTTGCTCAAAGTATTTTTGACTTCATGAGCATATTATCAAACTGGTCAAAGTGTTTGAACTTAACTGTTTAGTTTTAAAAACTTGCAAGTTGAATCCCTTGGAATTTGATCAATAACCATTCAAACATCATATTAGCTTTCATACATGTATTTCATTTGGCCTCACCAAAAAAGGTACTATAAAGAAAATGAGAAATAATGTTTTAAGAGAATGAATATAGATAAAAGATTTGATTTTTAAAAGGCTTTAAAAATGTTTTACTAAACTTTTCTTTGTGCTGTTTGGAGGTTTTTGTTTCTTTGTTTTTTGGTTTTTCTATTGTAATTTCACATGCTATTTTTTCCCAAGACAGTTTTATGGAGAATTGCAACATAGGTAAAGCTCCTCCAAACATTGTGTGTATGGTAGATAATAAGCATGGATGTAGGTGCAGCCAGATATGGGCAAATTACCTAAAGCTTTATTCATTAAATTTAGAATTCAAAAAGATATGTCAAAATTCTAGAGGAGAAAAAGAAGCAGATTCTTTTGTTCCCTTGTGAATTGATTCATTAACCCAATGAACATAACTTACTTGTGCAATTCTTGAATGAACAAAGGTGTAGCCCATAGTGGAAGCCATATCTCACTCTCTTTAAATCAAATATTTGAAACACATCAAAGCTTAACTAATTTTGACACTGCCCTCATATTATGTTCATATTTTTTATTTTGATCACATATCTTTTATTGGGAATCTTTATATCTGATACTGCTTAAGATAGTTCTATAAGAGAACAAAGTCTTATAGTAGATATACATTTATAAATAATCAAAATGCAGTTTCAAAATATCTTGGAGGAATGGGCTGAAAGAGTTGTCACATATTCTGACTTGGGGGCTTGGTGAAAGCATTAAATTGAGATAAGTTTTAACTTGTATCCAGAAGGAAGAATAGAAGTTTGCCATGCAGTGAAATTAGGGGCAATATTTAAGAAGAAGTGTGGAAAGAAAAAATAAATTAAATATAACTGACTGGAAAATAGACTTTATTTTGTATGAGTGGAGGAGGGAGATCTAGAAGGTTGTATGAGGGCAGATTAGATGTGTCTCATTTGACTAATGTAAATAATAAAAAGTTCAGCTGATAGAGGCAGGGGCATACATGTACGATAGAAGGCCACTCTGGCTACAATGTAGCCTCAGGGATTAAAGTCAATTTCATTTTGACTCAGAAAGATGAATTAGAAAAATACCACAAAAATCCATGTGAAGCTGTGAGTAACAACAGTAGACCGTCACAATCATTTTGCTTTTCTTACCCTATGTGCTCAATTTCTTCTATGAAGAACAGTCAAAAAGAATGGTGTTCACTGGACTTCAGTCATTCTCCATAGTCCCAGCCTCACGTTCCTTTCTCTTTCTTCCTTCCCTCCCCAAACACTTTTCAGTCCTTAGTGTGTCACCAGTCTTGCATTTACTGAAGAAACTCTGGTGAACAGTAAGGGTGACTGGGACTCGTGCATGTTTGTGTGTGAGGGCAGGAAGTTGTTTATAGGAGTTTTCAAATTAAAATGAACAATACTTGAGCAACAAAGTGTCAGTCAGATTCATAACAACTCTTGTATAAAAAGTAAACTTATCGATATGGAGGATAAGTCCTAATTTTTTTGCATTAATTTTGTCATTTTGGGAAGTATTTCAGTTAGAATACAGCATATGGGCAAGAAAAATACATGGGAAAGACAGGAAAGGGATGGAAAATTCTATTCTTTGCAGTCCAAGAAATCTGTGGTCAAATCTCATCTTTCTTGCTTTGTAACAGTAAAAACCTTACATAATTTATCTGAACTCTCTTCAAAGAGAAATGAGGAAGACACATATATTTCCTTCCCTAGAGAATTGTAAACATAAAATAAACAATGAAGGCAGCATCTGGCCCATTGTTGGCTTTCCATCAATGTCAGTTATGATGATGATTAGGCTTAGTCCAAAGACACCATGAAAACTCCTCGTTATTGTTTACTACTGTGAGTTGTTAAACTCAGCATTAACATTGTCCCTTTAAAAAGTTCCTCTTCAAATGTTCAGGCTTTATTAAAAGACTAGAAATGGTAGTGAAGGGACATCTTACTAGAGGTAGCCTTAAACCATGACTGACAGTTTTGCAGGTTAGACCTAGAAATGGCACTGAAATTGTGGTCATATTCATCAAGTAAATTCATGAATAAAAATCTTGTGTTATGATCGTCTAAATTCAGTACATAGTGCATTGAGCCAGAACTATTTAATAATACCTTTTATTTTTCCACAGCATAGCATATCAGCTTGTATTACTTTATAGTATATAGGTTTTTAGTATACCTTTTAAGTGTATACGCAATATGCTAGTTTATATGTTCCTCAAACAGAGCTGTATTTTTCTCATGTTTTTAAACCCTACAATTCCTAGTAATATATATGGCACATGGTAAGCATATAATGAATGTCCACTCACTAAATCAGATATCCAATTTATTTTTCCCAACTTACCCTTGAGCAGATTTTCCCAACTAGAATTCAACATTCTTCTGTTGTGCTTTTATATCGTATGTCTCTTAATCTTTGTGCTTAACACCAAGTTTATTTCACAAGCAGATTTCACATGTCCAATTTCTATTTTTGCTCTTTAATTACTCTGGTCTTATGTCTGTGATACTATTGCCTCATTTCTTGTCAGAAACCCTGCAAACACCTTCAACAGAGCACTCAACGTCTTTCTGTTCCCAAAGTCCATAATAATATTTTTTTTCGTATGGTTAGCATTCCTCAAATTTTTTAAAAACATGTAAAAGGAAGGTGTATCAGTTTATTTGGGTAAATGCATTTGTTAGAAAACATGAAACTCACAGCCAACATTATAAATGATTCTAGTATTTGGTTTAATTGTATATTATCTTCTATAAAATTTTGATGATGACTTGAAAATGAGTTAGTCAGTATTATCGAAATTCACCATGTAAATAAATGTAATTATAAAACTAATTATAGCATTTCGTCATGGTAAAATTACCTAATTTGCCCAGTTGTACTGTTATCTTCATAGACTAGTATTGAATTTAGCCATGCTAAATTTGTACTGCATATTATATTTTAGCAGCAGTTTCAGGAACCCATTATTAACTGTCAGATGTCATATTATATCAGTGAAATTTGAGTCACTCATTACATTTTGGCATTTATATTGTGACAGTAAATCAGTCTAGGAAGCCTGTTTAGAGGGAGATTTTAATTTTTGCTAATTTATTATTTTAAAATATATACTAGCAATCTACCAATTATATTTATGTGAATACATACAATAAACTTCTCTTGAATAAAAATCAAATGATTTGAAATCATTCATTTGTTTATCAAGTTATAAAACTCCCAGAAGACTTTTTTTTTTACTTAAGAATTTTTCACTTTGATTAGCACAGCTCACTAATATGCAGTATCCTCAGATATGAGTGGTAGAATTTACTTTTTTCTTTTTAAATATTACAATTATTAACACACTTCCATACATGCACATTTTGAGTTTTGATCACATCTACTTTTTTTTCCTACCCTACCCTGCCCCAGCTTCTGTCCCCTGTGTCCCTGACCCCTTCCTCGACTCTCCGTCTATCTTCTACTTTCAGGTCATCTTTGGGTTTTTTTGTATGTGTTTCTTTGCATATATGAGAGAAATCGTGGGATATTTGTCTTTCAGTGTCTTATTCACTTAACATGAATAAACTTGATTTGCATGGGAAAACAAAAAAATAGAAGAAGAAATCATTTTTGTTATTTTTCAAAGGTTGACAATACTTGAAAGAATCAGAACGTGCTCATCACGGCATTCTGTGCTTTACCCCTATAGATTTATTTACATTATAAATGATTTTCGAAAAGATTATTTATGGCAATAGCAAAAACGAAGTCATCAAAGAGGAATGATAGCTTGACGTAAATCCCATAATAATGCATTGGGACACATTTTTCAATAGCATGGCTTAATAAATTATTTTCCTCTCAACTTTCAATTATTCAACACTTTCTGTTTCTGTTTGTTAAAAATTTTGTAGCTATTCTCATCAAATATACATACCTCTGCCATGTCTTTTACATTTTATAATTCATATCCAAATATTAAATCATATGCTATTCAGTAACTCAGCATGACACTGTGCAGTCTCCCTAATGGGAGAAAATATACTTGGAGATAAGCAATTAGGTATTTTAAATATTTAGATACCCAAATATCATTCCACAGTCTTAGTCTCCCTTATTGAGACAAATTGTTCCCTGGTTCTGCATCCATAAACATCACCAGAGAGAACATTAATAATCATTAGGTATGTTCCTCCATAGAAATTGGAAAATAGTTTAATAGGATTTTCACTTAAATGAAGACCAACCGTGAGCAACACTTCCTTTGCCATGGATCCTCGGGGACTGAGAGATAACCACTAACAAGAAAATGATCACTTATCTTTTGGTTTGCTCTTTCTTTCTGTCTGAGTTCAAGAATAAAAGGCTCAAAAAGCATAACTGAGATAGTAATCCAACCCCATTAAATGTTGAATACAAAAAAAATGCAGCATGAGAAACTGATTTGGTCATTACTGAAAACTGTTTGAAGAACATGCAGATGCAGTATTTGGATTTCCAGTGCTAATATCTACTGTCTTGGAATAATTGTGCTTTGTCTTAGATTTGCTAGATTTCAGAACTGTCAGAAATTTAATATAATCCCTATTGTGAGGTGACAATATCCACATACATATGTGCAAGTCCCTCTACCCCCAAAGATTATGTATTTTCCCAGAGGTTTCTATCTGTAGGAAATGCTTGAGGAGATTATCATTCAACAAATACTGTAGGCACATATTTATTCTTGCTTTTTCTCCTTTCATGTTCTTTTTCTTTCTTCTCATTATAGCATAATAATCTGCCATACATCTTTTATCATCAGTATTTTTTTAAATGTAGAAATGGAAAGGTACAATAACAGGGCTATCTTATAAAGAAAAAAATTATATACTAATGAACTTGAAACAACAAAATTTAGAGGTAGCCTTGAATTATGGATAGGTGACATATGTTTCTGCTTCCAATCATTTTTTTTTTTAAAGATGTGGCCAGGTGTGGTGCCACATACCTGTAATCACAACAGTTTCAGAAGCTGAGGCAGAAGGGTTGCAAGTTCAAAGTAAGCTTCAGTAACTTAGTAAAGCCCTGAGCAACTCAGCAAGACATTGTCTCCAAAATAAATGTGTATTAAAAAAGGGCTAGGATGTGGCTAAGTGGGATGTAAGTACCCCTGATGTCAATGCACATCTCATAGGATACATTTTCAAAGAAGTTGACCTCTTAATATTATTATGTGTCAGTTCTGGGTATATCTGCTAGAGTTTAAGAGTTCACTTTGGAAGTAACTTGAAGGAAAAATAAGTGAAAATAATTTCTGTCACACTGGAATGAGGCTATATAAGAGCATGTTAAGAAAGAAATGAACTCTCCCAGTACAACCCATATTCCTCCCTGTAATATTTGTTAGGCATCCCCTAAGCAAGAGGGAAGGTATTTTGTGATGTGTCCTAGCAGAGAGTCATTGAAAATTATTTTAAACTGTCCAATATTTCTGACCTATGGAAAAATCATAGGATAATTACCCCTATGAAGAAAAGCTAATAAAAGACCAAAAGATGTACATTTTCCCACAGATTTTATTTACTCAAAATTATTTAATTCTATTGTTAATATAACTATTACAACTTATAATAACAACATCTAAAGAAATGCTTAAAATTGTGAAAAACAGTTTGACTACATACAAAAATAAAAGAAAACAGCATTGTGGGACTGAATGACCTATTATTAAATCATTAATATTCAAGCATGAAGCAAATACATGCAGATACCCGTGGTGTCCATTAATGACCATAATGAGCACAGTAGATTTTAATGTGCCTATAGTGTACTTAGGGTTAAATTAATTATTTTAGCCACATTTAAAATTTTCTTTTAAAGTTTTTGGCCACCTTTCTGAACATTTAGACAATTTTTTTAAGGAGGGAAGCAAAGTAAAGAAATCATAAAATTATGAGGATTTTCTTTCAGGAAAACACAATTTTAAAATTTATTATATTTGCAAAACTCGTCAAAAAGGGCTTGTTTTTAAGACCTGGCATATTCCTTTCCCTTCCATTTGTCCTCCTTCTCTAACTCTTGTCTTTACTCCAACTTCCCTTCATGATCAAGTGATTAAGAATATGCATTGTTTTTCTTCTTTCGCACTTTTATTCAGTAACTGTTCCTTACTAGAACTTTCCAGGCAATTGGTCAGCTTTCAAGTTTATTTGCATTTTTAAAACAACTCGCAAAATAAAACACCCTCAGATCTGATTAATGCTTTCCAGTTTAACTTCTGAAACACAAACAAACAAGCAGTGCTGGTCAGCCACCTGCAAAATACTAAAGGATTGCTGAGAGAGAGAGAAGTACATGAGGAATTTGGGGGGCAGGAAAAAGTAGGCAGAATTGACTACAGAGAAAATGAGTTTGGTCTCACCTTTTGAATAAAGTGAAATGTGAATGAAAAAAATATTTTAAATGTCTAAATGTATTTTGAAATCTGCTTTGGTAATGTTATGATGAGCAATTGAGAGGAAATCACCTATAATTACTTCTTTTTTAAAATTAACTTTAATGATGACAACAACAAGAAGAAAAAAAGGAAACTACATAGAGTTTGGAGTTAAATTGGTCCTCTTTCAAAGTACATAATCTGCTTTTTCTGTCCTCTGACTCTTTGAGAGGAGGGAGAGTATTGTAGTGAGCTTCAGAAACTGAGTGGTTCTAAGAATGATTCCTGAATGGTTCAAAATTGTTACCACTGTTGATAAAGGAGGTGGGGACACCATGCAAAATGCTTACAGCATAGTTCCTACAAGCCTATGAATTTTTTTTTATTTTATGATATCCTTTAAGGTCTATATGCGACCATTTTCCTAGAAAATTTGCACATCATGTAGTTCCTATGGCAGCATTTTTTTTTTAATTTTGGTAAAATTTTGCATTATTCCAATAAGTCAGTTTCAGAATATCCTTAATTATGCATTTTGTTTGGACAACTGAAACTCATTAAACTGACTTCCTGGAGTTTGCCTCCATGATATCTTCTAGAGAAAGTACTTTTT
>JAJEJO010003788.1:94165-174242 GCA_020662805.1 Glaucomys volans | reverse complement strand
TACAGATGAGCAAACCAAATCCCTGAGAAGTGAAACATCTTTCTAAAGTTTTCATATTCAGACAGAACAGAGACAGAATTAGAATCTAATAGTTCTATTTTAGACCTTGTTTTTATTTGTTTTCTGCTCTTATTGCAGCCCCATGGTACAACCTAATTAGCCTCTGAGTAGGGCTATTTATATATTTGAGTGATACTAACTACCATTAAAGAAATAAGATATTGCATCTCTGAAAATGTGACTTTCAACATGCCACTGTTAAGAAAAGTGAAATATTATATAGAGTTTCTGACTCTATTACGTCTGAGTTCTTATTTATGGTGGACTACTAAAAACAAACAAAAAGTGTATTATATTTGCATTTTCTCAAATGCCTAAATTATATACTGAATTTTCTCAAATTTAGTTTTCCTTTTATAATTATTTCTCAAAATGTTCTTGCTTGTAGCCATTCTTTCTCCTGGAGTGTGCTTAAGCATGATAAAATACAGAGAAAGTAGCAAATATATGTTAATTGGAAATCCTGAATACCTCCATGATGGCTGTCACAGGGGATTCTTTCCTGATGGAGAGGTGCTCATTTCATCAATTCTAGACTGCTCCTGTTATATGATATGGTAATAATTTCTGTTAGCAAATTATTCCATCTTTTATATTAAAAATTACTGACTTTAAGGTATTTGCAGAGCAGTTGGGAAGAAACTTTTGGGGAAATCATTATAATACAGTGACAAATGAAATGAAAGCTATAGGCAGGCAGGACTCCCTGAATATGAATGAACCAATCCAGTCTGGGTCATCCTAATAGGTTTCTGGAGAAGATAACCATCAATTGACGTTTAATGACTTAAGAAGTTTCAAAATGGACTTTCCTTCCATACCTATTTACATTTCAGACAGTTCAAAACAGTTAATGAAAAAGAATGGACAACAAATTTCCCTCACACTATCATAATTAAAAACAAGCAAAACCAAAAGACATCTAACAATGTGAAATTCAAGGAAGAGATTTATATTTAACCACCATTTGGGCGTAGGCTGTCTAACAAGCAGAATATGGGCATTCCCTGATAGGCAATGATGCCTGGAATTTAAATATTCTTCATTTCTCTATAACAGGAAAATATGTGTTCAGTGAACAGAAAAAACTTTAAACATTTTTTTTTGATTCTCAAAATTGCTAGACATAGTGTGCTTTACAACTTTACACCTACTCACCCTAAACACATGCCATTTGAGTAGATGCTTTGCTGGCTTAGATCAAAGTTTTTAGGCAATGTTTCTTTTTGTGTGCACTCTCTTTTGAGCTAATAGAACACCCACAGTATATGCAAAAGAAATTGCTTAGGCATGCACAACCCTTTCTCTAAAGATTTTTAAGTATTAATAATTGAGGTTTGAGAACATATTATTTAGATGGTTACAAAGCTAATGCAAACGCAGGGGAGGCAGGCTGTTGATAATGTTTAAAGTAGCATTGCTGTGACTAATGTGGCATCTTGCTGGAAAGTTGACTACAAAACAAACAGTAGATGAGAATATTGGAATCCATGCTTGGTTACAGAATTCCCTTTGGTTCTACTTTTGGAGTCCTCCTTTCATGAAATGAGGATGGCAAGAGAGGAGGGGAGATAAAAATGTACAAGGATTTTTCTCCCTCCTAAGTGCTTTAATCTTCGAATCCCATACAGATTTGAATTTGTTCCTTGTTCTGTGACTTTCATTAATGATAGTGCATGAAGCATATTGTCAGTGCTATTTCACTTATTTGAAAGCATGGGTATTTTATTTATTTATAGACGTGGAAAGCTCTAGAAAATATTAAACTGTTTTTCTAAGAATTGAAAATAATGGGTGAATTTTATATAATGGGAACAACACGGCCCACTGGAGACATTTAGTGTCCAGAGTGGAGTAGCCTTTGACTGATTAAGTGGGCAGACTTTATTGACTACATTATTAAATATGAAATCTATTAAACTTAAGTCCAACCTTTCCCCCCTTCAAATGTTAACATCGGTGCCAGTGCAAGAGTAAAACTCGTGACATTTAGAAAGGAGAGAGAATCAGATGAGATTTACCAGAAAGAGGATATATAAATAATTGAAGAGGAATGTCTGTAACAATACAGCTCTTTTAGATAATATGTGACAAAATATTTCTCTGTTTTCTGATGGGAAGTTTCTAATAGCAGACTCAATCAGTTGTTCCTCAGGCAATGCACTCAGGGTAATTTTGGAGACCTCCTTCCACGTTTGATTTATCACCCCCGTGTCCCAAGGGCCCTCTATGTGATTGCCTTGGCACTGATATTTATGCTGGATGAACTCAAAGTGCGGCACTTAACATGATGTTATCTTCCTTAGGTCGCAAGAGTGCCATCTTTCAAGTACAGTTGGGTGATTTTCACACCACCCCATATCTCACCAACACTAGAGGTATCTCTTCCTAGCAACTTAGAAGGAGCCCACTAGACCTGTAAATAAAATTCAGCAAGTCTCAGTAAACATTTTTTTTTCCCCAGCTGGGATGTCAGTTCACAGAAGAGGAAAGTCAATGCGCTGAAGTGGGATAAATTAGTGCATTGGCTCATAGTACCAGCTATGCAGCTGTGTCATGATTTCCTTTAGGGGTCTAGGAAAATGTAGCTTTTCATGCCTGATATTCTTTCTATTATTGTTATCTATCCTCTTCCAAGGTGTAAAGAAATGACCTTTCCCCTTGAAATGCCAAACTGCTGCTTTCAGAGAGACTGCTGTTGCTTCTAAAGAGACAGGCCTCTGCTTCGCTCTTTTGAAGCATCTGCCATTGCAATCACAGGTAAAGTACTTAGCAGGATGAAGACAGTGCCGTGAGTCTCCAAGGTAGGCTCAGTCTCACAATGGGGCACTGGGGTTTGCCACCGCCTCAGTGCGTTCAAGCTGCCAGAGCACTTCTTGCATGCTGATATCTTTAGATAGCAAGACCTTCACTGTCCTTGTTTACATTCTTAAAGTGAGGCTTTTCTCTCTGCTGAAAGTTTGCAGTCTGACAGCTTTGGAATTTGAATTTTTCCATGTCTTTTCAGATCAAGTACAGTGGCACTGACAGGAGCTTCCCACACTGCCTTGTGTTCTTTCTCTGTAAAACTTGGGCTAAAGCCTGGTGCCAACTATGCTCAACAGCAAGCTGGACCCCAGGACAAAGATAGCAGGCACAGAAATGGCTTTGTACCAGGGGTTTCTGTGAATGTTTATATATATATAAACACACATATATATGTACACACACAGATATATATATATATGTATATATATATGCATATATATACATATATATATATATATACCTTTTGATAAAATGAGGTCTTATGGAAAATGGCTTCATTCATCTTCCTGAAGGCTAAGAGTGAAACAATTCTCCTTTCAATCCTTTCCCCAAACTGACACCACTCCAAAAAGATATTAGCTTGTTTTAGATGTTGGCATTGTTTGTAAACTGAAATTGTTTTCTCTAGGAACCTTGAATCTAATCCTCTCCTTTCATTTGCATAACATTAAATGATCAGCATGCAAACTTGATTTCCATATATTCTTTTGTGTATTCCAATCTACCTTCTACTGAAATAGACTGGGAACCTAAAGTATAGAAGGCCATAATAAGTCCAGGCTATGGGTGTCTGTAAATTTTTTAAGTGTGCAAATACATTATATTGAAATAGTTCTGTGTTTCTTTAAGTTATAGCAAAGCCAACTTTTTTAATATAGGGAATATATTTTCTTAAGGACAAAGGGTACAAATACCAGCAATTATGTGGCTATGACTCCAGAATATAGCCCACCACTTACCTTCTTAATGGGTTTTATAGGTTTTGTTTATTTACTTATTTGTTTATTTGTCTATTATTTATTTATGTATTTATTGTGACAATGGGGATTGATGCCAGGGCCTCATGCATGCTAGGAAAGAACTGAATCACTAAGTCCTATAGTGTTCTTTCAATGAACTTTTCTTAAAATGATTTAGAAATGCCACCATAATCAGATTAGTATTAACACAAGAGAGGGAAAAAGGGAAGGAAAGAAGAAATACTGGGGATGAAAATGGAGAAAACTATGTCAAACGCATTTCTAAATATGTCCAAATGAACCCCACTACTATGTACATGTGCAATGCACTAATGTTTTTTAAAAAGTAAAACAAACAAAAAAAGAAATTATTTATTTATAATTTGATTAGTATGCTATATATTATTTCACCAGAAATAGTATTACATATTGGCTTAATCACTAAAATTCTTCACTAAACATGCCCTCACATGATTTATGTTTGTGCCTGAAAAAACATGCAGAATTTCTGTCCCTGAGAGCACTTAAAAACTGAATATAAAACTCAAAGATGGGTTTTATTAGATATTACATAAGTCTAATTATCCTACCTAACCTAAATTTTATCTGTAAACTGTTTTAAGATGAAGTGTTATTTAAGCTTTGGCATTTCAAAAGCCCCTCTTGTTCAAATGCAAACATTAATGAAAATTAATATGAAGAAATGCCAACTGAAGAAACAATGAATCAGCCTGTCTATTTACTGCAACAAAAAGGAAACATTAACAACAGTGGAATAAGACCTGAGTGTCCTGAAAACAGGAGGTTGTCTGCTAAATTAAATACAGTTAGAGTTTGGATGTCTAATTAGTGATTTGGATAAAAAGGATTTGTATTTGTGTTTTCTGCTTTCGAATGCATAAACCAGCATGATCACTCTTTCTTGCTCTTCATGAGACTCATGTGTTATCAAACCTACAAATGCAGGAAGGTGACATTGAGCCTTAAATGAATGTCTTTATTTTGAAAAGATTTTTTTGCAATTTATCTGATATTCAGAACACTGAGTAGTAGACTTCCCAAAGTTCATTTTCACCAGTAATTACTATAAAATATTAAATAAAGCTATGCAGTGATTATGTAGACATAATAAAATTGATATCAGAGGAAGCAGGGGAGAGAACGGGAAGGGACTGATGAGGCATTAAGTGTCTACTCTGAGCCAGACATTCTCCAAACCACTGTGAAACAAAAATCAATAGAGGCGTGAGGAATTGTTACCTAATCAGGAGGCAGACATGTAAACACATAATTACAGCATAAGATGCTTATTAAAATAGAAGACAATAGAGAACTCTGTGAACATCCAGAAAGGCTTGGCAGTCATGGAGATTGGTAGCCTGAAGGTGGCAGGATAAAGGAGACTTCAAAGGGATTTTTGAAATTTGAGCTGATTCTTAAAAATTAAAGTAGGAGTTAAAAAAATAAAAGAAAAGCCAGGCATGGTGGCGCACACCTGTAATCCAAGCGACTTGGGAGGCTGAGTCAGGAGGATCAGGAGTTCAAAGTCAGCCTCAGCATCTTAGCAAGGCCCTAAGCAACTCAGTGAGACCCTATCTCTAAATA
Organism: Glaucomys volans; assembly: GCA_020662805.1. Taxonomy (NCBI): domain Eukaryota; kingdom Metazoa; phylum Chordata; class Mammalia; order Rodentia; family Sciuridae; genus Glaucomys; species Glaucomys volans. The sequence continues at coordinate 168,810 of JAJEJO010003788.1, read as the reverse complement.
AAATACAAAATAGGGCTGGGGATGTGGCTCAGTGGCCGAGTGTCCCTGAGTTCAATCCCTGGTTCCAAAAAATAAAATAAAATAAAATAAAATAAAATAAAATAAAATAAAATAAAATAAAATAAAATAGACGAGGAAGAATAGAAGAATGTATTTCCACATAGTGGGAAAGTGTGTTCCAATGCTTACAGGCTAAATATATAAAGTATTTCAGTAAGTCAATGTGGTTGGACCCAATGGTGCTATAGATGGGTATGACAGAAGGATTTGGAAAAACCAGAATGCAATCTTGTGTGTCTTGCTAAAGAAGCAGGACATTTCATCTATATCATAGGAAACCAATAAAATATTTTAAGCAAAATTTATGTGAATTAAATTTAGGTTCCAGAAAACAAAATCAAAATCAAAATTGTTCTAGCATTGAAAAGCAGCATCTAATTATTTTTCAAGTTGTTAGAGCTGGTTAAGTTAGGGTATGTCCCCTTAAATATCATCTCAAGGAACTGAAAGGAAAAAGTAAATGAAAACTGAATAAATTTGCCATGTTTAAATTTGGGGAAGAGCCTGACTGTATGTTAGTAATTTAATTTCACTAATCATACTAATACTAATATTATTTTAAAGATGTTTCGACAAATTTGATTGAAAGAAAAATTCATTACATTCCATGCACTGAAGTCATCCCAGGGTGATGCTTGATAGTGAGATGCTTCTTGAGTTATTAGGTCTTAGGTAAGTGATGAGCAGGCCATCGACTGAGGACTTTTTGTTTTGTTACCTGCTTTGAAGCTTTGGGGCTACTATTATGGGCAGGACAAGTAATAGCAGTATGTCTATGAATGTTCATGAAAATGTGCTGTACTTTCAATATGTGGATCGTGTTTCCAAAGAAATAACATCAAGGCAAAATGGTCTATGCAGATTTCATGTTTGCCACATTTCTTTTCCCTATCAAATAATACTATCAAACCTGACATGACTTATCTAGTTGGACTTGAAAGGCCCTAAATTAAAACACAAAAGAAAAAAAGAAAGAGAAACATACATACAGCCCATAGTGAGGAAGGGATTTATTTAAACTTCTGATGCATAATATGAGTTTCATATTAGGGTATCAATATAGGGCAATATAAATAAATGCTTGTTATGTTCTCCAGTTCTGTCTGTAAGTTGCTGCTTGAACTCCTTTTTCTGTAACATACAAAACAAATAGATTGGCTGCTTTTTCACAGACCCCTTTGTAACTTCATAGAATCCTTTTTCTCATCATCTCCACCCTCACTCTCTTACACACCTATTGCTAATCAATAACAATTTTTTTTAAAAAAGTCTTGATTGCTCCTTTGTTTTCTCAGAGGTTTTGGTAAACCATATGTACCAATGGAAAAATGTTTATTTGTTCCAAGGAAAAGGATTCCTTTGAATATCAAAATTTAAACATATATTGTAGTTTTTTTCTTTTCTTTTTTTTTATTCTTTCTTTCTTTCTTTTTTTTTTTTTTTTTTTTTTGGTTATAGTACACTTCTAAGTAGTCCCTGATATCTTCAAAGAAATTGTTCTAAAATACTGCTAAACCCTTTACCCTTCCCACCAAATTGCTAATACTCAGAGATTTTAGAATTTAAGGTAGATGTGGGGAGTTTTGCTAGAGGAACTTAATTGGTATTCTCAAAAAATAGAAGCTTAAAACATTAAAAAACTAAAACATTATAGAATTATAGAATGATTTTAAAGTGAATAAGTAGTGCTGAACAAAGGAATAAGATGGATACGGCTATTATAAAAAAGTTAAAGGAGATTCTTGATGTTCCAAAGGGCAGTGAGATAACATGCATGTATTGGCTTTAAAGATCCACTGGGGAAAAAATTAACTTTCTATCATTGTTGCTACAGGTTTCAGAAAATGTTTTCCAGTCATAAAAATAGTATTTTAAAAAGAAGTTATTTATTGTGGTTGGGAACAATTTTCAGGTGATCAGAGAAACTAATTATTACTCTGTTTCACATCCATTTTGTCTATATACATTAAAGCTCCTATTGCGTTCATAAGTTAAAAAAGAGATTACCTCCAACTTTCTCACATTTCTCCTGATGTGTGGAGAATTTTACTCTTCTTTTACAATCTCTAAGATGGTGATAAAACCTTTAATTTAAACGAATCTATCATCTGTCAAGCCTGGTTTCGTGTGCTAAAAATTATCAAAATAGTATCACTGTTTTATGTTTCTATTTGTACCCAATGTAGAAGTTCATAAATTATTTATTTACTATTGTAGAAGGTTAAAGGACCGAGATAAGAAAATCTTCTGCTCTTGAATCTGAAAGTAAAGCAGTGCATATGAAGGTAAAATCACATACTTATGCATTCAAATGATCCACCTTTCTCTATTTACCTCTCTATAGAAAGAAACTGATGAAGCATTAGCATCACATTTTTTAGATGTATGATTTCATTTCTTTATTTTACTCTTAGAGGAATTTACAGAATTTCCAATGTTTCTCCCTTTCAATAGATTTTATGCATAAAAACCAATGTCTTTCTTTTGCTGATGTAGTTATATATGTATGATTTATATTTATGTATATGTAAATACCCATAAATTACAATCCCCTGTGAAGAGAACAGAAATCTTGGTAGGCAAGTACATTATCCACAGGCCCAATCACTCACTCACCTGCCATGTACAAATCACTTAACTTGACAAGCATTTTATTTTATTTTTTAGTCAGTAAGTTCAGATAAATAGAGTTTTAACAATAACCATTCTATAGATTTGCTGTGAGTATAGAATATATATATATGTATGTAAACATTATATTTATTTATTTATTTGTAAACTGTTAACATAGTGTCGGGAATGATAACTAAATAAATGTTAGCTATCATTTTCATCCTTTGTTAATTGAAAAGCTGTTTATATTTCTCTGACCAAAAAAAAGTCTAGAGAAATCAAGAAATGAGCGAAGGCTACAAAAACATAATTGTACTCTTTAATAACAGTGGTCCCATCACAGCAGATTGGGAGATTTGCACTTTGTCAGCACTCAGTGCATATTAAGGAAACAATCAATCAAGGTTTCGTGACAACACAGCAATTCCTAATCCATTATTCATTTCTGAAATTCTAGTTGTAAGGCAGAGGTCTGTATGTTGGAGCTGATTTCCCATTTTTTTTCACATGTTATTATTTTGTGGTGAAAGAGAGGAGTGGCTTTTCTCCCATGGACCAAGTCCACACCATTTTATTTTGTTATTGACCAAAATAAAATCAGAAGGACCTGCCTCGAAAACACAAGAAGTCAGCTTCCAATCCACATGGGTAGCACGCTGCCCAAACCACTATTACTCCTTTTATAATTTCCTCACTTTGTTGACTATGAAGGAGAAGAATGATGAATTCATAGGCATTTAAACTTTCACACTCTATATTTAGATATCCATTTAGAAAGGACCACATTCAGCTGGTGGCATACATAGAAACGTGCTATGAACTGCCCTTGAGCTCCTAATTCATGAATTCCAAACCTCTGCTCCTAGAAGAAATACAGGACTGGGTTCCTGGGAGCTTTTGTCACAGTATTTTCATGTATGGATCAATACATTACCATTTTTAATGTATGTTTCTGTTTAAAGACATCTTGTTTCGTACATACTGTTAATTCATTAACACTGAACTCGTGGCAAAGAGCAGTGTGAATCATGCCAAAACAAAGTTCATCTAACATCCATAGCTTATTTATAACGTATGTCATAGACTCTGTGTCCAGAAGCATTAAACAGCACTTCAACACCATATTCACAGTCTACATGAAATTGCAAAATCACAAAAATGTAAGAAACAAAAAGTGGCACTAAATAGGCCTTAAAAAGGACACTCATTTACAATATAAGATTTGAAACAGGAATGGAAAGCATTTCCTTGCTCCATTTCCACTAAGAACATGTACATCAGGAGACACATTTTTCAAAGCTGTGCACATTTCTTTGAATGTCTTAAAAATACTATGAATATTGATTTGGGGATTATGAATAGATTTTAGCAAGTAGGCAAATTCACACACACAGAATTCTTGAATAATGAAGATTGACTATACCTACAACATGTTTTAGTTTTAAAAACTATATTCTTACTCTAACTGTGCAAAAAATGACTTATAGTAGCAAGAAAATGGCAATAATAAAGATTTATTGGATGTATGTCATGTCAGGCACTGGACTAAGCACTCTACACATTTAACAACCATGATCACACTTCTTTTCTATAGACAAATGAAGTTTTAATGAAATAAAACCAAGCTATCATGGTAGAAGTGGACTTGCCAGAATGTAATTGAATATTGTGTTGTGTATAATGAGAGGGATATAGCAGTTAAGACATTAGAGTCTTTGAACATGATTTGAACCATAGGACAGATTTTGTGGCTCCAGGAATTGTGTCTTTCACTGTAGTACTGCTTTGATCTTTGCGTCTCTCTTGTTCAAGGATTTACTTCTTACTTCTGAACATGTTATAAAAATGTGAAATAATATTTCTCTCTTTGCAAGTTTTGTGAGACCATATTCCTCTCAATTTTTGGTCATCTAAATAATTTCATATTTTTCTCAATATACACTCCTATAAAATGGCTAATGAATAATTTCTTTTCCTGAGGTTGATTTGTGAGTTTGGAAGTTTCGTATGTAACTGTGGTGGGTAATATCCCAGACCAGTCCTCTAAGCACACTCATTCCATTGTGAATCTGGACAAGGTAAAGAACACCAATGTACTTTTAGAACCACCTTTTGTAACAGTGTTGACTTGGGAAAATGCAACTGCTGGATGGAATGACAAAAATATTTATCCCTGGTACTGATGATCACCTTCAGTTGATGAATGGCAGGGGTGATATGGGGACTCTTGCAATCTGGAAGCATTCCTGGAGATCTAAGAAAGGAAACAGAAGGACTCCAGAAGCTTTGGAGCTAGGTAGGCAGAGTGAGAAGAAGGAAACAGATTGAGCTTGGAAGATAGGAAAGAGGAAGGCAATGGAGAGTAAAGTAGGAAACTACAGACATTGCTAGTTATTTACATGATCTTTACCTGGAAAATGCTCTTGAGGCCAGTGACCATCCAATCTGACAGGTGTGTCTTTTTCACTGTTGGCAAGTATAGATATTGGCTGATAAGCTAAGTTCTTCACAACTACCATTGGCTGTATTAGGCCAGTTTTCCTCATCTCCCTACTGCTCTGAAGAAGATTGGAGTTTTTTCAAATCTTTCAGGTATATTCTTGTCGCCAAAGCTCAAAATAATGGAAAAAATAAGCTTTTTAAAAGATTCTCTACTATTCCATTCTCTCTCTCAAAAAAAAAATTCTTAAAAATTTATACAGATTTGGTACTTGCTAAAAAATACAACCTAACAACTCTTTACATAGCATTTGCAATGCATTAGTATTTTAAGAGATCTAGAGATGATCTAAAGCATATGAGAGGACATTATATGCAAACACTATGCCACCTTATAATATCGTATAAAAGGGACTTGAGCATAAATAGATTTTGGTATCTGTGGGGTTCCTGAAATCTATTACAAGCTATGGGAACACTACTTTGTTGGGGTACCCAAACAGAGTAAGATAAGAATTTTAATATATTTCATTTTGTTGTGCAAAAAGTTCAAAGACAAATTGGTATGACATACTTGTCACCAAAGATCTCAAATCTAAAATAAGTTAAATAGTTTGCTCAAAGTCAGCAAAACGTGAGAAAAAGGCCAAGGTTGGTTGTGAATTTAATTCAGCCAGTTTTACTCCAAAGCCTAAACTTCAAATAAGGAAACTACACATACTCCCCATAGATGTAATTTCACTTCTAAAATTTTATTATGGATATAACACTTAAATATTTTGCTTTCCCTTAAAATCACTTTCATCTTATGTAATTTATTTGTTGAGAAATTCTGTAATTCATCAAGGTATAAATGTATTGTTACACATTGAATAGGCTCTTTGTTAATAAATATATTCACATTTCTGCCTTAAAGGGCTTCTGTGAATCTTTATGATACAGTCAGGAATTTGTCATTACTTTCCGAGGAGATTTTTTCTTCCTAATGTGTTGAAATATTTCTAGATACTAATGCTTTTGTGGCAAATTTCAAAGGAAAGTTGTCTCAGGGCAGCATGTAGTTTAGAAGAGTTTCTCAAATGCTTTCCTGTTCTTTGTTACACTTTGTATTTTTAAGTTCTTTGAAAGTGGGTACAGTTCCTCATATTCAAAAAGATGTTAGAAGAACCTAAACTAGATTTCGATTGGTTTAATTTGACATCTCTTTGAAAACATGCAAGTTGGCAGAGACAGGATTTCCTCAAGGAGGTCCGGAATTTCAGTTCAGAAAAGACCAAGGTTTGTCTATAGACTCACTGTTTCAAAGCATTAACGCTGTGATATAACTTGAGAAGAACACAGGGCCCCACACAAGGTATCTCAAAGATCAGCTGGGCGTATTTTCAAATGAAAGAATATCCTATAAAGGTTGACTCTTCTGTTTGAACTAAAAGTTTCTAATGTTTCATCTCAATGTATAATCCTATCAGAATTTGCAGTTGTTGCAAGTGGAAAAAATAATCAACAAATATGGGGAGCAAAACACTAGACTATAATTTCACACATGCAGAAGGGATCATATGGGTTGTCTTTAAATTAAATGTTAATAGTTTTAAAGTAATTTACTATCATTTATTTTAAATGATGGACAGAACAAAGGAAATAATAGTCATCTGTTGCTATTGATGTCTTCTTCCTATCATGATGCTATTTTAACTTACTTTATGATAGCAATAGCTTACCAACAACAACAACAAAAATCTAAGTTTTTTTTTTTTTAAATGTTGTCATTCTAATATTCTCAAGCAGGCAAGATTCCTGTGCCTCAAGCTCTGCTTCCATGTTTAGTGACATGACATTATTATTGTCTTTCTTTGGTAAGTAGTAATTGAAAGAACATCTTTTTTTTTCCTTCAGTATATTAAGTGGCCAGTAGGGACTGACCCTGTCTTCCCTCACTTCCAGGCATCAAAGCAGCCTTGTCTGGCTGTCCTTGTTTGCTAACATGGCAGCCCCCTAGTCAGCAGCAGTCCTCAGTAGTTCATTTTTTTTTTTTTTTTTTTGTCTCTGGGAGCCCTGGAAGAGTTAAAATCAGTATCACTTGGTGGTTCCTCAAGTTACCAGAGACTTCTTACAACCTCATTTCTCATTGTCAGTCCTATTCATAATTGCATACCTCCAAGTCTTGCTTCTTTGACTCATCCAAAGGACTAAAAAACATGCTTTTCCCTGAGGCTAAATATAGATTACTGAATCTTGGAATTCATTGCCTTTTAGTGGGCTAACTCTTCCATTCCACTCATGCCTGAAAGGCATTACGAGGTATGACTTACAATTTCTCTATCTGTCCACCTATGATTATCACTATCTATGTACATATTTATGACACCATCTTTATAGGGGGCCCGTCATTATCACATGGGCCCCCTATACCACTTGCATACATACAAAACAGTGGCAAGACTACTTACCAAATCTAATGGACACTAAGGAATGCTGTCTTGCAAGTTGTTTTAACAAATCAATCACTATAATACATTGTCAATATTAGCTATGCTGTCACTTGAACTGAGTTCATGTATTTTGTATCTTATTTAGTAGGAGTGACAGTAGTAGTATTGGTCAAAGCACAATATATTAGCAGGATATTGCTGTGGAAAAATTAAGTAATAGAAATCTTTATATAACCAATTATTGTAACTTGAACAGATGATGTATATAGTTACATGTATATACTAAAAATGTAAATGCATTAGAATGTTAAGATTACATGGACAAGAATATTCAATAGTGAAGTTACTGTAAGCTGTTAATAACAATGAAAGAAAAACATTTTCTCCCTTTTAGTGTATTCTAGAAATCATGCCCTAAAAGTGGAGTTATCTAAACTACACAATTATGAAAAGCTTGAGCTGCAGAGGGCTGTTTATATTTAGAGGATAGCAACAGAGCATGAACATTTATGCATACTCCCACATTAAAATAATGAAATTATACTTCCCAAGACTGCTGTTCTTTTTTTAAGGGCACATATTTGATTAATGATGTTTTGACAATAAACAAAAATGGTATTTCCCTCCTTTGATAATATAAGGAAACGATAAAATGTAATTGGCCACCTGATGATATCCTGCTAGTCTTGGCAAAAATGGAGGTCAAAAATTAGTTGCAGAAGCTAAAGAGCAGTCTCACTACTTTAAAATTATAAATGTTTCATAATCCTAACTATAGCTTATTTGTATTAAGCTTGATAACTTTAACATCGATTTATAATGTGGCCAAATAGCAGGGGAAAACAGTCTTTGTCATAAAAACAGTACTTCTTTTTATCGAAATATTATTTGCTTTTTAGGCACTGAATGGTGATATGCTGAAATTCTTACAGGAGATTTGTGTATTTTACAAATTGTTGAAAAAATATTGGAGAAGATAGAACAATCAAACTAAAAACAGCATAGTCACAAGCGCACACACAAATACACAAATAATTTAAGTACATATTGAAATATATTTTATAAACATTTGAAGGCATAAAATAATGCATTTCTTTTACATTTTTTATTGATAAATTATAATTTTACACAATAGTCACATTCATTAGGCCCTATTTGTGCATGCATATAACATAATTTGATCTACCTCTTCTTCTAGTATCATCTTAAATATGACTTTTAATCATAGTCAAATAGGAAAACTACCTATTATAGAATCAAATTTCATTATTAAAAAGCTCAAAAGCATTAAAGAATATTTAAGTATATGAATATAATTTTGTATGAATCTTTTTCTTGTGACAACATTGCTAAGTTTTCCTAAAGGAGAAATCCTCTTAATAGCTTATATGTATGAAACTCAGAAAATGTATTATTTTTCTGGGCACAACAGTATCTGCCTATAATCCAGTGGCTCTGAGGCTGAGAAAGGAGGATCAAAAGTTCAAAGTCAGTCTCAGCAACTTCGTGAGGCACTTAGCAACTCAGTGACACTCTGTCTCTAACAAAATATATATAAAAAGGGCTGAGTATTTGGCTCAATGGTTGAGCACCCCTGGGTTCAATCCCCAGTACCAAAAAAGCAAGGTGTTATTATGACATAGTTTTATATTTGTATGTAGGGTTTCTAAAATTTATTTTCCTGTTCAAAAAGAAATTATGAAAATGGTTCATTCGAATTTTGAAATCACTTTACTAAATTATCTTACTTATCAGCCAACAACTGCAACATGTGGTATAGTGTGTGTGTGTGTGTGTGTGTGTGTGTATAAAAGAGAGGGAGAGAGAAATTGAGACATGGAGATTGGTAGAAAGCCCAGAGAGGGATCTTATTCTTTTTTCAAAGGAACTTTCTACTATTATAGTTTGTACACCAAAAGTCAAGGAGAAGGAAAACACTATAAAAAATTGTTGATATATTAGTTCAGTGGTTAAAAATTTTGTTCCTTTCTCAGTCATATGGCACATGTTTTTCAGAGATGGAAATTCATCTGATAAACAAGGACTTTCAGCTACAGTCTTTGTCTATCAAAAATTAGTGCCCAATAATTATTTATCAAGAGAAAAGTAAACTAAGGATAAACATAATATGAAAGAAGAACACAAAGAAAAGGAATATATCATTATTCTTTCAGGACTAACAATATGAATCATCTTCTTTAAAAAATGAAGTATATGGCAATATCCACACTATATTAGAGGACAGAATTATTTTATCCTCTAGTATTTTAGGTGAGTTATTAAAATCTCTGTTCCAACATATTAGTAGTAACAAATGACATTCCTATCATCTGCCAGCCAGACTGAAATATTCTTAATTATTTATCATAACACATTAATGAGCAGTTATTCACTTTTTAGATTTCCTTATATATTTTTCAAGTTCTTTGGAAATCATTTTCTAAACATATACCCAAACCCTGTTCATTCTGAGAAGGCTCTTATTCACTGCTTGCAAGCAAGCTGGTATGCTTGGGTTTTGTTTCTTGTAATTCCCCCACCCCTTCATTTATTGTATATGTGTTTACATGCTTGACTATAATGGCTCTAGAAGAAGTATTATGGCCCATCTTGTTGATAACTCATATTTTACACTCTCTAAATGAATAAATGACATTATCAGCTGTGATTGTATTAAGCCCCACTCTAAGTATCTAATGACTAATAATGCATTTCCTAGCTTAATCTGTGTCTTAATAGACCCCTAAGTGCGTGCTTATGTGACAAAGCCTACTGACACATTGAAAACTGATGTTTTATATCAGTTGTTGTTAGTGTTATTAAAATAAAATGCAACACTATAGGCACATTTAAAGCAAACACTGAGTTTCAGAACTTAAAATTTCCCTTTGAAGGAAATTGTTCTATAATTCATGATAAAAAGGATGTCTGTGGCTTTGGGGCTTTTCTTTTCTTTTCTATTTTGGTACTGGGGATTGAATCCAGGGGCGCTTAACCACTGAGCCACATCCCCAGTCCTTTTTATATTTATTTAGAGGCCCTGAGTTTTTTAGGGCCTCACTGAGTTACTGAGGCTGGCTTTGAACTCATGATCCCCCTGCTTCAGCCTCCTAAATTGCTGGAGTTACAGGCATGCACCACCATGCCTTGCTTTGGGCTTTTTCTTAACATTCTACTTTGTAAGTGCTCTACAGTTTAAAAACTATGAGCATGCTATCTATGACCCCATAAAACTATGACAAAAGCTTTGTGGATTTCCTTTTTTAGTGTGTGTGTATTTAAATTTTATTTTCAAAAGCCTGGAAACATATGCCTGGATGAGGTATCTGTTCCTCAATCACAAATCAATCTTGTGCATGAAATAAGATTTTTAGACATTCTCCATTCTACGAAGAATTTCTTTTGACTGGATTCTCAAGTTTAACATGCTATTTAGCTATGTATAGGAAATTTTATTTCACTTTCAGTGTTTGGAATATTTTCTTTTGTCTTATTTCTTTAAAACTTTATCCATTGATCAAACTGGAAACTAAATTTGTGTATAATGTTAATTATGAGGAATTTAGAAAACAAAGTTAAATACAAAACTGAATAGTAATACATGCATTTGTAGGTTTTTATTTTTTGTGAGTTATTTGGATTGACATCTATCTTGCAGTTACTTACAGAATTTCACACACCACCCCCCTACATGTAATTGTCTTTGTCAATTATCCTTTGGATATTCTTAAAAATATGGATTAAAAAAGTAGACTACTGCTAAATTTTGTCAAGTCTTTTACTTCTGCAGTGCACCAGACCCCACTGAGTTAAGTTAGGTGATTTAAGTCACAACTGCATTTGTGTACAGGATATCTCACTAAAAGGACATTTATTGACTTGTAGTTTTAATGTATGCTCATTTAAGATTCAACCAGTGGCATCAAGAATCATATCTTAATCCAGTTCCTCTGAGTTGTTCCACTGATAGACTCTGCTTTGTGCTCAGCACGCACACAGAACTCAGATGATCTTATAACATAGCTTTGTCCAGGAGTTTACAAGTAAGGCATGATATTCAACCTACCTCCCTCCAAAAATGGGCCGCCTGATAATCACCCTATCCATCTCCCTGTGAAAATGAGCCATGTGTCCATCCCTGAATACCTATAAATGTCTGAGAGGACAGAAGGCGCTGTTTGGAATGTCGTCAGATTCAAGGATTCAAAGTAAATAAGCCCATCCAAGGCAAATTTGGGCACTATTCCTTAAAGATGTGCAAGTAGATTCCAGTATCTACTGGAATATCACATTTCCATTCCATGTGGTCTTTGAAATTTTAATATATGTAGCCTCTGGTGGTCACTAGAGAGTATTGCAGTATGTGTGTTTGTGTGCCTGTGTGTGAGGATACTCCTCTAATAGATTTGGTCTTCTAGAAAACATTCAATTTCTTAAAGAAGATATTTGTATTAGTGATATTAGGAGGTTTGTAATATTTGTATTTCTCCCTCTGTCTCTGTCTACATGTAAAACACAACCACTTAAATTCAAAGCAGTGAATGCAGTAGCACTCCTACTTAATGAAGGCCTAGTCAGAATTATCTTTGCTGAGGGCACACACCTGCATGTAGCTGGCATCTCAAACCCGGGTCTACCTGAAGTTCACTGCTGATAGTAATTGATTTCCTTCCTTCAGTCAACTTAACATAGATCAAGAGTGAAGTGGCACTTGGCTACACGCACAATCTCAGCAGCTGCAATTTTGCTGTTGCCTGTCATATAGAGCACTTCCATGGTTTCCATAGAGGCTGGGCATGTTTCTGAATTTAATTTAGAGACACAGACTGATTCTTCCCTGTGCATCAGAGTTAGGGAAGCATCTTACACTACTCATTCTGAAAAGAAAATTGCTTACAATATTATCATCAAATTCATATCTTTTGATTTCTGTGAAATGCTTATAATAGCTTTAAAATATTTCATTCTCATTACCTTACTGTTAGGAGGTAATGTTTTATTTTTATCTTCCAAATATTAGGATGAATAAATCAATAATCATATTACCAAAACACAAATATGTACTAAGTTGATATTTTTTCTTCAAGTTAAGCATAGTTTTATTCCATCCTAAGCTCAAAAAAAGTGATGACGCGTCCTTATTCTGTGTTGAAAATATATTGTCTCAGTGACTATAACAGGTCAGGTCCTCAAGGGGACTCATGCCGGTCCTTTTGGAAGTGTCATATAAAACCTGAAATAGTCAGTGAAGAAATGGTTGAGTAAGGGAAAAAGGGGCCAGACATTGCCCTTCCTTGTTCAATTTAAATGACCCTGAAGAACTAGGATTTGAATCACATTAAAATTAATTTGTCATGTATACATTGGGAGAACAAGTGAGGAAAATAAATTTTCTTTTCCTGGTGTAATGTTTAAAATAAGGCCCACAGCATATGTAAGTGATTTTGTAGCAGATAGTATCCTCAGACATAATACTACTGTGTGAGGACTTATTAGTTTACAAGAACTATCTAACATATCATATGGAATAAAAAATAAGGCAAAACACAATTTTAAACTATGACTTTAAATGAAGCTGTATTTGATGTTTGCAGTGTCACATCGTGGGCTCTAGGGGTCTGTGCTACTGTCCTTTCCTTTCTCATAGTGTCCTAATTGAGCCCATCCATGTTTTATCTAAATTAATGCAATGATTTCATTGCTGCCAAATCACTTTCCCAATGAGAAAAATAAAACAATAAATAGATTTATTTTGGGGGGACACCAACTAAATCCTGTACTCTGTGTCCAACATTCCATGTTCAATTACAGGTTTGTGGAAGGTACAGGGTAAATATTGGAGTGGTTCTATTAAGATTTGTTATAATAATAATAGTATTTATTGCTATTATTGGTTCTTAAAACCTAGACTGGGTTACAAATTGGGCATTCCAAATGTGGCATGGTTCAAAATAATTATTGTTACTTTTATTTGTTATAAAATATGCTGACTGTGAAAACTGCAAGAAAAAATGTGCTGTTTGGATAGCTTTAATATTTTAAGCCTGTGGATAATTCTTAATTAATATTATTATACTCTATGTTCAAAAAATAGTTTATTTTCAATAGTATGTTATGGTGTTTGAATTTACACTGCTTACAGTTTGTTTAATTAAACATGTGAAACACAGGCATGTGTGGAGGAAATCACATAATTGCCATGCAGTGTTCATTGCCTAAGATGCTTGTAAGATGTTTGTCAAGAAGACTTTTATATGTGCCCATATTTATGTGTTCTTTATTTAGGGAGCTGCAGGGTTTTATAATACTCATTATCATAATTTTCTTCTTTTTCTTTTTTTTAAATTTACAACCTCTTAAAGATATTCTCAGTCTTTTAAAAATATTTGGATATGATTTAAGTGCCTACATGTTCATATTTTTTAAAAAAAGTTATCTTTTAAACAAAGGTACTTCTCTCCTACCATTTTCATTTAAGCAGCTCATGAGGCAACAATTACATGAGAATTCAGACTGAGACAAGCCACGAAGGTACTGTTTTCAGTACCCAAGTGGTCTCCACGAAACAGAGCATCTAGGGGTATATTTTCTTTTAACTTGACTTCATTTCTCCCTAATTAGTAGTGTGCAATGTACCATTGTGATGCCTGCTTCACCCCCTTGGTTCTTGCACCTCCCCTTGGGGATTTCCCAGCTGTTTTGCTCTCCTGTTGTAATTGAAATCTTACTTGTTCCAGCCTGTAATTGATAGTGAACCCAACCATTTTATGTTTGTCATGCAACACATGTACAACAGAAATACTCAAAGTGGCATATGGAAAAACTGCCCTACTAGAGTGAAATCAGATCCGTTCCTATATCACAACCCCATGCTTTCAAGATTTTATGTTTTTCTCCTCCTTACAAGTACTTTGTTGTTACAAAGTCAGCACGAAAGTCATAGTATTCATTTGCCATGTGGTTATTTTTCTCTGGCAGTATTATATGATTGTGTCTCTGTAGTAAAGACTATACAGAATAAGGTAGATTCATTAGCAAATAAAATAGGGTTCTTTGCATATTTCTTTTGTCAAAGTTGGTTAGCAGTTTAAATAAAATAACCTTATATGAACAAGTCTACCTCCATGAATAAATCAAGAAATTTATGAATTAGTTGAATTATTAACTATATTTTTTGTTTTTGAATGCAAACACAGAATGAAACAAAATCAATATAATTGCATCTGTAGTGAAAAATGATAACTTCTGCTTCAAGTAGGAATAATGTCTTTATAACATAATATAAAGGACTTTTGCGTAGTCGATTGTTTATCACGTAATATATTTTATGTTGAAGAGATGATACTGAATGCTTTGTGATATTTGTTGATAGACTTTTGAATGGGTTGTTGGGCCTCAGTGGCTGGAGTAATGTGGAAGGAGACAGTGTGAATTAAGCAAGATAGGGACTAGGGGAATTGGCTACATCACAGGATGGCCACCTCCCTGTCCAAGTGCAGCATCCATGACACTAAGACTTCTTGGGCAAATATTTAATGAAGTCTTATCCTGAAGGTAAAATGTGCAAGTAAACTATTTGGGTGGTCGTGGATCAGGAAGTTTAATGAATAACACTTAAGTAGGTCCAAGTATTCCTTTTAGCTTTTATTGGAACCCCAGCCAGTAACTGAAAATGTGAGGACTAGAGTAGATGGGAAACATAATTGGTAAATGTTGGGAGGTGCGATAACATGACATTGAAGAAGAATCCAAATCATAGCTCTGAGCCTCAGTGGAGACATGAAGGACTAATTTGCTAACAAGAGGAAGAAGAACAAATGATTGAGTAACAGAGAGGTAGTTTTGAAAAATGAATATTTGATAACAAGTAGATGTGAGGATGGAGAAGTAGAGGCAGAGAATCAAGTTAAAGTCTATTAAAAAATCCAGGTAAGACACCAGAATGAAAAAGACAATTACTGTGGCCCATGGGAATGTCCAAGGAGCTCCCATTGCATGGGAAAATGTTTCAGAGGTGTAATTGCCATGACTTTCTGCCATGCTCCATGATATGTGAAGGAAAGTAAATGAAGGATCCAGATATCATAGCCTGACTGACTGGAACCTGTCATAGCATTCATAAAAGGGGAAAGATATTGGAGAAAGCAAAAACAAAATCAAAACAGATTTTGGTGATAAAGAAATTTGGGACATAATATCTTGGTAATTTTGTTGATATATCTAGATGCAATGTAAATAATTATTTAGAAGTAGAAATCTGAAGTCCAGGGTAGATAAATCTAATTGAACATAAAAAATAAGAGTGACTATTGTATATTAGAATGTTACATAATATTTGAACGTATTTCAGAATCTCTATAAGACATTTTAAAATAAATGCATTAAGACATTTTTAATATAATATTTTTAAACTTTCTTAATACTCTCCATCTTTTGGAATAAATAATTTTATATAAAATATGTTAGGAAAATGATTAAAATTTTATTATTATATTCAGTTTACAGAAGTACAGATCAGATAATCTGTAATTTGAGAAAACTTCTTTGCACTGGTTCTAAATGTGTTTGTTGTGCTCTTTGTTCCGAATTATTCAAATAAGTGACATTATTTTCAAAGTGATCATTTCTCCATTTTGAATAAATGTCTGTTACTAAAGATTAGTGCATTGTACATTATAAACATAGCAGAAAAATGAGTTGCTCTAAATAATTCTAGTACATCATATTTTCCCTTTAAGTAAAAAAAAAAGACACTTACATTAAGCTATGTTTGTAATAATATGTGGCTATAAACACATACATTTTATTTCAATTGTAATATTAAAATACAAACATTCACATGGGTTTTTATGTACTATAGTTTTTCATGCTAGCATGAAAAATTATGTTAATATTGGTTTAGTTTTAATGAGGTAGAACAAATAACTGTAAAATATATCATGTGCATTTTATCTATTAATATCAAAGTAAGTTCCCTCTTTTGAAAACCTGGCTAAATTTAGCATTATTCTTAATGCATATATGAATGTGTACAGAGTATTTATTTTATTTATTATGAAATTAGAACTTACCTTTTTCCAAATAAACCTTCATAAGACATAAACATTTTCTTAAATGTGAATATTTTCAAAGATTAAAATAAATAAAAATATTTCTGCAAATATGAAGTTTGAAGAACATGGTATTGCTAAGTTCATTTTACTAACATATTTCTCAAATTACTAAAGCGTACCTAGAGAAGGCCTTTAATGAGAAAGTAAAAATGGTTTTCTAGTTAGATTGTAGTGCATTGTCCAGGTTTATAGAAAACTGAAAGATGAGAAAAGGATAATATGGAATGAAATATATGTGTTCTGCACATGAATATATATTAAACTGAAAGTCATAGTAATAAGTGCAAAATTGGAAAATTTGGTATAGTGGATTAATTTCATTTTAAATTTTCCATGCTTTAACTTTAATTTTTGATGTTTAATTTTTTATTTATGTTTCAGTGAAGATTCTGTGTTCAATTTCATTTGCAGCATCTTCCTAATACTATTGCATTTTCTAGCACACTTTGATTAAAATGGCAGAGGGAGAAGCCCTTGGTGTTCATTCCCAAGTGTGTGTATTTGGCAGTCATGTTGTGTAGCTACATCTATTGCCTGGGGATTGCTTTCATCTTCTGGAAGCCTGTCTGACAAAAAATTTACCAAAACTCATAGCTACACAAAGATGACACATAAGATTATTGTTTAAAGAGAAAGTCATTTAATGTAAAAGAATTGAAACATACAATGTTGTGTACCTGATTTTAGTAGGCTTTAGAGCAAAGGTTTCTCTTCACTACATTTTGTTCTTTCTCTGTCCTGTTAATTGATTTAGAAAAGAGAAGCAGAAAATGACCAAAAAGAGAAAGCAAAGGAAAGAGAGTGAGAACAGGTGTATAAATGGATGGATGTCTAAGGGAAGCTCAACAAAAAGGAGCTGGAGTTGACACAGTTATTCTGAGCAGGGTCTTTGGAGTCAGACTGCCCTGGATCTATCACATACTCTTGCCTCGGTTGTCAAGTCTCAAAGGTATAAGTTGAGGCCATTGACCTTCATAATTTTGGCACATCCTATGACCCGACATTCCATCCATGAATACATATGCCATAGAAACTCTCACAGTATCTACATAGGTCATCCCATACATTGATGATGACAGTGGGTGATGAGGATGCTAATGGCTAGCACTTAATTATATTCTTATTACATGTTTGATGCTTTTGTAAGTAGTTTTTTTGCATGATCCCTTTTACCCTTCTGGCTAACTGTATGAGGCACTATTTTATATTCTAAGGTTTGACTCTCAGGTTTCTTTTCACAGATATATAGCTAGTTCATCAGGGATCTGGAATTCAAGCCAAAATAATCTAATCCAGAATCTCACTTTTACTGACCAGTCATAGAAGTCAGAAATAAGATATGTCAAGGATAGCTTCATTCAGAAACATTTACTCAAAATCCACAAAGAACCAGAAACTGTTCAGACACCAATAAACAAAAGGGGTGTGTGTGCGTGCATGTGATATGTGTGTGCATGTGGTGTGTGTGTGTTGGGGGGGGGGTTCCAGCCTCAATCAGCTCAGTTTGTCTCAAATAAGGCAGATTAAGGAGCAAAATTTACCATTTAGTGAAATAAGTGCTGATGTAGAAGCACAGAGAATGGATTTAAACTCTGTGCCTGCAAGTGTAGGGTTCAGATGAAAACATAATAGAGGAAGGAAACAATTGAGTGGATTTACCAAGGTCAAGAAGTTTGCTAGACAGACAGGACTCAGTTTCAGGAAGACATGCCAAACAAAAGGGATACTACCAAAATTTTGAGAAAAAATTTGTGCAAATGATACTGAAATATAAAAGGATGTGACTAAAGAAACAAGAACAGTTTGTAAAATTTTTATAACATAAAAAATAATTGATGATAGAATAGTCCTCAAATTCATCCTAGACTGTTAGGGAGAAGGTCACTGGTCAGATTTGCCTTCTCTTTTATTTCTAAGAAATGTATAGCCAAAAGAGGGGTTAAGGTTATAACAGAAAAGGTTTTCAATTTTGAACTTCAGTGTTCACCACTGTGGACAATATCAAATTCAAACAAATACACAGTTTCTTTCAACTTTGTTTCCCCATGTGACTACATGTTTTCTCACTTTTTTTCCTATCTATTCTGTGCACAGCTGCTGTTTTCTTTGTTTCTGATGTTTCAACTCACTTAACATTACTTTCATGCTCAAACCTCAGTATTTCTCACACCTGGAAAAAGGAATGCTAGTTCTTTCATTTTTTAAATTGATATGTGTTTGATTTGGAACCTTAGCTCAAATTAAATGCCTAGAATTATATTCAAGCTTTTTTATAATCATGTAAATAACTCCTTTATTGTCCTTGAAAATCTTCTTTAATAAATGTGTTTTAAATGGATTAGGGCGGCAGTGGAATGACTACAGTCTTCCCTTTAAATTTCAAAGTATATGACAGCCTCCTAATATTGTTTGTACAAAAAAAAAAGTTCATTGATTCTAAATTCATTAATTGAAATATTTATAGGCATCCTTAAGTAAAAATAATTCATTGTGTTTGGGTAATTAGGAAGAGGACATGTTTTGTAGCACTATAACAAAACTCAAAGCAAAGTTAACCCAGCATATAACACAAATTCAGTGGGAAAAATAGAACTGCAGATCATTCATCACTTTGGTGGTATGACCTCTGCTGAATCTACTAGCAAATTCTGTGTTATTGAATCACAATGACAGAGCCAAATACAAATGTCGTGACTTTGCTGTGTTCCCTAGGTCTTGCCACATCACCATCACCATTTTATATTCCCTTCCTGGGGACACTTTGGAAGATTTAGAGGCTTTCAGCCTAATCTCACTGGCTCCACACAAACAGCTGGAGCTTTGCCAAGAGCCCAGCCTGATTATGTCAACAAGGCAGCCTCCTCCACATGGGAGCTCCAGCCGGGTGTGCGGAGTTCTGGGAACCGCCATGAATTAGCTTTATATGCTCGAAGAGGCAATTTCCTACAAAAACAGACTTCAAAAGCTGCCAGAGGAAATTGTTTCCTATTGGAAACAGGCCTAGCTGGCGATTGTCCTTAGTGACTATGTCAGTATGGTAGGCAGTCTTCAGGTCATACCATGCCTGACCCTAGCATTCAATTTCTCCACAGAACCACACCCATTTAACACAGCACACATAGATGCATTTCTGTAATGATTATGGAGCTCTTGTTCTGCACCCAATTATTTATGTCATTATTTTTAAGTTTAGAAGTTAGCTAACTATACAGATATTTTCTGACCTCAACTTACAGAGAGTTGCTGCTATAATTTAAAAGAAGGCATTCTATTAAACATAGTATACAAGTTAAGAAGAGAAGCACAAAGCTCTCTGCAGTTCATTAGCCTTTTGCTGAAGTGTTAAATGGAACAGCAGGAAGTTCACTTATAGATGTATTTAAATATTACTGGCATTTAAGTAAGGGTTATGCATTTTGGCTAACTCTTCACTATATTTCTTTCCATGGAGTGTTCTATTTCAAAGTCCCAGGAAGGTTAACTCTTAGATTTCCAATGTACAATGAGATGGCATCTTCTAGACAGCAGCAACACAGTATGTGCTACTTTTTGTATTTCCAAAAAATAAAGCATCTCAAGATTTGAAAGGATTCTAGTGTTCTTTTCAACTTCTATAAAATTTAGAAATTATAATTTATGGTAGGGTTTTATCATACATAAATATCTGAAATTTCATAAACATTTTGAAACATCATTAGGTATATAGAAATTATATTCAGGACAACAAACTGGCAAATAAATGTTATAGGAACACAAAAGTGTAAACACTATGCATACATGAAATAGCTATGTTATTGCCAAGGAATGGATTTATACAACTTTTTCACTCTGTGAAAGTTGATCTTTTCTTCCAAAGGGACAGATATTTTGGTAGCAAGTTGATTGACCTTAAATATCTGTCAGCTTGTTATCAGCTTTTCTAATAGCACAAGTCACAGACAAGTCGTTTCTGTCATTGATCATCTGTTCTCCATACCTTTCTACATGGCACAAATAATTTGTTGAAATTACACATTAATATAAATGGTGTCCTCTTCTTATTTGTACTTTGAATCTCTTTTAATCTCATGAAGTCCTACTGTGGAAACATTATTTGATACTTAATTTGCTCACAATGCAACTTCTTTTTATATGAAATTAAGTTAAATTCAAGCTATAGATAGATATAGGAATGTAAAACTATAGATAGATATAGGAAAGTAATAGTCACTATTCAAGCATCTGTTAAAAAATAAGAAATTAGCTAGATCTAATTTTGTGTACCCAAATTAAAATAACCTTCTAGACATTGTAAAGAATGTGAAGATAAGAAAGAACACCCACCCTCCATGCTGTACTCCCTCAATAAGAAAGAAGGGAAAGAATGCAACATGGTGCTGACCTAGAGAGGCACAGATATAGGAAGATGGGATTATGATCCTGCGCCGTGGGATGGAGAGAGCATTAGGTCAGATATTACGGAGAAGCTGGAATTTCAGATTAAAAACAATAAAAACAATCTGAATTTCACCAATAGAAATATGAGTAAAGTACACAGAGAAGTTAATGCCACAAGAATTCGGCTCCAGGAATGAATTTCATTTCAGTTTTGTTAAAAGGAAGGAAGAAAGGAAATAAGCTGGGGCATATTGCCTAATGTTGCTCTGAGAAATCAGTAAAGATATTACAGTAGCTGTTTAGAGCAGCACAGCTTTCCATAAGTATATTTGCTTGGCATTAATGTGTAAGACTTTTGGGAAGGGGAAGGACCGACTGGCTGGAAATGGACAAAGTAGCATTTGTGATTTAATACAGGAATAATGAGAATGAAAAGAAAGGAAGACCCAGATGCAAAAAGACATGACAACAGATTGTTTGATGATGTGAAGAAGAAGAGGCAGGACATTAAGATGCAGAGCCAGAGTGATCTGGGATGTGCTGGTTCTGTTAAGGGTATAGGAAGCACAGGAAGAATACAGGTGACAGTAGAAATAAATTCAGGGATGTGCATGTTCAGCATATCACTGGTATGGCATCCCAGTGGCTTAGGCTCTTAGAAGAGTGATCAGGACAAGAGAAACAATTAGTAATCATCTGATTTGAGATAGTGCCTAATAGTCTCTGAGTTGATATTTACAACTATTTTTAAGACACCAATCAGAAAAAATATATACATTTTAAAAATTGTTCTATTAAATACCTGGGCAAGACATGAAGACATTACAACCTAAATTCATTGACCCCACATATAGAAAAAAATACATAGGTAGGTTGATAAATAATCATTTCTAAATATCTTCACTTATACATGATATATATTTCATATGCAAATATATAGAAAAGTGATAAATACTTCTATAAAGTAGATATAAAGATTTTATATAGATTTGATTGTCCATAGGTGTCTGAAATATATTAATGATTATAATTTATTATCAAAAAAGTATAATTTAGGGGAAACATGATAGTAGAGATATCAATTATACTTCTGTAAGATATTTATTTTAACAAGGAAGGGCATCTTTACAGAATATTATTGTAATAGGGGAAAGGGATTGGGCTCAACCACACACAAACACACACACACACACACCACCACCACCAACAACAACAACACAAACCTGAACTTTCAGAACTGGGTGAGAGAAATTACAGGCCATTGGTGTTTGCTAATTGTTCTTACCCAAAGGAAAAATATACTTTCTCCCATTTTCATGAGAGGAGGTAGTTTTATTTATTTATTTTATTGTTTGTTTTTAGTTATACATGACAGTAGAATCCATTGGGATATAATTATACAAGCACATAATACATTTTATTCTAATTAGGACCGCATTCTTATGGATGTACACGATGGTGAGATTCACTATGGTGTAGTCATATGTGTACATCAGAAAATTATTTTGGGTTCATTCCAGTATCTTTCCTTTTCCTATTCCTCTCTCTTCTGTTCATTCCCCTTTGTCTATTCTACTGAATATCTATTCTTTCCCTCTCCCCCCTTATTGTGTGTTAGTCTCCACATATCAGTGAAAACATTTGACCTTTGGTTTTATGGTACTGGCTTGTTTCATTTAGCATATTCTCCAGAGCCATCCATTTACTAGCAAATATCATAAAGTCATTCTTTATGGCTGGGTAATTCATATATATATATATATATATATATATATATATATATATCACACTTTCTTTATCCATTACATCTGTTGAAGAGCACGTAGGTTGGCTCCATAGTTTAGCCATTTTGAATTGAGCTGCTATAAACATTGATGTGGCTATACTAATGTAGTACACTGATTTTAATTCCTTTGGATATATACTGAGGATTGGGATAGCTGGGTCAAATGGTGGTTCCTTTCCAAATTTTCTGAGGAATCTCCATACTGCTTTCCAAAATGGTCACACCAATTTGCAGTCTCAACAACAACGTATGGGTATATCTTTTCCCCCACATCCTCACCAACATTTATTGTTATTTGTATTGTTGATAATTGCCATTCTGATTGGAGTGAGATGAAATCTCAGTGTAGTTTTAATTTGTTAGATACTTCATGGAATCCAACAATATAATTTTGTTTTAGTTATTATCTTCTTATACATGAAACTGAACTTAGTACAAAAATTTTTATATGCTATAAGTTCGGTAAAAGTTCTAGTTTTGTTGAAAATACCCACATAATACAATTTTTATTAATAATCTTTAAAGGAAAATATTTTGTATTATGAGTTAAATTTTGCTCCTCTCAGCCTTCTTTGCTCCCTTTGTACTGTAATTCTGTCAGAGAGAATGTTCTTTTAAGTTATTGATCAGTTATCCTTTAATTTTGAAAATTATAGTGGACTCCTATCATTTGGTTTGGATCCAACACACATACACAACTACTTGTGAGAAGACAATGTGTTTGGAAAGTGGCATTCAAGGAATTTTGTAGACCTTTGGTGCATTGTTTTTACCACTGAATGTGTACTACACTATTCACTTGCCCTTACTTGCCACGTATCTTACCCTCTTAGCAATGTTGTCCAAAATTCTCAGGGCATGTCTCATATGGAGGAAAAATCTGTACTTAAGTTTTTTTCCACTAATTATAACTCGGTTTAATAATATGATGACATATGGTAAAAACTGAGATTGAAAACCAGTAACTCATGATGACAATTGATTCAGACACATCTTAATATACAAGTTCACTTTGCAGTCTCACTTTCAATTTGATGCTTTGGATGAAATTCTGTTTATGAAAATCAAATAGAGGTTAACCGAAGATTACACTGTTCTGTTGTTTAAATGTCTCAGCTTTGATCTGACACCAGCGTGATATCCAGGTTTGATATCCGTGTTCCTATCCGTTTTATCTTCCTGTCTCAGAAATTGTTCCTCATGGCAGCTAACACAAGTGGGGAGCAAGAATTAGGATGCTTGTCACAGCTTGCTATCATTTTGGAATTCCCTTGTAGAAACTTGGAATATAAAAGACAAGGAACATGATGTCTGCTTAGTGGAGCTTAATTTCTAGGAAATATTGTTGTCCTAAAGCTATGCCTCATGCTTCATACCACTTTAAAGAGTTTTTTTTTTTTTTTTTTTTTTTAGCTTGAAACAAAAAGATGTCATAGATGTGTTTTAAAAATGCAAAATGCTGCGCACTAGCCAAAAAGAATAATAATAGTACACATTTTGGGTCATCAACCTAACATGCATTAAAAATTTGTAAGACAGAAGGAGACACTCTAGTCCAAGAATTAATAGCCTCATTTGTAGAGGGCATCCAACCACAGAGCCTGAGTCTCTATAACTTATATTCCCCTTTAGATTCCAAAAGATGGCTTGTAGCAAACCATGGGATGAGCTTATATCTCTGTGTATTGACTTTTCCTAAGGGACCTTACTTATTTAATAGCTGCAGCTGTTTCTATTTTATGTACTTTCTATTAATATTTTCACTTTGGTACTCAGCCCCAGGCACAAAATTTGTGGAAATTGTAATTTAAAAAGATGAAACTCAACAAAAATTAAATATTAGCGAGTGCTGTGTGTGTATGTTAATCATCTCTAATTCATCTTCTCCTTTTCTTGCCAGACCCAAGAAAAAAATATATTAAATTATTTTTGCAATTGTGAAACATAATCAATTGCTTAACCATTTATGTAAGATACCTTGAGTTAGTTTATATATTTACTGGCAGGGTAAGTTGAAATATGTAAAATTCATATATTTTGAAGTTCACAGAAGAGAATTTGTGATTTTTCTGTATGGATACCTACAATTAGGATACCAGGATTGATTTTAATCCCTGCTGGATCTTAACTAATTACTTAATCTCTCATTTTTCATAATGTAAAAATAAACAATACCTTTGATTATATATATACTATATATACATATATATACTTATTATGGGTATAGGCATATTAATATTGTCTTTTGTTGGTATTACATTTATTATTTAACTTTAAGAACTCTGAGAAGATGTTTATAGAAATAAATTCAGTGTGGTCATCTCCTTTTTGGACTATCTCATGATGAAGGAGAGTTAATGACCACTAACAAACTAGCCAGATTGCCTCAGATGAAGTGGCCTGCAGTTTTTTCAAGTCAAGTTAGACTTCGAGCTGTTGTCAAGCTGTGAGCTCCCTGTTTAATCAGCCAGCGTCCATCTCCCTTCATGTAGAGTCTTGCCTCCATTGTTAAATTTATATTTTAAATATATGCCATTAGTCACTGAGGAGCAAAATAGTTCATGTTGCATATTTTTTTCTCTAGCTGCAAGTATTTGTTTTCTGGCTGTATTTATGTTAAGGTTTTATTGATGTTTTTGTAATATTTATAGCTTGGCAAGGCCAATTTGCTGTTCCTTTGTTTTGCTTTCCTATCAACAAACTCAAAACCAAAGGTAATAAAAAGTTGGAACAGTTTCCCTTTCTTTTTATATAATTTTTATATGCGTTAGCCTTAGGGTTGAATGCAAATGAGCTATTTTTGAATATAAACTTTGAATTTCTGAATAATGATTTGATGAGTTAAAAATAGGCTGAAAACTTGTGATTTTAAAATAAATCATAGAACCCCATAATTCTAAAACTAAATCTACATATTTTTGACATTCTCAAAAGGATATCTTTTTATTTCACTTCAGATCAATTAAAGAATAATTTACATATGGTAAAATTCATCCTCTTTCGTGAATCCTTGTGTGTTTGACAAACATATACAGCTGTGAAACTAACACTACATTTAAGCTATGAAAAATTCCATCATCCTCCAAAATTCCCTTATGCCCCTTGTAGTTAAACCCTCCCTGGTCCCAGGCTAGCCCATGGTAACCACTGACCTTCTATTTCTATTCCCTTATTTTTGCCTTTTCCAATATTCTGTTGTATAAATAGAATATTATAGTTTGTAATCTTTTAATTCAGAATTTTTTTCTATCACTTTTAATAATGCCATTACCTATAGCTACCTTCATATGACTGTTTATTATACCAAACAGAGCAAACATCCTTAATGAATGTGAGTTTGTCATGGCTATACCTTTCTACTCATATGTATACTAAAGGAACATGATTTTTCCTCTCCAAATTGTTATTATTATTAATATTGATATAAGGCCAAACAAAAATTTAAGGAGCAATCATTCTGGATCACCACATGATGTTTAATAAGTTATTAAAATTTCCTTTTATGATGCTTTTGCTATTCTGTATCTTCTCTCTGACTCCCTACACTCTTCATCACTTGTTAGTATAACATATTAATATTTACTAAGACAAGTTGTGATTTATGGGCATTTAAATTAGTTTAGCTTTGTTCTTCTGTTCTAAAACATTGCATGTGCTATCTGATAGACTTTTTCAAAACAGTGCTTTTCTTGGATGATTTATGATACGCAGTGTTTTTCATAGATGCCCACAGTTTTACCTTGAAAATAAATTGAGCAACACAATTAGGGGAGAGATGCATATGGGTAAGAAAAGTGTGTACTTTTTGATAATTGGAGGTAAACTCTGACTTGGTTCTGTTGTCTAAAGTGCTTCCTGTCATTGATATTGTTTAGTATTTTCACTATGCTAGTGCTGTTTTTATTTCTCTTTGACAATGGTTACATCACTGGAATTTTGAAATTATTTTGCCTTTAGGATAAAATAACTATCATATGAGAACTTTGGAAGTCCCAAACTATGCCATGCTCTAAATCTAACATTCCATGTTTCTGTCTCTTATTTTTTCTGCCAGTATTTTCTTAGTACCTTACTTAAGATGTCAGTTTCAATTTAAATTCTTAAGTGAATGTTTGCATTTTATCTTCTTTTAAAGAAGGTGGATAGAAAGACAATGAGATATATTTTTATATTCTGTAATAAAATAAAAAATAGATTGTTGTTTTCATTAACACATTTTAAGATCAGATGTAGTAACTGGGAAAGCTTATCTTTTGTCCTTTATGATGTGCCCCTAACTACCTCATGGGTTTAGGAGCACAGTGGACTCTTACCCTTACTGTCCCTGAATATTCTCTTTAGTTGATTCACTGTTACACATCAGTTAACATTTACAATATCTCCACTACTTAAAACTGAACATGGACCAAATATGGATTTATGATTCCCTTTCCACTAGGTTAACCATCTGTCATGAATAGTGCACAATCATCCAGTTGCTCCAGGTTTGGTTGACTTTTCTTCACTTCATATGTCCTCACCATTAACAAGTTTTATCAGCTCCCCCTTAGAACTACAGTCAATGCTTGAAACTTTCCATCACTTCAACCAGCATCACTACCAGATCCCATGTACCACCATCGAGTATTAATTAGAGCCCCTGGAGTCACTGCTTTCACTAGCATCCTCCTAAAGTGGCTCATATGATCCAGTCCCTGCAACCTCTACGAACTAATTTTCTTCCATTTCCATGTATGTTAGTTTCTTTATACTGCTCCAACAAATTACCACAAACCTCAAGCAAAATGAAGTTAGCTTACATTCTAGAAAACTAAAAGTCCAAAATCAATTTCAATGGGCTAAGGTAAGGGTGTCAGCAGGGCTTATTCCTTCCTAGGGCAGATTCTACTTACTTGTATTTCTTACTTCCTGCATTCTCAGCTAGTGATGCTTATTTGCATCTCTTCAGCCTCTTCATATCCTTCATAGTCAAACTCCCTTCTGCCTTTATTATAAAGACACGTGTGATTTCAAGTGTGTTCCATCTTTATGATTCTGGAAAACTCCCTTCTCTCAGTATTCTTAGCTCCATCATATCTGCAAATCCTAGGGATGATGACGTGGAGATCTGTGGGTGATGTCAATCAGTTTACCCCAACATTTGAATTGCTCTGCTGAACCCAAAACTGATTGTTCTAACAAATCTAGCTTCTATAATTTTCTTTTCTTTCTTTGTTTTGCCTAAAACATGATCTCGTCTTCATTTAGGCCTCTGCTCAAAGTCCACTTCCTCAAAGAGATATCCAACTCTGCAATTTAGAAATCTTTTTGTCTTTTCATTCACTTTTTAATTTTGCATTATTTTCTTCACAGCCCATGTAACTGATATTACTTAGTTAATTCATTTATGTTTTACTATCATAGCACCTCCACTACCATAAGGATAGGTTCTTGATTTGTTTGTAGACACATCCCTGCACTTAAAGTATCTGAAAGAACAGCAATCTCTTAAATATATATAAATAAATTAACAAAATTTTCCAATTATACAGGTAAGTAAACCTACGTATAATATTAAATAAATTATATAAAGGGCAGAGCTGAGATTTGGTCTCAGATTCACCTGATCCCCAAAATCATATTCTTTATATTACAGCTGCTTTATAGGGGAATTCAACTTTAACCAAGGATTTTATTACTATGCATTTATATAAGCAACAGGGGAAGAACTCAAACCAGAAAACACGTATCTTTTGCATTTTTTCAGGGAATCCTAAAGAATGATATACTTGTAAATGGTATTTTCTTTTTCCTGACTTTGTGCCATTTTGGAACCCATTTCATGACCATTTGGTGAATCCAAGCTCAGAGAGCGATTTATGTAAGTCCTTGAATATGTTATACAATATGGTCCTTAATATGCAAGTTATCTTTCTATCATGCTAAAAATGTTTCTGTAATGTTAAATATCATCATCCTTTATTTAGATTTATTAAAATACTTAGGGAGTCTCTAGGCTTTAATTTGGACTTAAACATAATTTTATGTATAAAATGTTTTATTTTTCTTTATTAGTTCTTTAAAGATAAATATTAATGCCTTACCAAATGATTGTGATCAGTTATACAAAAACTTACAATTCAATTTTTAAAAGAAGAATGATTTCCTTCTATAGTGCCATGTAGTTTATGATTTCTTTTTGGCACCATTTACTGTATCAGGCTGTTTGTCCCCCAGCCAAATTCTTGAATCACTGCATTCATGTGGAGTAGTAGCTTGAATGTGTTAGAAAACTAGCATTTCATCGTGTTGACTTTGTTCTGAAACACATCTACTTTTATCATTTCCTTGGCAATTTTCATTTGGCTAAATACATAACTTAACAAACTTCTAAGATACTTTTTAAAAAGCTTTCGTTACATTAAACTTTAGCTTTAATTAGGGTTCAAACAATAACGTTTACAGCCAGTCCTAAACATTATACCAATAGAGTTAAAGAAACAAAACAAAACAAAACAAAAACAAAAACAAAAAAAACTACAACATGCCCCAAAGAAGGAAGGATGTTTGGTTTGTTCCTTGTGTTCATTCATTAGCACCCCCGGGTGGTACAAGAACATTCTAGAACCACTTTTTCACTTTATTAGAAAGTGCTAGCAAAATTAGAATTAATTAAGTTTAAAGAATGGTATTTCATTTTCTTAGCAATAATTGCTTATTAAATTTATTAAAATATTTTATCCTAATAGTTTAGCTCCTATTCTCTGTTTATTGGTTATACTGATAAGAGAAGTATCCTGCAAATTAAAGTATCTGGCACTAGAACACTAAACTGCTACAAAAGCCTGTCCTCTTACAGAAGTATAATCACTTATACAGATTTCAGACTTTTACTTTGGACATTTCTGAAATATGATGCACACTTTTACCTTAATCTATTTTGAAGAGTCGAAAATTTATTTTATAATACTTTATCTGACTATTGGGCTTAGCGTTTTTGAACATTCAGTTCTACGCTTATTATAATAGATAGAAAAAAAAAATTTAAATTTAAAAATCATGCCAATTATCTGTGGCAAGTCAAGAATAAATTTATAAATTTTTGTTTCAAATCTATTAATTCAAACAGAGGCTTTAAAAATAGATATGTTAAGTGAAGTAATTTATTTCTATGTAAGTATGAAATGTTTTGTTATAAAAAAAATAACTTTTATTAAAAAAAGTTGTTTAAATAGCTTTCATTTTTCAGGACCACATAGTACTTTCCTAAGCAGAATGATTCGTAAATATTATGCACTACATAAGCTTGAGTTAGTGGGTAACACACTTAATGAGAGAAATTCACAGAAAAGGAAATCAGATAACTTGACCTTTTTGATAACTCAGTGTCAGAGAATCATTTTATTTGACCAGAAGAAGCCGTTTTATAATTTGAAATTAAAATACATGAAAACATTTGGGGCATTTTGTGCTCTATATTAAATTATTTAGAATATTTAACATTAGAGCAGATGCTGAGATGAACCAATATATACTTTGAGGATGAGCTTTTAGACACGGCATCATAATCAATCTGTTTTCCTAAACATTAATACATTATCATTTGCAGTTAAAATCATGGTAGGATGTCCTTTGGAGCTCATTATTTAAATAAATCCATTGATTAATTTTTTCATGTAAAGAAGCAATTTGAAACATGCTATTTCTATCCTAAACTTTGAAATATCTATTTATTTTTTAATTTGTACTTTTGTCCATATATTCCTGATGTATATCAATATCTGTTAATGTACAATTTTAAAGTATCTTCATATTATATTTAAAACTGTGTGCACAAGTTGATCACACTTTTATTTACTGCTTCTTTCTTTCATTCTTTATGAGGCATGACCAATATGCCCCCTTCATTAGATACTTTATGTGAAAATAGTCTTATCATCAAAAAGATGTAATATTTGCACTTTAATATTTATGAAAAACTAAAGCCACACAAATATATATTGAAAGTAGAAGTGTTTTATGTTCAGTATGTAAAAATAATCCTGAATTCCTTCATAATTGGAATCATTACTGTTAAATTTATAATCTAACATAAGAGAACTTATGAAATAGACTGCATTATTTTACTCAATAATTTTCAATGCATTTGAAAATTTTGCACTTACTTTACTATTAAATGTATAATTATATGTTACAATCCCTGAACATTTTGAAATACCTGTTAAAATTTCAGAGTAAAATGTTATACCAAAATTTATTAGCAATCCTTACCTGGTACATATTTGATAGCCCATATTCATTCAGAATTTGGAGATCACTTGTCTTTATTTAACGCATATCCTTTTAAATTCATAATGAAGGTGGTTATAAGTTAATGATTTAAAGTATCCAGAGTATTATAAATTCAGATTAATCTGTTGTTCGGTGTAGCATTAGCATTACATAATGAAAAATTTTATTTTTAATTATGACTCTGAAACATGTTATGCATTCAAAGTATTAATTTCTTGATGTGATGCAGGTTTTAAATCTTTAAATATTATTAATTCATAAAACATGTTCAATTTAACTTTCAACTAACTTAATCAGAAATGTTCATTATCTAATAATTTTAAATAAATGTGCGAATGTATGCTAAACACTTTTAAGATGTGTGTCGAGAAAAAATAAATACATAAAAATGATATTTTGTATATATATATGTATATTTGTGTGTGTGCAACTGTTGAGCTGAACCATGCTGATTTATACTGACATAAAAATATTTATATATGTTGAGGCACAAAAGTCAACAATAAAGGAAACAACTTTCAACATTTACAAAAGCAATGCTCATATAGACTACTTTTTGTAAAAGAGGAAGATATAAGACTGTCTCCAGGCAAAATTAACATGTTGCTTAGCTAAATCTCTCAGACATGTTGCTAATTATATACAGGTACAGTATCAAAGCACATTGGGAATTGAATGTACAACAAAATCTTCACCTAAGTATATCAAGTTCCTACTGAAACTATTAGAAGAAGAATTCATTTTTAAGATTGAGATTCTGGACAAAGAATTTGTAGAACTGCTATGAAATAAATATGACTTACTAAAAACAAAAGTTTCTGCATCATTTACTGTTCAAAATTTATCTCTTTCAGAAAATAAATGTTCTGGCTTACTCTCTTAAGGATGCCATTTAAAATACTGACTTTTTCTATGAAAACTGACTAAGTACTTGGTAGAAGATATGTTGTGCCGTTGCTAGTGAAGTATGACTCTTATGAGTTTGGCTTCCCAGAAAGTCTCAGAGGGATATAAAATGGTCCGTTTAGCTTATGTTTATATAAACCCTATTACTCTGTAAAGTTCAAAAAGGAATAGCTACTATATTTCTGTGATTCAATTTTCCTCTTGTTGCCTATTACTTTCTGATCCTCTGAGGTATCTTCATTTTTTCTTAATCCAGAGGTCTAAGAAAGATCTGAGTGGGAAAACAGGATTTCACTTATTTATCTAGTATAAAGTACAGCTTTCAGCTGTACATAAAAATGGAGATGAACGTTTTCACCTTTAA
The DNA here is from genome assembly GCA_020662805.1 of Glaucomys volans. Lineage (NCBI taxonomy): Eukaryota > Metazoa > Chordata > Mammalia > Rodentia > Sciuridae > Glaucomys > Glaucomys volans. Next base: position 136,449 of record JAJEJO010003788.1, on the reverse strand, counting down.
TGTACAAATATAAAGCAGAGAATTCAAGGTCACTGGAGATAGAAAAGATTTTCAAAATATAAATAACTAAAAACATACAGACATACAGTTCAATTTGAATTTACACTATGATCACAACTTGGTATTCATAGCTCATGAATAGAATAATTTTATCAGAGGAGGAATATTTTTAATACTCAATGAGTTAAAAGGAAGATAGAAAAGTAGGGGTAGTGACAAAGAAATCCTGCTAAAAGCAGAAAAAATAGTAAACTAAACCTGAACTTTCATCTTATTTTGAAATCGTGTCTAATATAGTGCACAGCACACAATATGGATTAGGTTTTGGTTTGTCTATTAGGGACTAAATCATTGTATTTGACAAGCAGATACTAATTTTAACTTAAATGTTTATAAAATAACTTACTGGAACAAGTTAAATATAAAAATTTGCTGATGAGTCACAATATCTCATCTTAAAAATCTTACTTTGAAGTATTTTTTAATAAAGTGTAATAGGTAAGCATTCACTTTTTTTTCAAAATACCTGTAATTCTCTTTTTTTATTGGTCCTTTACCCTTTCTAATGAATTAAAATGAAGAAAAATTAAAAACACATATGACAATTATTCTCCCTAATTAATTCATTTTTAGGGACTACCTGAAAATCTAATGGAAATGTTTTTGTTTAATTGAAAAGTTTCAATGCCAAAAGAAATCTTCAAATGTTATCATAGTAAAGGTAGTTATATTTAACTAATCTGGACTAGAAATGAGCAAGTAATAAAATCCAGAGCCTTTTTCTAAGGTCTTTTTAAGGTTCTTCATTTTATTAAAGAAAGAATCAAACAAAAAATGCCTCATCAATTACTTTAGGAGGAAGCAAATGAAAAGTTTTATTATGGTAAAAATAAATCAATGCCTGAGTGGACAGCTCTGCTAAGATTTGAGTACCCAATAGGATTTGGCAAACAAATGGTTCGGGTAGCTTTCTTTTATTTGTTTAAAATACTGCCTAGCATCCAAGCACTTTATCTTTCTCATGCCTGATTGGAGGAATCTTGAGCTACAGCACATCTGTTGGCTTTGGCTGTACCAATGAACCTCTACTTTGTGTAGTGTATTTTGTTGTAATCATGCATATTGACAACCACCTTAAATTTACTTGAAACCTTTTGGATTTTCATATATTATAAACCATCAACTCCTTTTGACAGGGAGTACAAATTCCTCTTTCTTCTGCTTATGTTTTCTGGCTTTGTTAGCAATTGCTATGTGGAAGGAGAGAACTACCATTTGTTAGAAGTCTGTTTCACATATTGTCAGTCGCAATTTTTCTTATGTTCTTTTATGCTGATACTGTGTCAGAACACATGAGTTTAGATTTGGTCACCTTCTTTGTTTTGCAATAATAATTAAAGTTTAATTTAAAAATGATTAAAATCGGAGTTGAAGCAAATCTTGTGCACCTTAGAAACATTATCCAAATATTTTGAATTTAAAAAGTAGACAACAAAACCTAAACATCACTTCAATGCAGAAATACAAATATAAGTGGAAATTTAAGTCCTGCTTATTTTGAGCTTATTTTAATTGAAGTACATGTTTTGTCATTTTCCCAAGCCAGTGAATCTGCCCATGGCTAGGAAAAAGGGGTTCATGTATCTGAATCTATGAAGACTGCTTCTCACCAGGTCAATATGCCAAAACCAGTCAAGGTTTCAAATTGTGATAATAAAAATGTATTCAGAAAAAAAATGTTATCAATAAAGAAGCAAAACTAGAACTCTGTCCCTTGGGGATCACAGGGAATTCTATGCATTTTTAATTCAGTATTATTGATTTATTTGGATTTACTTATTTTGATTCAAAGTAAGATAGTTATCTGAAATCTTAAAAATAATTCTTGTCTGTTTTTATCTATATGAAAGTGAAAATCAATTTAAAAGAATAATGGAATTGGTATAAATATACCAAAGTAATTGTACTTTGAAAAGGTCAAAAAGTATTATGATATTATGACGGTATGCTATAAAAATTAGAACAAAGAATATGCCAAAGCTGTTCATGTGCTCATTTCACTCCTCTTAGGTAGTACCACAACACTTAATATAGGATATTACAAAGGGTTACTTAGTTGGACTAAGTTCAGCAACATGTGTCAGAGAAGAATGTATTTTATATGAATTAAAATTCCTAAACAAAATCAGCCTATTATTTTTTTCCATACAGAATACCTTTCCTAGCCTGAATTAGGAAGAAAAAGGAGGCAATACATGTGACATTCATCCTTTAAAAAGTTAGAAAAATTCCAACATTTTATGATTTTTATGAACACTTAGTACATTTATTATTTACTCCACAATTAACTGAGTTCCTACCCTAAATATACAATACTACCAATGTACCAAAGCCTAGAAATTCATGCTCTATTTTGCAAACTTTGTTTTCTCATCCATGAGGATTGAAAATATTTGTGGAAATACATAAAAGTTTTTTCAATACCCAGAGGAATGTCTCCTTCTTTTTTCTCCCTGTGCTACACAAACATGGAAAGAATACCAATGCTAAAACTATTCTGAATGTGTGGGTGAGAGGGAACCTTGAGCACATCCCATGCACTTGGACTCTTATTCTGGTTCTGTTCTTAACGATCATCGTACTAATTTAGGATGGATTTAGTTTTAGTTGTTTTGTTGTAGACACCTTTGCTATCTTATTTAGGACCAGAGTATGGTATCCTGGGAAAAAACATGTAATCTGTCTGAGACATATCTGTGCCATCCTCCATATCTAACATTTATGTGAATTTGGAGCAATTACTTCATTTCTTCACACCTAATTCTTTGGTTTACTAGATAGAATTACAATTGTTAACTTACAGAATTGTTTTGTGGCACACGTATGTTACATGTAAAACAACTGTTATGACTGGTAGCACTTAATAAACTTTCCCTTAAACTCCGACATAATGACTTGGAAAGCAACTACATGGCATGTGATATGTCATTTGTATTGCACATCCAATATATTTGCTTTTAATTTCTAAGTTCAACTTTTAGAACTGTGCATTTGAAGATGAATTTTTCACTCAGAGCCCAATAATGTCCATTTGATATTTGCAACCATAGAGATAAATTTAAGTAGTTCTTCTTTTCTATGCCTCAAGTCAGACTTGTGTCAGTTGTGGATGACTAAAGGCTTCCATTATTATCTGTATGGATAAGTACTTATTTCTATAAAATTATAACATTTTACAATAAAAACATAAGCTGTTTTAGTCAGATTTTTTTTGCTGCTGTGACCAAATGCCCTAATCAAAACAATTGTAGAGGAAGAAAAGTTTATTTAGGGGCTCACAAAGTTTGAGAAGTTTCAATCCATAGTCAGCTGGCTCCATTCTTCTGGGCTGGAGGTGAGGCAGAACATCTTCATGGCAGAAGAGTGTGGTAGAGGGAAGCAGCTGATATGATGATCAGATAGCAGAAAGAGAGAATCCACTGGCAAGATATAAAATATATACCCCAAAGGCACTCCAACAATGACTCATCTCCTCCAGCCACACCTTACCAGCTTTCAGTTACCACTCAATTAATTTCATCAAGGGATTAATTCACTGATTATGTTAAGGCTTTTATAACTCAATCATTTCTCCTCTAAACCTTCTTGCATTGTCTCAAACATAAGCTTTTGGGGGACACCTCACTTCCAAACCATAACACAAGCATTTAATACCATTTGTATGAATTTATAAGGATACTTTATAGCATCTTAGCTATACCACATTTGTTCCATAATCTTCAACATTTTTTAATAGTAGCTTAATAAATTTCTTCTAAAATTTCTATGCAGGAAAGAAAAACTCATGGTATAAAGAAACTACAATTATTGGGGTTTAAATTTTCATGGTGGGTATTTACTCTGACAAAAGTTATTAAATACTCTCTGAAAACATTTTTTTTGGAAGACACTACCTTCTAAACATTCTTTAAAAAAAATGTTATTAACTGAAAAGGACTTTAAAATCCTCCATGAAATGTTACATGTTGACTTTTCAGAAATTCATAGATTGGATGTCCATTTTCTTTTTCCTCGTAGCAATGCATAAGCTAAAACTTGGTGACTTTTGTATGTTTTACCTCAGGCCTACATTTATCCATTAATGTGACTGTGTTTTACTAATTACTACTAAACTGTGGGTAGCTTGATTGTCACTTGGTACATTCTTTACGGCTGGTATTTTAAAGACTGTGTAAAAAAAAAAATTCATTGTTTTTTAACTTAACCTCTGATGCTTTATTTACACCTTTTCTTTAGAGTCTAAGTTGTTTCTGAACCTGAATTTCACTATATTGTGTGTAATATGGTACTTGTCCTTGTTATCATTTTAAGAGCAATTGAAGAATAAAAGCATGGGTTAAAAAAAACTACCATACTTATTAGTTAATGAAATAATAGGCAAACTGTACTCAGTACTATCTAGAGGAACACCAGGAAATCAATGCATTATTTAAAGGTATTTTTCAGGCTTTATTTATATGTACTTGTAATGTTTATGTCTAGCTTCATACCTGTTTCCTTCCGTCCTTTCTTCTTTCTCCACTCATTTATATATTCAGTATTCAATATTCACCAGGAGTTGTGTGGTCATAATCTCTGTTGCTAATGCTTCAGTTTAAAGAGTAGGATAGATATAGTTTTCTTTAATGCATGCCTCTTCTGTGGATGCGCACATCTGATACTGGTTTTTATTGCCTTAGCAATCACTTTAGGAATTCTGAGCATCAGAATGCCTTCAGGTGGCCTTCTCTGTTCCAGTACAATTCATGCATCAGGCCATGGTAATGATCTTCTAACTTATTGACAAGAGAAAAGAGTTGGTGCTGGTGGAAAATCAATATCCACAATCATCACTGACTCCATTCATCAATGCTCCTGTCAGAAAACGGGAAAGTGGACAGTTCTAGATGAGCAATCTGTATTTGTGGGTGTGAGGAATTCCACTGACTGTTGGAAGGAGAATTCATTGATCTTCTGTAGATCTCTGCCTGCGTAGACAGCTGCAGGGTGACAAAATTAACCATGGAATTGGGATAGTGTTGGAAAAGCTGTGGTCTGTGATGAAGATCAGGCAAATTATAAATACCAGGGAGTGTTGTCACCATTCAGCCTTAAAAGGAGAGAACAGGTTTTAATCCAGAAAAAAGTGACACAACTCATAAACCTGTTTTTAATCATTTCTTCAAATATTGTTTTGGATGCTATAATGACTACACTGTGGTCAGCTAATCCTAAGTTTAGTCCTCCTTTTTAGCTGCTAGTGCTCATGGAAATGACATTTCATCCTTAGATGTAGTGATTGGATCTATTTTTTCTTGGTACTCTGTTGCTCTCTTTCTTGCTAATACTATTTTAAATCCCCCCAGGCTCCATCAGTGCCTTAGGCTGTGAAATCAGAATAGAAAATGAGTTGCTCCTAGACAAATCAGATACATTTTATATGCAAATAATTTCTTACTCAGTATCATCAGAATACATTAATTTGAGTGTTTGACAGAGTGATTTATCAGTGTCTATCATATGTCTCTTAAATATTAGAATTTTCCTGACCCAACAGGAAGTGGGACTAAACCTTACAAGTTTGTCCTTTCCTATGTTCTGTTTTTCCTTCAATGTCTAGTATATTATTAGCTAATTCATTTGAAATTTAATCTGTATTAATGTTAGGGATTTTTGCCTCCATATTTTATATTTTGGTTTCTTATTCCTTCCAATTAAAAAGACCTTTATAGGTATTAAATTTATCCTAAAAGTTCTTCTGTCAAGAAAATACTGAAAGAAGAGACTTAATTCATAAGCAAATTTATTAAACTTCATTATGAATTATGACTTAATCTAGAATTGTGAAGATATATTGGTTGTGAGCATTGTATATGTCTGAGAGAGAAAGAGACAGGGAGAGGAGGATGAGAGAAAGAAAAGAAGGAAGCTGCGAGAAAAGGAGGGATTTTCTTGGAATTGAGCACCAGGGAGGAAAAATATTTTCGTGTAGCAACTATCAGAATTTGGTGAAATGTTTTAAGCATATGAAAAATTAAATTATCATGAAAGCTAAATGAGTGTATTCCATAAAATATCTTTATTACGTATTTCCCTCAAGATTGCAAAATCTTGACAATAATGCACTTGGTACATAGAAAGGTGCTCCATGCAGGACCACAGGGGCTTCATTAGCAGATTCCTTAATACAATGATTTGGAGCCTGTGTCAATTAGTATTTCACTGCAAAATAGCAAGAATACCTTGTTCCACTTGCTTTCTCCTGGCGGATGTCATACCCAAGAGACTATGACCTAATAATTCAGATCAGTATTCTTAATATCTGCATGTTCACTGTTTTAATAATTTTATTTCTTTACCAAATGAAAAAGAAATTTATTTTTAGACAAAATTTGAGGGAAAAAACGCCTTTTCTTTGACCAATCATACTTGTACTAAAATAACACTCAGTGGATTTACAATCGATTCTCAAAGGTGCTACTGACAGAGGTTCCATTTCATTATCAGGATAAGTATGATGAAATCAAGAATAAGTTTGGTAAAAATATGAAATCATATTTTCATAACTAAAATTAACTACTTGTTCAGTACTCAGTTTTTTTATCTGTGAAAGGTATCCATATTTTAAAGAGTTATTTAGCAATACCATAGAAAAGTTCCCTATTTTCATATCTATTTTTCTTAAGTTTGAAGATTTGTGCCAAGATAATAGTCATTTCTTGAAATTATTTTTTTCATGGAATTTGTTTGTAAGTGAGAGGGTCTAACTATATTGTCGATGCTGTCCTCAAGTGATCTTCTGGCCTCAGCCTTTGGCATAGCTGGACTACAAGCATTTGAGCATGTGCCATTGCTCTCAGCAAAATATAAGCTCTCAGGCAAAGATAAAGAGTTTATTTATGTTAAAAGTTTAAGTGTATCATCATAAACAGCTGTTCACTTTTGTCTAAATTAAGTAGGTTAAACAATAAAAAAGCTACCACTAAATGAGTAGTTATTTGTTCCCAGTACATCACAATTATTATATTTTTAAGAACATTAAAAGATAAAACATGTTTTCAGTAGGATTCTAGTGGATGTGGAAACTGGGATGCTGAAGAACAACTTATCTGTAGTCTTTGTGTTAGTCAGATTTTCATTGCTGTGACCAAAATACTGAACAAGAACAACTTAGAGAAGGTAAAGTTTATTTTGGCTCACAGTGTCAGAGGTCTCAGTCTATGATTGACCGACCCCATTGCTGTGGGCCTGAGATGAGGCAGAACATCATGATGGAAGGGCCTATCAAGAGGAGATCTGATCAGCTCATGGAGAATGGAATGTCAGGGAGGAGTTGGGGGACAAGATAATTAAAGGCACACACCAGTAGCCTACTTCCTCTAGTCAAGTCCCTCCTGCTTATAGTTACCACACAGTACAGAAGTCCTTTCAAGTTATTAATACGTCAAATGGATCAATCCAATGATTAGGTTAAAGAATTCATAATCTGAGCATGTCATATCTGAACATTCCTGCACAAATATAGGAGCTTTAGGAGGACACCTCACTGCATATCCAAATCATAGCTATCTCGTAACTATCAATGAGAAGACTAAGTTTAAGTCTGTGTGGGTCAGTTGAACGTTAACAATCCTAAATACACGAATTATTCATGATTTGTCAATTATTAAAAATAAGAGTCAGAAGGTACCTTAAAGCCAAAGAAACCTGTGTGTGTTTGTGTGTGTGTGTATGTATGTGTGTGTATATATGTATATATATATATTGTTTTATATATAGTTATATACATAGTTATATATATATGAACTTAAACATTTTTAAGTTCATAAAAAAGGATTCAAATCCTCTGTTTATGTTTTTTTTAAACACACACACACAAAAGCTAACATGAAGTGGTTATTAGATATGAAGGCTAAATGAATTGTGTCTACAAGCTTTTATGATAGTAAGCAACATGGTAAATAAAATGTAATTCCACAAACATATAGTCATTTTAACTATTTTTTATTCTTAATTCTCTTTTTCCTGATATTTCATATCTCTTTTTTATTGCTATGTCTTATGTGCATTTTAACTACAGATTTATTATTATCATAATTGCTATTTTCATTATGTTGTATTCTTTAGCCATGAATGCCACAGCCAAAATACAAAATATTGCTATAAAATTTAAAAGGCTTCTGATCATATAGATTTTCATAAGTATATTATCAGTGATATTCAATATATACTCATTAAGAAATCCTCCTTTTTTAAAATTTTGCCAATAGTAAAGCAAATACTAGAATCATAAAAGCTAATAAAATAGTCTTTTCTTTTAAGAGACTACAAGTATGGTACAAGACAAGTATAAACAAAGAAATTATAAGGCACTGGACTAAAAGTCTATATGGATATGTGATAAACTGTTATAATCTTGTACTATTTTTTAAAATTTTATTTATTTTTTATTTTTACAGACTGTACTTTGATTTATTGTACACAAATGGGTTACAACTTTTCATTTTTATGGTTGTGCACAATGTAGATTCATACCATTTGTGTAATCATACATGGACATAGGATAATGATGTCTGTCTCATTCCACCAACTAATCATGTACTACTGTTAGATATACAGGACACTTACTATCTGGATAGTGACATTAAGCAACAATTTAGCAAAGACTTGGGGACTGAGAGCCCTGTTACTACATTTGGCAATTTATAAGCACTCTTATTTATTGCAGAGCAGGTGTTCTTAGAACAAAATTGAATACCACAAACTCCATAAAGATCTCATGATCATTGTCATTTTGCCTGTTTTTGGTTATACCAAATTTGAACAAAATTTTTAGGGAACTTAATATGTAGTCAATGTACTGTGTATTTTGTAACTTTTATACCCAAACTCAATGTACTCACTTCAAAAAACAGTGTTTAAAGTTTTTAAGTCATAGTATTATCTTTAGTGGAGCTTTCAGAACATAATCTCCTAAAAAGTATTTTAGAAACATATATTTGCATTCAGAAATCCTAGGATTTGTCCTGAGAGTCTATATTTCTAATAAGTTTCTGAGATTTGCTGATACTGATGATTTTGAGACTATGCATTAAGAAACAATAACCAAGAGTGTTCATGAATAATCTGCATTCTATATAAAATGCATTTTGTAGCATGTTTGATACTTAAAGAGAGTGAATCTTTCCCCTAATCTGAGCAATGAAACCTCTGCACTCCCAATCTGACCTCACCATAGTCACCACTATTCCACACAGCCTCTCCAGGATGCAACCAGAAAGTAGAAACTAGTTAGAGCATTATATATCTGCCTCTCTTTGTTTTTTTACCATTTAAGAATTCAGAAAAGATTAGTTTTTTTACAATTATGAACACAAAATTTTGATTGATTTTTATTAAGACTTTGTATATTGCTTTGCAAAGGGTTAAAAATTCTCAGGGACTGACATGTATATTATTAGTGGGAAATAATAGATTCCTTTATCTAATACTTTATAGCTTTCAAACAATTTGAAAATTATTAATAATATCACAAATATTTAATGTTTTTCATGCTGCACATCTTATGAATTTATATAATACCTTATCTTATTTAAAGCTTATTAAAATAGTTATTTTTTTTCAAAATAGGATATAAAGGGAGTGAAGTTAAGGAACTTACTTACACACCTGTCAAAGGACAAAAGTGGGTTACAGATTTTGCTGATCCTAACTTCAAGCTTTCATATGGCACCCTACTATCATTGTTCTTATTTAAACAATGAAAGACCAGAGTACAGTGATTTTCTAATTTTTCAGTTTGAAGCATTAGAAAAAATAGTGTGTTTAAGAGTGCTGACAAAATCCAAATACAACATTCAAACTTTCAAACAGTGAAATAATATATGCTTGGAAATCCCCATGCTAAAATAGGTTATGTATTTGGTAAAGGAAAGGAATGATAATGGAAGGAACCATAACTTTTAAGCCTATGATATAAAATGATTCTGGAAGTTACTGTAGTTTGTATTTTTATTTCTCATTATAGGAAAGAAATGGGTAAAGATGGTCTAATTTCATACTGCTAAAAATATTCTGTAAATCTGGCATTCACTGATGAACTGAACTTAATGTTTGAGTAATTCAGTGGGATTTATATTTGAATTATTAAGGGAAATGTAAAAGTGCCTGCTATGAGAATTTTCTACTTAAGCTATTTACTTATTTGAGACAGAAGGGAAAGTGTAATGAGAGGCAGAATTATGAATAAATTTTAAAAGCATAAATAGATACAAATAGCTCTGTTTTCCATTTGAGAATTGCTTAACAATTACTATTATTTATTATGCACATATGTTATGGTTTAGATATGATGTGTCCCCCCAAAACTCATGTGTGAGGCAATGGAAGAAAGCTTAGAGGTGAAATTATTAGCTAGAGTGTTTTAACATAATCAGTACATTAATCCAATGATAGGGATTAATTGGGTAGTAATTATAGGCAGGTAGTATGTGGCTGGATGGTGTGGGTCATTGGGGGTGTACTTTTGGGGTATAAATTTTGTCCTTGTTGAGTAAAGTTCTCTCTCTATTCTTTCTGGTGGCCAGGTCCTGAGCTGCCTTTTCTACCATCTCTTCGGCCATGATGTTCTGCCACTCTTTTGGCCCAGAGCAATGGAGTTACTCATGTGTGGACTGAGACCTCTGAAAAATTAGGAGCCCTGAAATAAATTTTTCTTTCTCATTTTTCTTGTCAGGTATTTTGGTTGCATCAGTGAAAAAGCTGAGTAAAACAGCATATTTAGTTTTCAATATTTAAAAATCAATTGCCATGTTACTGTACTAAGCATTGTGCTAATTTGTTTCATTAAATGCAGCACATTAGGGGACATATTATCCCAATTTTATGTATAGAATCTTGAGAAATGAAGTTCCTCACTTAAGGTTAATTACATGGCAAGAATTCTTACATAGCAGAGTCACACTACAATCTAGGAACAGAGCTCCTAATTTGTAGACTAGTTATTTAATTATGCTAACGAGTCTATGTGGGCTGTAGGAACTGTGGGTAGTTGATGACTACCTCTTTGCTTCCATAACAACAAAGACAAAGGTAATCACACACAGCCAAGATTATACTGGGCAAAAACATTCAGCAGATGGGCCTGTTCCAAAATAGTAATGAGTAGTTTGATTTGTATTGGATACTGTCTTGGAAACTTAAGTTTTTAGCAAAAAGTGGTTACATAAACTTCAAATAGCTTCTAAGCCACGATTAGTCCACATCAAATTATAACACTTGAGGCTACTCTGTTTTTGCTATTAGAGCTCCAAACTGCTAGTTGTCTGGTAACACTGAGCCACCCACAAAACTAAACACCTAAAAGGAAAAAATTAAATCAAATTATATCTGGGATTTAAAATAAAATTTTAAAATATTTTAACTGGAATGTTTATACCTTCATAAACACATATCTATGTGTTTTTATATGTATCTGCAAAGGTAGATATAGATCTATACACACACGAATGAATTCTAAAATTTGATATTTTCCTCCTGGATCTGACCTATTAAAAATATATTTTGTGTTCATGAAAGGCATACTGTCCACAGCTAGAGCCACACTTGGTAACCCATTGAAGAAGTCATTTTTTTTTTTTCTAGAATTGATTGATGGTTTTCTGAGGAAAAGAACAGTGGGTTTTGGGGAAAAAATGTCATAAAACAGAAAATAAATATGAACTACTGCGGTATTTGGCAACCTTTTATCAACTCTGCTAAGCCAAAAGGGCAGTCTGCCAAACCTCAAATGCAATTGCATTGTATCCAGAGTGGATAAAAATACTGTAGCAAAATAAATAAGAAAAAAAGGCAATAGTATCATCTTAATGTGAAGAAAATATGGAAGGATTAAAATATTTCTACCATTTTAATCAACAAACCTATTAAAATTTTCTGATAAAATGCAAAATGGAGGTAAGGTTCAGATCCAGTCCCAGCAGGAGAGTTCTTGGTTGGGTGACTTTTTGCCTGTTATTTAACTTCAGTGAACCTGATGTCCATCCTGTGTAACAGAAGGGGATTAAAGTCCATCACCACTCACCTCCTCCCAGCATTAAAGCCCACATTTCTAATTTTATACATTAATATGAAACTTTTTTTCCATTTAGTTGGAAAGTTCCATCTTTCTTAAAATTCTCTATGGTTACAGAATTATTATCTCTGGATTTCCTCAAATGCTTTCAGGCCCTAAATTACTATTTTTGGATCTGTGCACTGTGTATCCTGAGTATGTTAGATGGCAAGATTAATTCCCTTGTTTGGCAATTAGGACACAAGAATATTCTCCAGAGATTTGCTACATTTTCTGTAGGATCACTGTAATATATGTACTTTAGGAAACACAGAAAAATCAAAGTTTTCAAACTCAGAACTATTTATGTAATACCTAACAATGGTTGTTGTCTGTAGTCCCATCTAGTGACTCATTTAATGGTCCTAAGAAACCTAAGCAAACAGTGAATTAAAAAATATTTGTTAGATGTCTAAAATAAGATGGATGGTAAAGTAAGATACATTCCTGTTATTTCTACCAAGGTACTCCTTCCATGAAATCCCTGTGTTGTTATAAACTTGGCTCCTGGCCTCAGAACCTAGAAAAACATCTTCAATATGTCAGTGTGTCAAGGATTGTTCTTGTGGTCTTCATGTAATTATGAATAGCTCTCCCTTTCATTTTGAAAAGTATTTGAAATTAGGCAAGTGCATACTTTGTGATCCCAGAATAAGAAGTATGGGAAATCACTACATACTTTCTAGAGTTGAACTTCTGGTCTTCATAACTCTTCTTCTACTTCTGGGAAGCATCAGTTATATCCCAAAATCAGCACAAAATGCAATGGTCATATAAGAAAATCAGATCAGCTAGAATAAGAACTAACTTGACTTTTACAAAGATAATTTCAATTTATTAGCAACATATCCTTTAAGCAGTAATTGGGCAACAGAATCCACCTATTTTTTATTTTTATGTATTCATTTGTTTTATAGTAATACTGCTCTTGCAATTCTGAAGGGAAGAGGTTAGAGACAACTGACCACTGACCTTCAGTGCTTGTGAAAGCATATACCTTTTTATAATCTTTACCTCTATTCCAACCAGGCAACTTTGTAAAGTGATTTAAATTTTAGTCTTGCATGTTAAGTAATAGTACCTTTGTTTATACCAAGTGACCTGTCTCCTCATCTCCTTATATGTGTGATGACTGTATGTATATATTTTGTGATCTAATTATTGGTAATCTTATAAAATGAAACATCAAAAAGGCTATTAACCTACAGATTCGTTGTACAGCTGAGTTATTTGTGGTTTATTCGAAATACCAAGTAGCAAACCTTAGCATCCTGCTAAGGGGAGAAAAAGGGAGAATTAGATGCATATAAGTAAATTAGATAGCAAGACTCCTCATTGGTAACAGTGGAGTCACATACTCAAATGCTGTTATTACAGCAGGATTTCATTGATCTTAACCAGGCAAATGGCTGCTTTTAGCAAAATCATGTTGTGGTCACTCAGCAGTCCCTGTCAAGCTCAAGGCTGAGTTGTTCAAGTAGCCTCTGGCACCCAGTGAGCCAGAGACAACCGGTTATTACACCAAGCGAATCACACAGATCACTTAACAGCATGTCTGTCTCAGTCAGTTGGAAAGCACCTTCACATTTGTGGTTTATTCTACAAGCCAAGCATAGTTATGCCACACATGTTTCCAGATACTGTTGAAAATACTTTACTAAGCAAAGGAATATAGATGACACTTCTTTCTCATGGGTCAAATTATCTGTAACATTATCCACACATTTTTGCACTGAGCAGTCTCTAAACCTGTTTGCAATATGCATATGAAATGAATCATTATTGTAATGAAATTCGAAACACCCTAGAGTAATGGAGAGGAAAGGAAAATAAAATAAAAACCTGCTGCCCTGATACTGAAGACAGTCAGCAAGAAAGGGATTGGCTTGAATAAGTGGTTTTGTCTTTTTGAAAAGTTGCTGTAGGAGCTCTTGGGGTTGGGAAGTAGCGGTGGGCAAGTAGTCTCTACTGGATGCTCCTTGTGCACATTAAATGTACAGTGAGGATCTTTGAGGCTTTGCTGTCCAGAATATTTTGAAATTGTTGTGTTTGAAATTCGAAGTAGTATAAAGCAAAAACTTGTTTTGTTTAGCTTTTAAATGTTGCCTTATGACCTAGAGATGACTTCATAAGCTGTCTCAGAGGCAAAGTACTGACCACTCTGCACTGGATAGCTCCTTAATCAGGCTAGTTCTTGTAAGAGGAATTACTTGCTTATAGAAAGAAAAAAAAAGATAAAAAAAAAAATGCTTGTTGCATGGCATAGGGCTGAAAAAGCATACATTAGATGTGTACCTCTAGGGACTGGATGCCCCCTCTAGAGAGACTGACATCATAATTAATTGCACCTATTTGTTGCTTCGGAAGGAAATTCAGTCCTTGCCTTTACTGTGTACTCAGAGTACATACTAATTGTAAACCTATAAAGTTCACTTTAATAACTTGAATTCCAGATATATGTCATAGAATTAATAACTTCTGTACTTTATTATTTGACAACTAAGTTAAAGATCATTCTGTGAGAGCCCCTGAAGACCTGGGTGAATTTGGAAGGAGCAAGATTCCTTGCCATAGCATATTAGTACTTTGAGAGTGCTGCTAAGCTGCCTGGAAACTGACTTAATTAGTAAATCACCTCAACCTTTGATGTAATTGGGAAAATAATGAATAAAGGGGAATCATGAGAAATTGATACATGTTACTTTTTTTTGTTTTTCCTCCATTATTTTGCTTTGGAAATAGTTTTATAAATAACACATTAATACTTTTTTCATTACATGAGTAGAAATTTTAATGTTTCATGATCCTTGTGAGAGAAAAAATAAGTACCTTTAATCTTTATCATACTCTATAGAAATAAGTGTTCTTTATCTCAGACTAAATAACCAACAAAGAGTATAATGAACGCTGTATTTTTCAATTAAATGAAGTTCTCCATTGTTTTTAAGAATTAGGCAGTACAAAATATGTAATTATGAAAATAGTTGCCACATTTCTGATTTCTTCATATTTACAAAGTAAAAAAGGTAAACAATCTTAAATTGTATGCAGTAAGAAAGCATTTTGCATAGTATTTACAAATTAAATTGTTCCTTCAAAGTCCTACATGGCTCAATATTCTTGTATGTATTATCCCTGTGCACATATTCTAGCTGCAGTAAGTTAAAAAGTAATTTATTCTTTTCAGAACTCTTATTTCTGTGATCTTTTAATATTTAAATATATTATTATAATTTTTCTGAAATGTTGATTAATATTAACAGGAATAAAATTTTTAGAGCAGACTAAAACAATAAATAGCCTTAAGAGGAAAAAAATTGATTAATGAATTTTGCATAGTTGACCTATGTAAAGTTAAATTTATATTATGTTACAGTCTCTCCCAAACTTATTCAAAGACACATTTGTTAAAAAATAAAATACCTCATCCACATGTGAAAATTAAGGATTCAACACATAAATTTATATACTTATTATACTGACTTGATTCTTATGAATTCTTTAGAAATATGCTATTTAAACAAATCATATTTTTAAAAATGATGATAGTGAATTTATACAATTTGAAGAGAGAAAAACTAAATGGATTTTTTTAAAAGAAAGAAAATATACTAAAGATTATTTTAAAACCCTTAGGACTATTTTCCATTTGCTTAATAATGTAACTTAACTTTCAAAAGGTTAATGTACTATATTTGAGTATATATATATGTATGTATAGACATATATATATATATTTTGGACAAATAATCATTTCAAAGTTAAGATGTGTGATTTTTTAAGGTATATAGATGCTAGGTTCACACATCTATTTGAATTGTGGAGTAAAAACTAATTTTGAATAACATGCATTATTTTCATCTTTGATTTTAGACTCTCTGCCCCTCTTCTCCCATAAAATCTAAATATAGAGAAACTGGGTAATGTTTTGAAAAATATGTGCATTGAACAAATTATTTTAAAGATAACCAAAAACTGACATGTTAATTTTGAACATTTAGGAATTATATAACATTCCTTTGCTTGTATTCACATATTAATTTTTAGAGAGCTCTGCTTGATTTTAAAATCATTTTCCCCTTAATCCTCAACCAAACAAAATGATAAATTCTGACACTCTGGTAATTTGCATAACAATTGGCTACAAAGAGTAATTCATTAATATTCAATGAAGTTCTAATTTGCACAATGCCTGCAGCAATATGTAAACTTCATTTTGCTTTAAGATGGAAATTTGTTACAGTGCAAATATCAGTAAGTATAATTTTATTAATCAATCTCAATGAGCATTTGATTCTGTGACCTTGACAGTGTCTGTACTTTTGTCCTAGAACACACAGGAAAAAAGGAAACTAAAGTCTCCATATATATTCTGTTGGTCACTACTTACATTTTACACATAATTCTAAATATGCAACACACTACAGGACAAGGAGCATTCATTATTCATAAGAAAGCTAATGTTATTTGTTAACCTTCACTCAAAAAATTTATTTATTTTTAGTTACGTTCATGAATTTAGTCTTCTAGTACTTGTGAACGTTCGTTGTTTTCCTACCAACTTCTGAGGAAGTTCTGGAGCTTTTAGACTATGCATTTTGAGTTACAAATGATGCATTTGCTATGAAATAAGTCTGGGAATATTCCAAGTGGACCCTAGCTTAAGATGAACTCAATGATGATAATAATAATAAAACATTATCCAGTTCTTACCATGGGGGAGACAGTGTTTTAAGTGCTTAATATGTATTAGCTCATTTAATCATTATAACAACTCTAAGAGGTAGATGGCATTATAACCCCCATGGTAAGTAAGATAACAGAAATAGTGTAGTTGTTAAATGTGTTAGTTCAAAGAGCAATTTGGCCCTTTTTTGTTATTTAAAGTCAAAATCTGATTTCTACCAAGATTTTCTGGCCTGATTTAAATGTACAAGGGTAGTTAACCAAAATCAATATGCAGGTGATGCATCTTTCTGACAAATTCTATTCTAAGAATTTTCAGATTAGCAAAGTACTTTTCATTTATTTATCTGACATTGGTGGATATCCTTGAGCAGTTGCAGTGTTCATTCCAGGTGCTGAAGATTCATTGGTCAGTAAAAATCAAAAAAGCCTCACCATTTTGGTGCTTACATTGGATCGCTTATGACAAATGAAAAACAAGTAAATACATAAGTGCATAATACATTTTTAGGTAGTGGTAAAGAAAAAAAAGCAGTGTAAATTGATTTGCAGTGTTGGTAGGGGAATAAAGTTTCACTTTGTGTGGTTAGAAGTTGCTTCTCTGAATGGTTGAACAATGACTGAATGAATTAATGACTTCTCTTGTTGTACAAAGAGGAAAGTCATTCAGAGGAAAGGAATAGACCATAGGGAAAGAAAAGATATGTTATGGGGAAATAGAAGGGTAAAGCTGAGTGAGCTATGCAATTAGAGAGACCGCAACATCTGGACAATAGTGCAAACTTTGATGATCTTAAAAAATAGTTTTTATTTTATTCCAAGTTATGATAAGTCAGTGGAGAATTTTGATCCTAAAAGATGACCATGGTTTAATACAGAAAACAAACTTCAAAGCAGGTAGCAGGGAGACAAGGTAAGAAGTTTCTGATTCTACCCACGTGAATAGGTTTCAGAAGGTACGTGGAGGTGATGGGACATGGCCAGAATATTTAAATAGGTTAACCAACTGTTTTAGTCAGCTTTTTCTCTGCTGTGACTAA
The DNA here is from genome assembly GCA_020662805.1 of Glaucomys volans. Taxonomy (NCBI): domain Eukaryota; kingdom Metazoa; phylum Chordata; class Mammalia; order Rodentia; family Sciuridae; genus Glaucomys; species Glaucomys volans. Next base: position 118,572 of record JAJEJO010003788.1, on the reverse strand, counting down.
AAGACCTAACTGGAGCAATTCTAGAGGAGGAAAAGTTTATTTGGAGGATCAGGGACTTCAGAGGTTTCAGTCCATACAGAGCTGGCTCTGTTCCTCGGGAGTCTAGGAGAGGCAGAATATCATCATGAAAAAGTGTGGCAGAGGAAAGCAGTTCTTATGATGACCAGAAAGCAGAGAGAGAGAGAGAGAGAGAGACAGAGACAGAGACTCCACTGGCCAGATACAAAATATGTACCCCCAAATCCAAGCCCCCAGTAGCAACCTCCTCCAGCCACCTCAGTCACCACTCAGTTAATACCCATCAGGGGATTCATTCACTGATTGGGTTTAGGCTCTCATAACCCACTTCATTTCTCCTCTAAACTCTCTTGCATTGTCCCACACGTGAGCTTTTGAGGGACACCTCACATCCAAACCATAAAAATAGCAAAGTTCTTTGTTAGCCCAGAGTTATAAAGTTATCAACCAGAGCTATTTGTAAGAGCTCAAATTTTAAGTACATTCATAAAATTTCTTCACCTGGTTCTTGGTATTATGAATTAACATTTACCAGAAGGTAAAATCTTGGCAAAAGTTTTGAGAAGAGATAATTTAAAAATCATTTATTGTCCCTTATATTAATTGGACGTAGAGTGTTTTAATTTAAATATAAGGCAATACAAATTGCATTAAAGGACAAATAGAAACATATCATGAATACACATTCATTCCTGAGAATAATTTATGAATGAAATAAAAATTAGTTTCATGTTTCTCAGATGATAATGCTGAGCACCGCTATGTATCAGGGACAGTCGGTTTATTCCATATTAGATCTCTGCTAACAGGTTAGTGGTTGTGGGTACAGGTCATATGCTTATGACTCATCAGGGTGATAAGTTATTGGTGATATTCGTCTAAGGCAGCATGGTTTTAAAAGTGACACCAACAGTGCACAGCCACCATTTGCCAGCCACCTGCCACTGGCATGATATGTGTGGCGGAAGACTTTTCACATTACCGCCTGCCTTTTCTTGTTCAGTCAGCGTGCTTACCTTCTTGACCCTTTGACTGAATACATTATCCCCAATATTTTCCAATTTAGAAAAGAATGATTCATGGACATAAATCATAGCTCCTAGGAAGGCAGATCATTTAGTCAAGTAATTCAAATGATGTGGAGTCAGTTTTCTGCATCTATGGTGCTCCAGTCATTTCAGATTGAAGTTCCTTCTTTGGGGAAAAAACAAATTTGGTATTGTGTTTGACACTGTAAAGGCTGCAGAGTGAAATGCATGAAGCAGCCCTGAGTCTATTCAGCAGCTGGCCCAAGGTGGAATTTCAGTGGGCAAAACTCTTCTCTAGGGTAACGCCTCTGTTGCTGCAAGGTCATTTCAAATATGTTCATCTTTACACAAATGCAGGGAGAACCACCCTCGCTCTAATTTTCATGGAAGCGTCTGCCTTTTTTTCTCTAGCATCTTAGGCCCTTTTCTAGGTTCCATGTGTGTGCCGCACTTGAAGCTGCTGACAGAAGTCTTGTACTCCAAAGGAGAAAGGAAGGTGAAGGGAAGAGGAAGATGTGATTAGAACCTCTCCTTATTCTAGAAAGTCACTGGCCCTGAAAAGATGATATTTTCAATTTTTTTTTAATAAAATTCTTCAGGGTACTTAAGGTTCAACAATTAATAGAAGGATATGGCTAAATCATACATAGAACCAGTGGCTTTGTGTTGTTGATCATGTATTTCATAGTTCTGTATTTATGTTAGTAAAGAGTGAAGGAAATATCTAATTCAATATCCATATTGGAAAACTAGGAAAAAAAAAAAAAAAAACTACTAACTCCTTTCTACCCCTTTCCTGTTTTCTTTCATTTACTTTCTCTTTTTCTTCTTTATCTTCTTTCCTTTGCTCCCTTTTCCTCTTACTCTTCTTCTCCTTCTTTTCCTTTCTTACACACACACACACACACACACACACTGCAAAATATTATTGAATGCTTTCTGCGCATATGCATTAAGAACTTTTTATGAATAGATATGACTGACAGGAATAGAGAGAAAATGAATCCAGGCCAACTGGAAAGTGGCATTAAAGATACCAGAAAGTCTAATATCCTGTTCTTTTCTATATACAATGATGTTACATATTAAAAAAAATTATTGTGCTTACACTATTTAAAAGATATGTTTATTTTTTAAGTGCAGTTTTCTTTATTGGAGTATTGTACTGTGTACAAATCAAAAACATGTCTATACGGTAGAGGTTCAATGTCAAAATAGATTATTTTGTACCTGAATAATATGTGTTTTGATCAACAGAATAAGCATACTGACTTCTTGCTTTTCCTCCAATTACTATTTATGTAAAATTTTTTTTTAGAAACTAATCTTTCAGTATATAGCTTACTTAGAAAGTTTAATACTAGAAAATGAAGATATTATGTTGTATTATAGTTTTATTATTGAATAAACTTGAAGCTGCCAAAGATTAATAATTCAAAGTTCCCTGTCACTGTGATAAAGTGCTAGGATCTATTATTTTATTTGTTCTTTTTAGTTATATATGACTGTAAAATGTATTTTGACATACCATATATACATGGAGTATAACTTCTCATTCTTGTGGTTGCACATGACATAGAGTTACTATGGCTATGTATTCATATATGAACATAGGAAAATTACATCTGATTCATGATACTGTTTTTCCCTTTGCCATTCCCCCTCCTTTCTCCCCCTTCCCGGCTGTCCAATCCAGTGAACTTTAACTCCCTTCTGTCTATTGTGTGTCTGTATCTGCATATCAGAGAGAACACTCAGCCATTGTTTTTTGGAAACTGGCTTATTTCACTTAACATGATAGCCTCCAGTTTCATCCATTTACCATAATCTCATTCTTCTTCATGGCTGAATAATATTCCATTGTGTATATGCACCACATTTTGTTTATTCATTCATCTGTTGAAGGGTACCTAGGTTGTTCCATAGTTTAGCTATTGTATTTGAGCTGCTATGAACATTGATGTGGCTGTGTCACTGTAGTATGCTGATTTTAAGTCCTTTGGGTATACCAGGAGTGGGATAATTGGGTCAAATGGTGGTTCCATTCCAAGTTTTCTGAGAAATCTCCATACAGCTTTCCAGAGTGATTGTACCAATTTGAAGTTCCACCAGCAATGTATGTGCTAGGTTCTGTTTTGAATCCTCCACATATTTGGATTATGGAGTAAAAATTAATTTTAAATGAGCATGAATCAAATCATCCTGGATTTTGGACTACTTCTCTGCCACTACTTTCTCATGAAATCCACACATGGACAGACACAATAAGTTTTAAATCAAATGCAAGACAAATAGCTTAGAACACTAAAAAAAATATTTAAAGCTCTATTTTAAAAGGAAATTCTCAAGTGGTAGACCTTTCTAATCTAAGAGATAGAGTCTTAATAATTTTTCATAGCATAAGAACTTTCTTCTTGATCATTTCTTTATCTACTTCCCTATTTCTACCCGCCTCAACCTAGGAACTAGGCTGCACTGACTTTCTTGAAATTCTTCTAATGAGCTATCTTATTTCACTGCATTAAGTCTTTTCTCTCGTTATATTCCTAGCACAGAATTTTATTCCTTACTGCTCATACCACCTTTTAAAGTCTTCTTCTGCCACACAAATGAAATTTTAACTCCTCTTTATAGCCTTGCCTAACAATCTCTTATTTCTCCTACTCCATTATTGTTCTTTTTTTCCTTTTTGAACCAATAATGCATTTACTACAACTTTTTAGTATTAACAACACAAATAAAGAATGATTATGTGTTTACAGGTCTGTCTCTCCTAGACTGTTCTTCTTGAAGGCAAGAGCTATTTTATGTATTATCTTTACAAACAGTGTGTGACAGAGGTTCAATAAATATTTATTGACTGAATTAATTCCTTAAAGCCAAATTATATTCTGAATAATAAAAATATCACTGTTCTATGTATTACTTATACATCCTTCATATGGGAACATTGAATTGTGCTTACATTTCCTCAATATCATCCAAAGTAGAGCAATGGTTATAATTATGCAACTTTTTTAAACAGAGAAGTCAACATGTTTGAGGAAGCTATTTCTATAGATAGTAAATTGGGATACTGCTTAAATGATTGTTGGTAATTGAAGAAAGGAGACTAATTGGTTATTAGCAGTACCACTACATTAATGATCACATTCCATTGACATGGTGTTTTATGGTAGCCTCCCATGTTCCGCAAACAAGGGTCCACAGCATTATTCTTCCCCAGCCACGTAGGCACTAAAAAAAATGCCACAATCATATATACAAGTGGAACTGGCTGAGGAAATAACTTCTTTCACACATCTTCAAATGGATCAGGAGTGGGCATGACATATAAGTGCTAGCCATCTGCAGATGAAAGCCAGAAGTACCCCATAAACCAAATGGGTAGCAATAACTAGTGGAAAATACTCCCCCAAACCACATTAATTTTCCTAGGTATATAAAATAGATGTGAAAGCCTAAACTATTTGTCTGGCTGAATAAATTGCTGATTAACTTGTTAATATTGCTTATAGAGTAGAGGAGGGAGATGCAGACAGCCATCCTAGCGCATTACTGGGCTACTGGGCAGCAGTTGCTGCTTCCCAGAGGAGAGAGGCGCTAATGCCATCCAAAAGCAATGAGCAAGCACACAAACAAATCAGCAGGGAAAGCAAACGGATACAGCAGAATCCAATGTTTGTGTAACAAAGAGATGCTGTTTTATAGCCACAGTAAAAGTTCAGTTGTAGAATAAAATGAGTGCAAACAGTTCTTCTGTAATGAGCTGCTTTAAATTGACAGCACTATCATCTTTTACCATCTTTGTGAACATTTGTATTAGCTTGATTGGCAATGAGTAAACAGAACCCACTGCCTCTCTCTATCATGTGAATGGGGAAGGATATCTCATATAGAAATAAGGAAAGACACAAATATAAAGGAGGCATGTAAACATCACCCCTACTAAGAAACCTTACATGACCAGTAAAGAAAGAGTAAAATTATTGAAAGAATGGGAATACATCACATTTTGCTTAACACAATTCTTGTAATATATTGATAAGAATGATCTGATGAAAAGTATTTATACTTTTCACAAGAATTATTGAATTAAAAGTACTTATAAAGGTTATATCCTTTTTGAAAGTACTAGTAATAAGTATTTTTAGTTATTTCACTATGAACTTATACACAGCATGACTTATTTGAGTTTACAAAAGAAAGAAAAGTTATGATATAGAAAAAAAAAACTCATGAAACTTGATTACCTTCCATTGCCCAGCATTTAAGACTCTACCTTCCTTTTTCCTTCTTATTTCAATCTCTCTGTGTGTTTGATTTAGTTCCATTTACAAACTGTTTCATTTCTGATCCAGGACTGGAATCTAATTAGGATTCATTCACTTTAATTTTATTTATAAAAAAAACTATACATGTAACCTTGCGTGTTTTGGTGAACTAGAAATAAAAAAGGACCAAAAATGCTAATAACAGTGCAAAGGTGTTTTTTATGGTTTCATTGCTTAATGAAGAACTTTACAGTGCATTATACACATAGGATGAAAAGAGAGTTAACAGGCTGCAATACAGTATTGACAGCAGGAGAATCAAGGTCAAGCAAAGTTGAGCGGCAACATTATTGCCAGCTATACTTCCTTGTAGATCTGAACTTTAATCCACAGAGATTCTTAAAGCCTCAGGTGGAGGTTGGGTGATAATGGTGGCTGTTATCCTAAGGAACAGATGGTAGAGTGAGTGACACCTATAAATGTGCAGGCTGTGTTGCTTCAGTGACAAGATGCTAAACCCTTCTGGCACTGAAGTAAAAAGACAGGTGTCTTGACACAAAAAGAAGGATCAAACTCTGCCTCCAACCATGTATAACAGTGCAGCAAATTCCTCATACCTAAGTAACTGAAAATCTAAATTGGGATGTATTAATATGGAAAAATTACTCCTGGATCTCTCCCATAGAGGTTTCTTCCCTCATCCCTCACTCTCTCCCTCCTCTTCTCCCTCCACCTCTCCATCCCTTCCTTCCCTCTTTCTTCTTAATTAGTCTGGATATATATCATCTACTAGTTAGCTAACAAATCATCATTACAGTCTGTTTCTGATTTAGTAGGTTCATGCATTTAAATGAAAACCTCTATTTCTTATTTATCTTACAAATGGGAGAGTATTTCTGTGATAGAATTAGAAATGACAGCGAAATTCATCAGTTACCTTTATGTGTGCTTTAAGTGTAGCGTGAAGTCAATCACGTGCATAGATATGTCATTTATTACAATTGTAATTAGCTGTGTCAGGTTTAGAGATTCATGTGGCCAAGAGGGAAAACACAATAGTGTAAAAACCAATTTAACAAATGTACTTACTTTAAATTCCATTATCACTTCAACAGATTACTTGTTTTAAAAGGTATTAAAGCTAATAACATTTAATCTACTGGCTTGAATGTAGCAGCATTTTTGGGGAAGCCAATGAAAATAAAGCTTCAATAATCAAGTACAACAGCTGTTAAAGTTTTTGGCATGCTTCTTTCTAAAAGAAATTAGGTTCTAATAGCCAGCTCCTCATAGCCTCTTTTCCTGCCTTGCATTTTAAATGATACAGTCATATATTTTTCCAGAAAGAGAAATAATGTGATGGAACAATAAACTATTTTATAATACCCCAATAAATATTATGGAACTAGTAATGAATAAATAAAATCATTATATATGTTGAAATACAACACAAGGGTTGTTGTGCATGTTTATTATAGTGGTAATGTGAGTAAATAGGACCACTAAAGCCAATGTAATATTGGTATTTATAATTAATTACACCTTGGGCCCTACTTTGTTTCACCTCTAAAATTAGTGAGTCATCCTAAAATAGTACTAACTTCTTTTCAGCTTTGTTATTCTAGACTCTGTCTTCATTTAATTTATACATAGCAAAATGAATTCACTATACCCACTTTGGCAATAATTCTAATACTTGGTGAATGAATACAAAAGACCTGCAGATGCACAATGTCAAGGTTAATCAACATTTGGAAACCAAGCTCTCCACAGATAAATCCTTGGTTCAGTGCAGATGCTTGAGGACTAAATGCAGGCTCACATTCTAGGTCTCCTTATTACCATATGACAGTGCATTACAAGTCATCATGTTAATTGGATTCCTGTTGCTGTTACTAAATACCTGAGAAAATCAACCTAAAGGCGGAAATATTTATCGTGGCTCCTACTTTCGTAGGTTTCAGTTCATAGTCACTTGGTCCAGTCAGTCTGGGGCTTTGGCAAGGCATGGTGGTGGAAGCATGGTAGAGCAGGGCAGTTCACCTTGTGGCAGCCAGGAAGCAGAGATATATAGTGAAGAAGGGACCAGGGACAAGATATATTCTTAAAAGGCTCACCCCCAGTGACCTACTTCCTTTAACTAGGTCCTACTTTCTAAATTTTTTAACCTCCTAATAGTACCACCAGCTGGGGACAAAAACTTTAACAAGAGTTTTTGGGGAGCATTCCTGATCAAAATAATGACAGACAACATATTATCTATTGTTAATATATGGGCAATCATTTGCAAACTTGGAATTGATAGCAAAAGGAATTTTGGTGCTTTTGTTTGTTTGTTTCATAAAAGATCCCACCAAAATGAAATCTAATCAATTAAAATAAGAGGAAAATTTCATTGAAATTAAATTATTTCTGAATTATTTCTGAATTTTATTTAATCTTTTATATGCAAACACATGGTATGTAACATTCAAAGTATGTGAAGCTAATATCTGACTTAGACCCTACTCGTCAATGAAAAATATACACATATAACTAGGAGAGTGTGCATTTATATATATGTATGTTTATAAATATATGTATACATATGAATACATGTATATGGTCATATTAGTTATCAGAAATTTTCAAAGTTAACCTATTATAATATGACAACTTGTCACACTGTGTTTTATGAAACTCCATAAGGTATATGGTCTGTATGATTCTATTGGTGGAATTAAAATGTGTACATGCATTCTATATTTAATGAAAGCACATTTTCACATCATTGTCAACTGATGTGCCCTTGAAATAATTTATTATCTAGTTGTACATGTTAATACAGACAGTTCCCTACTATTGTAGGGGTTGTCTTCATGTGACCCTGAAATAAATTCTCAAGGTGATAGATTGACCGACAAGAAAAGGATTTTCAGTGACTGCATTGTATAAAACCACATGAATATACCTTAATAGACCCTTGGAGTTTTGTGAAGTGAAATTTGCAAAGTACTCTGGTGGAGCAAAGTAAGCATTCTAAATAGGATATTATTGATTTCCATTGTAAAATTCATAACACAGGTCTTTAAGAGTCTTGGAATAAGTATCTATTGACTTTGGGTCAGTAGAACAAAGATTTTTTTGGTGCATAATTCAATATGTTTGGGTGGTAATTGATACACTATAATATTTATATTGTAGAAAAGTCCACATGATAGGACAAGAGTTAGGGAGTACAGTTTATATATTTTCAAAAACTATTAAAACAAAATGTTATTATATGTGTGCATATGAATCTAAAAATCTTTACAGCCCTGCAGTTAGTCATTGTAACATTTCCAATAGATGAGAATTATTTTACTGAAGGGGTTACTAGCATAGCATAGTAATGAGTTTTGTTTTTAACTTAATTGTTTTCATAAAACACTGCCCGTGTTATAATATATTGAATATTTCATCGCAATTCCAAAACACAAAATAATTGTCAAACATTAAATCCTCTGTGTTTTTATGACTCACCAACTTTGATTTTTCTGTAGTTATTTAAAATGTTATTAATTTCCCTATGTATTTATGTGCGAAGGATCACTGTTGCATTATTACAGATTAGCAAAGCAATAACAGAAAGTAAAGTCAATCCACCTACTCTTATAATAAATCCATTGTGGTGTAAGATGATAGTTAACCTCACACAATAGCTGTTGCCTTGCTAAAGAGTTAGAGATGGAGAATTTGCATAGTAATGGTAAATTGCCTGTTTAGAAATTGTCTTACATTTGAGTATTAACTTTCTTACATTATGTTTGATTGATTATTTATTGAAGTTTAACTCCCACAGAGAGCATATCTTGACTGGCTAAGATAAAATACAGTTTTAAAAACAGTTTATGTGATCATTCTCCCGAAGTGACATGAGACTTCTTTTTTTAAATCCTGGATAAAGTTTCAAAGATTAAATACATGGCTAAGAATTCCTGACCATATGGGGGAATACTATATATGAGAACATTACGTATGAGATTATGCACTTGAAAAACACATAGGGATGTTTGAAATATATGAAAGAAGTGGCTTTTCATGTCATTGGACAGGATAGAATGTTTTCAAACTGTCAATGGAAGAGTTGGTTATTTATTTAAATGAAAACATTTAAAGAAGCCCTGGCCTCACACTGTAAACACACAAAAAAATCAGTCTGAACTAAATTAAAGAACCAAATACATAAGGCAAAACGAACAGATTTTAAGAAGACTACATAGAAATATATCTCCACCTAGCTGAACTCTTATACAAAGTAGACAGAAAACATACACTGTGCAGGAAAAAATAATCCACTATAAGAAATGAAAACCTCTTATTATAAGTTCCAATAAAAGAGTGAAAAGTCAAAAAAACTTGCCACTTATTTAATTTTAAAATGATTACTATGCAAAGTGTATCATGAAACCCTATGAATCAGTAAGAAAATGAAAGTCATTCTTTGGGTCGGAGTACTGGCAAAGAATATAAAAAAGAAAAGATAGAAGTTCATAACTATATGAAATGTTGTCTTACCTTATTAATTATCACAGGAGCCTGAGAAAAGTTACCATGGCATATCAATTTCACGCATTTTAGATTGTCTAAGTAAACAAATAAAAGATCTGGCAATGCCCAGGGGTCTTAAATGAAATTTTTATTCATTGTGGAAAAAATAATGGGTAGATCCACTTTAAAAACACTTTAACCTTACCCAGAAAATACTATGTAACCAAACTACCCTGCTTCCAGAGAGATGCTTAAAAATAATCTTGGACTGGGCATGGTGCAGACCTGTAATCCCAGCAGCTAGGGAGGCTGAGCCAGGAGGATCGTAAATTTAAAGCCAGCCTCATCAATTTAGAGAGGCCATGAGCATCTTAGTAAGACCCTGTCTCAAAATAAAAAATAAAAAAGGTGGGCCAGGGATGTGACACAGTGGTCAAGCATCTCTGGTGCCAAAAAAAGAAAAAAAGGAAATAATATAATCTTGGTCAACAACAGTATTCATAACTAGGCTTTTAAGCTTTACTCAAATGAACAAATTTTTTTAGTGAAGGATAGATAGGCTAGTCCACTGTTTATTTTGGCTACTCACTAATTTAACAAATATTTGTTTAACACCTAACATATGCTACATATTGCTGAAGATGATGAAAATATGGCAGCAAACACACAGACAAAAATTCTGTCCTTATAGAGCTTGAATTTTGAAAGGAAGGCCAGATAATGACCAACATGAGCAAGTAAATTCTGTTTTACTGAAGATAATAATTTTTAGGTAGACCTATAAAGCATGGAAGAAGGATACGGGGTACTGAGAGGCAGTAACTGTCTTAAATTATGCTTTACTAATGGAGGCAGAAAATATATGTAATCCATACTGGAGACTGAAATTAGTTTCGGTGGTTCTCCAAGGAGAGGCTAGGTTCCAAAGCAGAAAACTTTCTAAGTTAAAATAAATAAATAAATAAATAAATAAGTAAATGAATAAATAAAAGATCTGTGGATGGATTAGTGCTGTACTGTGTAGAGATGCTGCTCAGGAGGTGAAATTTTAACTTTCCTGATTGCCTAGAAAAAAGATCATTTCAGTCTGCCTCAGGACCACAGGCATTTGGAATAGATATTCCTTCAATGTTAATGTCCTAACTAATAGAAATTATAAACCTCCTAGGAGGTTGCCTTGAGGTGGAAGGGTGCTGGCTATGGAGTCAAACAGACATTTACACACATTTTGACTTTGCCAGATTTCACCCAACTGAAATTGAGCCAGTTTCCTCAGGGTCTGAATTACCCATAATCCACAGGAATTTGGGGAGGATTAAATGGGGCAGCATCTATAAACCACTGGGTTCTCTCACTGACACTCAGAAAGCACCATACCTGGAAGACAATTGCCATTGAAATTGGTGCTTGGGGGCTTAGGATTGCTGAGCTGTCCTGGAACAGGCCAGGAGAAGAGGAAGAGCAGAAAGATTTTAGAAATACAGTGGATTTTTAGAGAACCAGAGAATTATGGATGTTCTCCTCAAATTGGAAGGCTTGTTTTTGGGACACTATGCCTGAGTCCTGTGTTGCCAGGAAAGAAGGAAGACTAAGTGGAAAACAACAGGGATTGACCACGGATTTCACACAATAGCACTGCTGTGAGGCTTGCAGGAGGATGAGTTTGGTTTGCTGGGATTGCTTTATTTTGTTTTGGTTTTTCCCTTGAGCCTCTAAAAGATTGTTTTGGAGCCCAGAAAAAGAAAAAAATACTGTTTCTCTTTGTATCTTGGGAGATGCTAGAACAAAATTTCAACCTGAAATTTAGAGTAGAATTCAGTGAGTGAGCAACAGTTCCAAAATGTAGTGTTATAACAATAGGGAGATACTGAATGTGCCAAGCATCCTGTTAAAGTGGGTCTGCAAATACCCAGTGATTTAACAGTCAAATTCCTATAAAATGTATTTATTATTCCATATTACAGATTAGGAAGGGTCAGTCAAATGATACAATTTGCCCAACATTGCTAAGTAGAATACGTGAGAACAGAAATTTATCCTGAATCTTCATGTCTTTTGCCCATGCTATTCCCAGACTGTTTCAAGTTGGGAAAAAAAAAAAAAAAAAAGATTTTGTATTACCAGCTTCCAACTTTAATACCTTTATCTTTGGAGGAATCTATTTATTCAATTACTATTTTTTATATATATACACACACATACACGAATCTTATTACTATGCCAGAGGTAATATGGAGGGCATATAATTCTCCATGTGAGTTAGGAGTTGTGACACTGGGTCACTAACCAATTGGTGGTGAGGGGGATCCTCTCCAGGTGATTCTGAAGACAGTTTTGGAAAGTAATGGGTTATACTTAAAATGTATCCTTTGGTAACAACTAAAATAAAGCATCAATATAGACTTGGTGCTATCTTAACATTTACTTTTTAAAAGTTTTCTCTGGAAAATATCAGTAATACAGAATCACTTATAAAATATTCTGTGTTCTTTATTGTGCATATGTTGCCCCAAGACTGTGTCAGAAGTGCTAGTTTAAGAGACAGGAGTGCACCAAGTGGCACTGCCCAGAGCCACGAGTCTTGTGACTGACATCATCAACAAATAAGAAACAAAATCACACACTAGAGGTTCATAATTCATTCTCCTTCCCACCTAGTAACTCAGGATTGATTTATGATTAAACCTTTGTCATTTGGAGAAGCTTCGTTAGATGTTGGATCAACTGTTTTATTTGACTTGGTTTTGAAAACTTTTTACTTTTTCTTGTTTTTTTTTTTTTTTTTTTTTTTTTTAATCCTTTCAGGACATTGCTTGGGCATCTCCTGTAATTCATTATTGATCAAGTTTTTATTTTTTTCTCTTTTTAATATATGCATGTTGAGATATTTTCTATCTTTGAAATTTAATCCAGGGTTATATTCTACAAATATTAACAAACTTATTGTTTGTTTACTAGCCATCAAAATGAGTAGTTTCTTATTAAGCTGTTCAGCTAGTCACTAGAATTTTGGTTTTCTTAAGGAGGCTAGTCCTAAATTCTTGCAGCACACAGCAGTCGAAAGAGGATGGTTGTTTAATCTGATGGTTTAGGGTGCAAGTAATAGACACCTTGACTGAACCTGACTTTTTAAACAATAAAAACACTTATACTGTTATACCAGATGAGAAAAAAATCATCCAAGTCATTCACGTAAAACCTAAAGAAGGCTTTATTATAGCTGGCCAGCGATGAACACTCATATACCTAAAAGTGGTGTGGAGGGGACTCATCCTAGTTCCTTTGTTGTCAGCATTTATAGGGAAAATGACGTGTGAGTGGGTGGGCAGTATAGCACTGTTTCTTGCCAATGCAAGCAAGCCATGCTACAGAAGCAGATGTTAGGAATTAGTGGTTAGCCGTCTCTCCCTCCTGATGGTCCATCTAGGCCTTTAGGTACTTTCCAACTTCCTTAAAAATCACCCCTAGGTTTCTGGAATTGTTTGTTCCATTTTTAGGACATGGCATTTGAGAATTTTATTTCTTGGGGACTGTAACAGTACTTATTATGATATACTCACATCAAGGGCTCAGTAATGTCACGGAGAAATTCGTAATTTCCTCTGTATTTTGCAATTCAGCATCAGTTTCCTTCTAAGACAAGTTCTTCTTACCATTACAAGATAGACACATGTGACACCTTGACAGTTTTCTTCACACGCATGTGTCCATAGCAGCAAACTTTTCTGTAAGTATGGTGCATAAGTTTCTCTTTTGGTCCTGTTGAATCAGCTTGTGAAATGGATCTACTTGTTGATGAAAAGGAGTCACATGACTGATTCTCATGAGGATTTACTTTGAAGCTTGGAGTTATGGCCAGCTGCCCCAGATGCACCAGACCACACTAGGTTCATAATGAAAGGTAGGGAAATGGATATTGGCCATTCAAATATCTCACCACTGGGACTAATCAGCTATTCAACTATGGGAACATTATTGAGGCTCTCAGAGCAATACCAACTAGATGTTAAATTTTTGTTCCATTAAATACTAAGAAATTAAAACCACATAATGAAGCATAATAAATAACTGTTTCATCCCTGGTCAATGCTGTATGGCCAAAATTGTCACCAAGTTATAGTGTAGCACTATTATGTTCATATCACTACTATTTTAAAGCTCCAAAGATTTTTGCTCTCTCTCCTAGGTAGGTAAGTTGTAGTTTAAAGTAGTAAAAAAAATTTTTGATGGAAACCACAAAACCTCAATAATAGTCAGCTAGTAAAAGTCAAGATGCAGGATGACCCACACATGGCCTATTGAGTGATGCTCCTTTATTGAGTAAAATGGTGAATTAATACTCTCATTTAGTCAATAGCTTTTTATTGTATTACAAACCAGGAGGAAATAGATCAGAATGACAGACATGCAGAAATCTTGACTTTATGTTGTTGATATCCTATGATTTATCAGTAGAATTATATTTCCTGATGCACACTTAGAAACACGTGCACATATGTGCATGCGCGCACACACAGTTTTTCCCTTAATAGATATAGGGTCTCTCAGGCAAATGCTTTTGAGATAAATCTATTTGTTTCATATTTAAACAAAGAGAAATGTAACAGTCAAATGAATGCACATTAAAGTAAAATTTTTGTCACTAAGGTAAGTGGTATATTTGGGCATAGGTGAAGGAGACTAAAAAATGATATTCTTCTAAGAGATCAATCTAAAATTATTCATTAATGCTGGGGCATGGTGGTGCACACCTCTAATCCCAGTGGCTTGGGAGACTGTGGCAGCAGAATCACAATTTCAGTGCCAGCCTCAGCAACTTAGTGAGGCCCTAAGCTATTTAGTGAGACTCTGTCACTAAATATAATATAAAAAAAGGGCTGGGGATGTGGCTCAGTGGTTAAATGCCCCTGGGTTCAATCCCTGGTACCAAATAAAATAAAATAAAATAAAATTATTCATTACTACTACTAAAAATATTCAGGTCTTCTGAATCAAAATTCCACTCAGCAATTTTCTAAATGCATACTCCATGATTCAAACACAGACTGATACACTGTTTACCATAACCAGAGGCCAGTGGGTGTGTAAAGCACAGGTTCAGTTTAAGATAGAATGTTGCTTACTTTTGGAAAAATCTAATGGCTAAGGAAGCTACTGCCATGTTAAATGAATAAATCAGGTACAAAAATGTGGTTGATAGTATCTCATTTTTTAAAGAAAAATATAATTATTAGATACATGTGCTGGATATATAAGTTTTGATGATAAGGTAAATACTGAAGAATTTTTTAAATTATGGAAAAGGTAATTATAGTGTACAGAATAACCAAGTTTAGAAAACTATTGCTAATATTTATTGTTTAGTGATAATTATAGCTTACAAAAGTAAGGGCAGGACATGATGAGTGATTCTCTTCTTGGAAGCAGGAATGCAGTGTTAATACATTCAGGAATATATTTTAACTGACTATTTAGAAATGTTAAATGCCATCTAAATTGTTTTTAATTGATAAAGTACATATTCAACTGAATGTAAATTATTTCTTCATTGAGTTGTTTGAGTGCAACTTTTATGGAGACACATACAGAGAAGTTTTCTATTTATAAGTCTGTGGGGAAGTGCCTGCATGTCTCAAAGTAAGAATACGATTTTAACATTAGAAATATTCTACCAATGAGAACTGGATTCACCTGCATATTAAAAACATGAAGTAAGAGTCACTCAAAATGTATCACAGATTATTTATCAGAACCTGAATCAAGTCTGGAGATGAGTGGTCCAAGGTTTCTGGATTGCTTCATGGGATGCCAGGAGACATACTTTGACATCCTGGCACATGAATTCCTTTGCAAGACCTCCTCAAGTCCAGGATTTTAGAACCCTAGACTGCAGTCCTTTATTCCAGACAGCCAAAAACGCAAGAAAGGAAAGCAGGTGAAGTCAGTCCCTTTTAAAGAAACTTCTGAGTTGCCTCAGACATTTCCACTTATAACACATTGGTCTAAATTTAGACATCTGGTAATACCTAGATGCTAGTGATACTGGCCTTTTATGTCTTTGGCAGTGTTTCAGGCTAAACATTATAGTACTATTACCAAGGAGGAAAAGATGAATGCCTATGGGTGTAGGCAGCCAGCAGCCTCTGCATATATGTAATTAAATTTCTACTATTGATGATTGCGATCAGGCTATAATTTCCTTAATGAAATCTATGCTTAATCTAACCTGTTTATGAAGTTCTTCTCAATTAGATAATCTCATTTTACCATTTTGAAATTTGAGACTTATACTGTTAATATTTCAGCACATAGATAAAATTAAATCATCACCAGTGCTACAGTAATCCTCGAAAATCAATTTAAAAGGAACAAATACGAAATCGTACATACAGTTGGATAATATTCAACATATTTCAATACTCCATGTTGTACCTAAAGTAAGTCAGAAAATATATAATGATAAGAAGAGTGATAAGGTTGGGAAAAAGAATGTCAAGATGTCAAATGCAAACATTATATATACATTGCTAAGAGATACAGCACAAGTATACTTCAGTGTGTTAATATACTTGAATGAGCTAGTAAAATAACAATTCCAATTTGGCTTATTCTTGGTAAACATCAAAGTTCCCTGTTTTGTAGAAGGTGCTATTTGTTTCAGTTTGGTTTCCTCCATTATTCATGACATCTTTCACAACAATGTTCACTACATACCTGTCTTCCCATGGCACCTGCCTGGGAAATATCCAGCCTGTAGCCTGGGTTAAGGGACAATCTAAGTGTCTATGATTTTTTTTTTCTTTTGCTTGGTGAAGGTGTCTCCTTGGCTACAAGTGGTAATGTGGTAATGACCAAAGATAAGACAAAAGAGGAATAAAAGAGTGCAGAAAATCATGAGAATAAGTACCAGGGAGAAAAAGAAAGGACAGGAAGCATGCAGAGACCGTAGAAATTCATGAGCAGCTATGACAGTGTGTTTATTGGTCCTTCCAGTCAGCTAAATGGCTCTCAGAACTGCTTTGATGCTAGTTTTGAACAGCCTTACTCAGTAGTTTCAGAAAGTTTGCATTCATGCAATGGGAAGAACAAACTAAAACATATGCATGTGCAATTGTTTAGATTAATTTACGTTAAATGAGCCATAGCTACATAGTGGGTCATTAATTTAGAAATATTAATAATATCCATTACTTCGTGACAGAAAAGAAAGTTTATTTATTTGACTGAAGTTATGTGTAATTACCTCTCATAGGACATGCCCCCATATTTGAGAGATATTCTTTCTGAATAAATTCTAGACCTGTGCTTTCCAACAGGATTATAATGTGTGCCACAGTTGCAAGCCACATATATGTAAATAATTTTAGATTTTCTACTATTCATATTTACAAAAGTAAAGAGGAATAGGAAAAATTTGTTAATTTATCAGCAAATTAGTTATAATTATGTATATATATAATTTAATTATAAGTCTGAATGATTGCTTCAACAGGGAATCTATGTGAAAATTTTTTTTTATTATTTTTATTTTTTTTGGTACTGGGGATTGAACCCAGAGGCAGTCCACCACTGAGCCACATCCCCAGCCCTATTTTGTATTTTATTTAGAGACAGGGTCTCACTGAGTTGCTTAGGGTCTCACTGAGTTGCTTAGGGCCTCGCTAAGTTGCTGAGGCTAGCTTTGAACTCATGATCCTCCTGCCTCAGCCTCCCAAGTGCTGGGATTACAGGAGTGCGCCACTGTGCCTGGCTATGTGAAAATATTAATGTACTTAGAGCACATCTCTATTTGGAGTAGTCACATTTCAAGTGGTAAATAGCCACACGTGGTGACTGGCAATCCTATTCAATAGTCAGGTTCTAGAGATGACCATGATTGATATCTCTTCTGAAAATAAATAAATGAAGATGCTAGCTGGGGAGCTATCTCTCCTATACTCTTCCTTGCTTTGCTCCTTATTCTTTATTTAACTATTGAATAATTGATATTAAATAATTATATATCAAAGAATAAATTTTATGTTAAGCACACCTCTGCAAATAAACTTCTTCCTAATCCTAACTTATTGAAAATTTTAATTTCATAAGTGAAATGAATGTGAACTCAATGTTTTTATTAAGACAGTAAAATTAGGGTGGGAGGAAAGAAGAAATAACAAGGACACACATGATAGGCTCATGTGAAAAAAATTGAAATATTAAATTCAGAATCCTAGAAGCTTAATATATTGAGATTTACTTGAACAAAAGCATTAGAAACATTATCTCTTTAATAATTCTGTTTTATTAGAAAAATATGCTCATGTTAATGAACCACAAGTGTTTGGGGCAAATTTTCAGAGAATACCTCTAAATGTTGTTGATTGATCCTTGGATGCTGCCTTTTCATCCTGAAGAAATTATTATGTGATTAATTTTATTGAAATAGCCTAATATAAAGCTAAAGTTCATAACGTGTCAGTTGCATGATTGAAGTAATCCTTTGTCATTATTTTTCAGGACTGATGGAATTTTAAAAATCCAAATCCACAAAACTATTATAAAAACACATGAATTTATATGTTCTACCAGTTTAGCATAATATTTCAGTCACTAAGTCCTTACAACACCAAAAAATATTTCACACAAAACCCAAATAAAGCCGAATGTGTATTTTTAAATTTTCTCCTCCCAATTGTTTTCTTTTGGTGCCAAGGACAAAGTATAAGTGCTGAGCTAATAAACTCTTCAGAGACCAAGCCCTTACTAATTATAATTTCCTATGCTGATTTCTAATTTCTTTGTACTATCAGTAACAGTTTTAACACCTTGTCAGGCATTCAGGAACTTCCATCTGTGCAGCATGGTGTATTCGTGAAATAAACCCATCTGTACAGCTGATTAAAAGTTGGATTAAATCCATGTTTTGACTTTGCCCTGCAAGAGGTGAAGCCTAGTACAGTTGTTGCCTTTAAGGGAAGAGTGCAGAGAGACTTACATGCATAGAACTAATAGATGAAACAGTATTTTCTGTTTGTTAATTTTAATCCAACCCTAATTTAAGTAAAATACATAATATTTAAATTAAATTTGATAACATGGCCCAATTAGAAATAGGAAATACTTTTCATGATTTCTTTGCGTAAAAGGCATGTCTCTAATAAGTTCTGTCCAGTTTTATGCTATTCGCTATTGGCCGTATCATATAACCTATTATTTGTGTGAAAATTATAAAGACACTTTCTCTTTCTATTCCTAGCCTACACACCAATCTTTTGATTGGCTTGAAATTTTGCAATTACTACTTCATGCCATTACTTCGGTTAAGGTTTTGTTGTTTTTTTAAGCTGCATGTGTTGTGGTTAAAAAATTTTTAAATTAAGTTAAAATATATCGAACGCCTGGTATGTATTAGGTATGGTTTGAGACAATGGAGATAAAGCAGTGAGCTAAATAAAAATTATATTATTTGCTTTCATAGCACTTTCATTCTACTATAGAAACCACCTAAGAAAGAACTGCGTAAGATGTGTGTGTGTGTGTATGTGTGTGTGTGTGTGAGTGTGTGTCTGAGACTCTCCCTGAGTCACTTTAGATATTTTTTTACATTAGTGGATTGTAAGAGAATTGTAGGACAATAAAATTGACTAAGGAAGAGAGGGGATCAGTTTTCAATTGAATGGTTTTGCACGTAACTGGAGAAATAACTACTGAGTGAAGATCCTAAGGAAAGGAGCAAGGTGGTCATTTTGGTGTCAGAAAGAAAGGCATTCTAATCAGAGAGAAGCTCTTTTCCTAAGTCAGGAGAGCACCTGGTATGCTTCAGATGGATAGTGACAGTCTGGTCATGTAGTCAGAACTTGCACCTGGGAGGTGGCAACCAGTATCTGCTCTTTTCAATACTCTGCACAGCCTAATATGGCCATGCTCAAGACAGCAGGAATCACATATCCTTCCTAGTGAAACATAAAACCCTGTGTTACAAAATATGCTTCATAAAATAAAACTAGACAAGAGAGGTTTGCTTCCATGGACAATCTTTGCAAATTGAAATACTGCTTAAGAGAAATAGAAATGTAAAAACTAATGTCATTGTGCTGTAAAATTATTAATAGTTCCAGTGAGGAAGAAATTAGGGGAAAAGCTATTCAAAATCAAGGAGACTGGACTGGGATCTTTCTGACATACTAAAACTTTACAAAGATAAAATATTGATTAAAAAAAAAACTAGAAGACAATCAAAGATAAATACAAAAAAAAAACTTGTTTGATTTGGAAGAATCATGTTCTTAAGTCTCAAATCCTGAATGTTTTTTAATATGAGGAAATGCTAAAACAATAAAAATTATTTATTTAGCTTATGCTGTAAATAAGAGCATAAATGAGGACAACAAGGCCCATCAAAAAGGAAAGATGTTTATGTTAAAGTAAGAGACAAGATGGAGAACTATACGGAATGCTGGTCATATTATTACATTGAAAAGACAAAAATCAGACAGACCTGAGTGTGAATTCCAGTTTTTTTGTTTAATAGCTCTATGAAGTTGTATATGGCATTTAATTTTTTTGTATCTTGGTGTAATCAGTGACGTATTTGGTACATGTAGTTTGGAATGATGTGAATAAAATTTTAGAGTATTCATCAAGGTTTCAGGTACATAGTGGGTGGTATTTGGAGTTAGTCTGAAAACTATGGTATGATTCTTGATCATTTACAACTTTCTAAATTAGCTCTTCAATCATCTTTGCAGTCAACTCAATAAATATTGCAGAGGTACAGTCCTCACATTGAGTAACAAAATGGGGAAAATCATTCCTCCTACCAGTGTAGAGGAATGATATACAAATAATTAGCTACAACATGTTGAAACATATATTGGCTAAAATGAGAGGTAGTAAGTACACCACAACCTGGGGGTCAAAGGACACATTTTTTTCGGGTGTTACTAGAGTCCTGGAGATACTATGGGGAGAAAAGAACAATTTAGTGGATGCATAAAGAATGAAAGGATTTAAAAGGAAATTTGGTAATGACATTTCACAGAAGAGGGTAAAAAGAGCAATGGGAGAAACATGAACTCCTGAACAAAGGGCTTACCCCAAAAAATTTGAGATAGAAGAATAGTTTCAGAGGGTTTCCATCATGGTAGATGGAAACATGTTCATAGTGACTAAAGGACTCCCTTGTAACATAGGAAAGCTCAGTTATCTGTTCAGGAAGTGCATTCACATCCACCTGAGGAAGAACTCCCATGATATATCCAAGCATCCTTAATTCTAGGTCATCAGGTCCTGGTTTACTGGGGACAGCCTGCTGGTTTCAATTCATTTTTAAAAGAGTCTTGTTATGGACAATAGATTATATAGATACTTTACCCAAGTCCAAAAGCAACATTAGGCATATGAAAAATGAGAAGTGACTTTTACTACATGCGTGTCCTACTTCCCATGGCACTGATAAATCCCCATCCCACTTCTTATTCTTAAAAAGTGATTCTTTTAAAAAAGCAAACAAATGTTATGTCATTTTCAAAGGAAACACCGTGTTAGTTCATAATCCTTAAATCAAAGCTGCTCAGGTTTTCCTTTTGTAAAGCTTTAGCGATAATCAGCATAAAAATAGGAACTTAATCATCATGCAGATAGAATCTGATAATTATAAAGGACTTCAATGTCATATACTTAGAAAATAATACCCAAATTAAATCAAGTGAGGTAGTGGATGGTAAGATGGAAAAGCAATTTCAGGGAGCCAAGTACCCAAACTTGAATCTATAAAACAAAGCTGTCTGGCTGAAGGTGAGTAAATATGGAAATTGGCTAAAAGTTCCAAGGACATGGGTAATGATAATTATACACAATAGAATTACTGCCCACTGAGTGCTGAATTTACCTGAATGCAGGCCACTTTAATGCTTAGGTGATAAATAACAATACGTCATTTGGAGTATTGTAAATCACCTCCAGGGATCACTATGAAAACTCTAGGGCTGAACAATACCCAAGTGTGGAACCTTGATGAAACACAATAAGTGCATAGGCTTCTTTTATAGAACAAGAAGGACCAAAATATAACCACAGTTCATTATGTTTGACCCAACAAACTCAATCTGTTTAATATGCTCTGGAAATAGGTTCAATATATTTTAAAATTTGCTGATGAGTTCCTCCCTAGAGTAAAAACATCTAGTAGATTAGAAGGAAAAAGAAGTGACTCCATCATTTCCCCCCTTTCTTCAACACAATGATAAACCATCTGTTTGAGAGCTGCTTTCTTCCTCTCATGCAGAAGCAGACGGTGATTCACATAGGGACTGTGCAAACACCTTAGGTCTGCAAGGTGTCTTTTTATTCCACCAGGTAAAGATCGGGTGAGTCAGACATTGGCTCTCATAATAGCAAGTCTGTCTCCTGTGACCTTCAGTCCCTTCTGAATATAACTAAAGAGTCTCAGAAACAGTCTTATTCTGCAACTTGAAGCTGATCATTATGAATATGTTTGGACATAATTGTCTTGTTTCTCTATGGAAATTTTAATGAAAAAATTGCAGAAATAGGTACAATTATTCAGATCATCTTCTGCTATCCAACATAGTAACTACCAGCCACATGAGGCTGTTCAAATTTAAATTAATTAAAATTAAATTAAATTTAAAAATGTACTCCTTGATCATGCTAGGCACTTTTCAAGTGCTCAATAGTCACATATAGCTGCAAGCTGGTACCCCGGACAACAAAAATAGAACATTTCCATCACTGAAGAAAATTTTATTAGAAAGGGCTGACTAAACACTTTTACTTTTTCTTTTTTCTTTTACATGATGAACACTCATACACAAACGACACACCAGCTGACTGACTTGGAATCAGTCATGTAGTTTAATGGATACTTCTTATTATCATTAGAAGTGAAATTCTACAAGTTATACATTTAGTTTAATTTATTCAGGTTCACATCTAATCAAGCTAAACTTAAGGGTGTTCCTGGCATCCTTTGTAATCAACTAAATTTAAATGACTAAAACTATTTTTGTTGGATTTCCCTCCTCAGGCTTACTTCCACCAAGCAGTGGGAATCTGCTTAGGTAAAAGAGAAAGAAAAATGACTCTAATATGCTAGATAAAAATATCGATAGTCCTATGACATTCATATGCTTTGCAGTGCTTTGCAATTATGTTACATATTTGTATTTGATATTTAAGAATGAAAAATCAAAATAGAGTATTTCCAACTTATGAAGTTATCATAGTTTTATTTTTTGTTATTCTGATTTTATGAAAATGTTCTTTTATCTATATTGACCCTCCTTTATGATATTCAGAAATGTTATTATATAATCCAAGGTTAATATCATGTTGTGGGTCATTTACATATGAGTTTAGAGGATATGAACTATAGAATATGAAAAAAATAGTATTTCTGATTGATGTCATTTTTTCAGAGACAAACACTTCACAATGGCCTATAATAGAAGAATAATTGAGTTTTCATTAGCTTACATTTCACAAATATGAAAAATATCCAAAAATAATTGTATAGATGAAGACAGAACACTAGGAAATTGAACGCTTGCCTGTAAACAAGTTCTGTCACTGATAACAAGGTATGCCTTAACTTTGTATTGTAAATTAGCATCAGATGGAGCCACACAGGATTGGAATTTTAGGAATGTATAGAAACATGATTTCTTTTCCTATTGCAAGTGTCTTGAGACCACACAGGATGATTCCTAGAGCAAATCTGATCAGATTTATGCATGAAACATACTGTATTAATAAAGCTGTTTTATTGCATTTGCCAGGTGGCTTCTTGTACATAAAGCTATATTTATGAAGTTGATATAATGTTATTTTTTCAAATTCCTTATGTTAGAATATTGGCTACCTTATGCTTTGTACTTAGATTTCAGTTGCTCTGTGTTTTTGTGAAATTTTAATTATGATCAATTTAAATAGTCTTCTAAAAACAGTAAAGATGCTCCTTTTTATTTTTTGTTTTTCTTTTTTACAGTTTTATAGATGGTCCAAGATATCTTTGCCTTTCTGGAAATACTATTATAATGTTTACTTATTATATCTGTCAGCTTCTCTTCAATACATATGATAATTCATGGAGAAAATTGTGTAAATCCCATCTATAAAAAAGAAACTTAGAAATAGAAATGTAAATCAACTTGCCTGGTGATCGTAGGAAGCAAAAGTCAGGGTCTAAAATTTGAACCTAATTAGAACTGAAGGCACAACCAATATTCTTTATCAAAATTCAATGCTGCCTCCTTTCCTATAGCAGTAGTATTATCTGCCAATTTTAAGTTCTGATATTAGTGCAGGGAAGTTGGTATATGATCTTGAATCTTGTCCTTTAGCATTTACCTTGATTGTAATTAAATTATGACTCATGCAATTAATGATTTAATATCTGCCTTCCTTGTCAAAATATAATATCCAGGAGGGCAGGAACCATGGAGAGCGCTTGCTAAATGTTTATGAAAAGAAGAACAAGGAGAAAGGAAAATGTACAGAATGACAAAGAATAAAAATGGAACGAAGGAAGGAAGGAAGGAAGGAAGGAAGGAAGGAAGGAAGGAAGGAAGGAAGG
>JAJEJO010003788.1:0-94155 GCA_020662805.1 Glaucomys volans | reverse complement strand
AGGAAGGAAGGAAGGAAGGAAGGAAGGAAGGAAGGAAGGAAGGAAGGGAGGGAAGGGAAGGGAGGGAAAGGACTATATCCTCCTGTGGGCCAAAAGCTAATTACACAAATTATTAAAATTGAGATGAGTTCTATGAAGAAGTACAGAAACACAATAGGAGTACCAACTAAATAGAATGTGACATTTAAGATGAGTCCTGAAGGATGAACTGGAGTTAATTCAGATGAAACTGGAGTGATGGAGAAAAGTCAGGAGTGCTTTGTAGTTCAGGTTGAGAATTTAGGGTTTATCAATGATCAGACTTATTTATTTATTAGAAAAATTATTTGACTTCATGACTTAGAATAGATGTGAAGGGATAAAGTGTGGATATTATGCCCAAAAAGCCAAAAAAGGAAGAGATTGCCAGCAAGGCAATGGTAGTTACTGTTGTGTTAGGAGGCAAGGCTTCCTGCAGCTGGGGCAGTACAGGAGTGATGAGGACAGCCCAATGAGGACTGATCCTGGGTATCATCCTGCCCCCCATCCAATCACCCTCTGGTATTCCACTGGTGGAACCCAACAAGAAGTTAGAGGGCAGAAGACCCATGCTAATGGTATCTATGGGAATTGTCCTCCTTAGTGCAAAGCAGATGAAAAATGGGAAATGTCTATCACATTGTCAGGGATTAATCATTTTAAGAGATGATTTAAGCATTTGAGCATCCTACTAAAATGAAGAGATGTCAGATGCTACTGAACCTATTATTAAGCTGTTTGTTTATTTAGAGTTTATAAGTAGTACCCTTTCTCTGTATAGTAATAACTGAATATTGTTTCCGTCCTTTTCTTAACAGAAATGAATATCTGTTCACTGTTAAAAGGAACATGCACAGAATTTATCAATGAAAAATGCACTGATTCTCAATTTGCCACCTCTATGTTTCCCTCAATAGAGATTCATTTTCAAAATATTATAGAATCACAAGCTGTTGAGACAGATGCAAATGGCTACTGGTTTCTCAGTCACTTGTGTTTGAGGGGAGATTACCCCTTTCACTGTAACTCTCACTGTCACCAATAAGCTCCTGAACCTTTCAGCCCCTAGCTTTATTTGGAAATTTCAAACATTTGTGTTCTTGCAGACTCTTCAACTGGAAAGATAGAAAGTTTGATCCAACAAATGATCAAATGAGTTTTCCCTGATGCTGTGCAGTTCTGTGGTTCTATTTCCTGGTAGATCATCTAACTGAAATCCAGTGTGTGTGCAGCAATGGACATTTAAGGGCATCATCTTCAAAAACAGCAACCCATGGTAACTTCAATCACAGACTGATGTGATCTTGCTCAATTTCTAATTGCAGATCAGCTATTTGTGGTCTGTAGGTCACCTTTTAATAGCATAAGTATATTTTGGTTGATAGAATTGTAACCACACTGTTATCATAGCGGCTCCAAGAAACCTAGGAAATTACATATTTGAAAAAAAATATTTAGCTATTAACGATGCCAGAGAACTTTGGGAGATTGCCTTCCCTAATATTAATTTTTCTATATTATCCCCAACTTTCATTGTAGTGCTGCACCCAATTAAAGCATCAAGCACTTAACCTATACTTGTGAAAAAAGCAGTTTATGATGGGTGTAATCATACTCCCATAGGTCCAATTATCTCAGTTGGTTCCCAATTAATCCATGGAGTTGTTAGGGCCTCCTTTTAATTAGATCTCTTCCTCTCAAAGAACAACCTTTTTTTTTTTTCATATTTCACTTTATTATTTCCTTTACTGGAACCCTACAGGGTGGGAATACTACTTTGAAATGTACTTGTTTTTTGATGGCTAGTTGAGACTTCATAAAAGATGATATTTTTAACTGGCATGGGCTTTTAGACAGAGATATAAGATATGTCCTTCTACGAAAATTAAATGCAAATATGTACAATGTGAGATGAGACGTACTTTGTATATTTTAACATTTTTCTTAAATCCTATTGATCTTTTGCATTAGCTCCTTGAATATGAAAATGAGCACAGAATTAACTTTTTTTCCTTTCTGATTTACCTATTAACTTTATTATCTTTAAGGACATTAATTTATGTTTTAAATTACGATATAATAAAATCAGCTCTGTAAGGAAGACATTTGATCTGCAGTGACATTTTGCCTGTTAAATCTCCTCTAGGCCATAGATAAAGTACCAAGGATAAAAGGTTGCTTTGTCAGCAAGGGGTTTCTTTCATATTTGCTTTCTGGTAACTGGTACACTCCTGCATTCTTTTTAGAGTTCATCAAGAAAACTCTTTGAAATTATAGATTAAAATCCAGCATTGTGTCACTCTTTGAACCCATCTTTCTGAGCTGTTAGAAATACTGTTTTTTATGTGGCTAGAACTTTCTCATTAGATTCAGAATTTATACAACTTTATAGGAATAGAATCCCTTCCTCATATCTCCTATACACTCTTCAGTTACACACAGTGCATTCCCCTGAAGAACAGGGAAGTCAGCCATTTTATCTTTAAATTTATTGACCTTACAGAAATTTAGGAAATTATGTTCATGAGAACTGAATTACCTTGCAAGCTTTGTTGTATGTGCTTTAACGTTATATAGGTATACATTAAGTTTTGGTTTGGAAAATCTGGCTAACCATTTGAGATAAAAATTTAGTCCAATTCTTTTAATGATTTATGCCTTTTATTTTATCTACTCTTTCCCTGAGGGGGGAATTTGCACATTTAATGGAGTCATACAGAATAGCAATAAATAATAAAAGTGTGAATATGCAAAATACCCATAGATATTAAAATTCAGATACAAGATTTGTAGAAAGCTTCTTGACTGAAACCATGTAGAATGACAAACTGAGACTTGACTCTATAAACTGGTCTGTCCTCATCTTCCTCATGGCAACTAGCATATTACTGTTATTATCTTTCAAGTCCATTCACTAGACAGGCAGACACAGGGTTCAGGCTTTGCTCTGCAGTTGAAGCTCTTTTGTATTGATTGGAATATTTACAAGACTTTCAATAAAGGTTTATAGAAGGAAAAGGGAGAAGAGAATAAAAAGGATTTTTGTTAATATCTATTTTATAGCATGGTTCCATAGACAAGATTGACTACTATGACATTCTTTTAGTACTTGAGGGGAATAAAAGGTTATACTGAACAGAGCTCAACAAAATTCACTATCATGAATTCCATAACATAGTGAGTTTTGTTAGAAAGAAGCTGCAGAGAATCTGGTACTTTATTGTCAACCTGTTCAACATAGCTCTTTCCTGAAAAGTACGCACCATGTACTTTTAGTAGAAATTCACAAGGATCAGGAATGATATTGCTAAGATAGGTGTCAATTTTAGTCTCCCGTGAGCACAGAAAAAATAAAAAATGTATATGATTCAGCATCCCTAGTTATTAAGATTAAATGAAAAATACCTGAATTAACATTAAATCAGGCACCATTCTGATTGATGTGACTCAGGATGGGTCTCATCTGGGACACAGAATGAGGAGTGAATTGATAGGATGTTGCTTATTGTTGCTTATTGATCAGTGAATTCTGACAATGGGAAATTGTCAGAAATTGTTTAAAGAAATTAAGCTTAAATAATTCCTTAAATTTAATGCACCTGCAGTTTCCAGATAAAGCCTTCCCTTTGATCTCAGGGGGAGACAATCTCCCCAGGGTCTGGACATCTCTGCCACTGTGTTTCAGTTATGCCCTTGCTCCTGCTGGTGTCTCTCAAAGCTTTATCACGCTTCAGGTCCACATAATTCCTATTTACATAGTTTAGGCTTTATTTTTGGACTTAATATAATAACTGGGACAGGGTTTATGTAAGAGAATTTAAATACTTCTATTCAAACCACTTATATGGCTTAATTTGTTTCAAAGCAGCATTATTGTATGTCTTTTACATGTAGTTTTAAGTGGTAACTCCATTAGATGTTTAAAAAAACTTATTGAATGAAACCACTATGTGGTACTCTAACATCATGTAACAATAGCTGAAGTCAGTTGTTACACCTATTATCCAGGAAGCCAAAATCTCAAATTGTAATTTGGGCTTGCTGTTGTGTAGAGTAAACCTTAAGCTATGTAGCATCATAGCTGACTGACCCATCCCAGTAATTAAATTTCCCAGACACACAGGGGTTACAGTGTTAGAATATTTAATGCTCTCATAACTAACACACTATTTTTAGCATTATTATTCTCCCCCTTGTCCTTCCATTACCTCTTTCTCTTTTCCTCCCAACATTATTCCTCTGGCCTTTATTCCTCCCTCTACCTCCTCCATATTCTTGTTTTTCTTCTCTTTCAAGTATAAAATACATTCCAAACTCAGATTTGTAGTCTGCTGTAGTTCTAAATGCATTAAAATTATCTACACACTCCAAATTAAAATATCCATGAGGATGTGGTTTGGTGAGTCCATAGTGGCATCCTGAATTATGTTACTTTTCCTTCTAATGCTTAGTTGTGTTTGCAAAAGATGAGATATGTCTTCCATATGTATGCCAGGTGTTCCTGAGAACTCTAGCCCACCTCCCTTTCCTAAGCAATGGGCTTTTTTTTTGAGTTTTTAACTTATTTAATTTTAAATCATTTAAAAATTAACATTTTTTTTTGCAATTATAAACAAACATAATGTAAAACATAAGGGGATGGGCACAAAAGCCCTGGATTTCTGAGTTCAAAAGCTGTTATTTTTAATTATATGAAACATGTTATGTTGCTTAGAAAATGCATGAATAGATGAAGATGTTGGATATATATATGTGTGTGTGTAACTACATACTTTATCTATCTATCTATCTACTCATAGTGTTTATATGTGAGTTGGAGGGACTCACAGATTTCTGTATAAAGACAAATGACAAAGGTCCTAAAATATGTTATATCCCTAACCACACTCACTAAACCACATTATTGTTCTGATGTTACATGATGTCTTAGATGCACAACTTTTCTAGCTAAGGCAAGCAATGGGTGGCACGTGGAGTGGAATAATCTGATGGTAGCTCTAAGAGTTGAATTTCTCTGATCAGGGTGCTTTGTCACCTATATCCTAGATAGTTTCCGAACCTCAAAAAGTAGTTGGATCTCAGAGGGTGGAGATGAGGACACTAAAAGCTCCCTTATCTCCATGAACATACTTTTGGCTCAAGTGCATAAATACACATTTCCAACTTTCAATCTCTTCTATGAAGCAAGCTCTTCATTTAATTAGGTAGCATCTGAAGGAAACAGTTTGTCAGTGATTCCTCAGTAATCAGAGGACTGATCAGAGAGGGAGAAGGATCCCTAGGATTTCTTAGCAGCTCCTTTGTCTAGAGCATGTTCCAGTCCAGTTTGTGCCAAGTAGATATGTATCCATGAATCCCTGCTTTAGAAAAGTGGAATGTTTGGAACCCACAGGTGCTTCACAAAGCTATCAAAAGTATCATTGTTTGCTAGTAAAGTTGCAAAAATGAATAGGCTATTATAAGAAGGAGCCCTCAGTGTTAAAATGGGGTATTCAGTCCTTTTTGTTGTTGTTGTTGTTTCTATTTTTGTATTTGAGTATCAACCCCAAGGCCTTACACATGGTAGGCAAGTGCTCTCCCACTAAGCACCCATCAAAAATGTGATGATATGGGAACAGGATATAGAAAAGGAACCCTAGCTTTATAGCATAGCTTCTTCTTCCAAAGGTCTTATTATTTCTAAGTAAAATGATTCATCAGGAAACAAGCAGCCTTTTAAAAAACTAGTTATATTTTATATTTTAAGAAAAAACTCACCTAAATAAATTTACTTATGATAATAAAATTTAGATTTGTTTGACATAATGTGCCACAGTATTTGAAATTGCTAATAAGTCTCTAAAGCTTCTTTACACATGAAAACAAATTAAATCTATTTAATGTAAATGTACCAATATGTGAGGTGTTAAAACATGCACTTCTCCTTAAGTATACTTTTTTATTTTATTTATTTTTTATTTGTTCTAATTAGTTATACATGAGGAGAATTCACTTTGATACCTCATACATAGATGGAGTATAATTGACCCAACTATCCTACTTCTCCCTTTATACCCAAAGGATTTAAAATCAGCATACTACAGTAATGCAACCACATCAATGTTTATAGCAGCTCAACTTACAATAGCTAAACTATGGAACCAACTTTCAACAGATGAATGGATAAAGAAAATGTGATATATATATATATGTATATATATATATATGTACATGCATATATATGTTGTTATATTATTCAGTCTTAAAGAAGAAAGAAATTATGGCATTTGCCAGTAAATGAATGGAGCTGGAGAACATCATGCTAATTGAAATAAGCCAATCCCAAAGAACCAAAAGCAGAATGTTTTCTCTGATGTGGGGATGCTAATGCACAATAAGTGGGGAAGAGTTAGGGAAGAATAAAGTTAATTTAGGTAGAGGGAAGTGAAGAAAGGGGAGAGGCTATAGGGGTAGGAAGGATAATAGAATGAATCAGACATTATTACCCTATGTACACATATAACTATACGACCAGTGGGAGTCTACATCATGTACAACCAGAAGAAGGAGAAATTATGCTTCATCTATGTATGATGTATCAAAGCAATGGGCTTTTCCATGTTGGTGGGACCATATATACTTGGTGATGGCCCTTCATTTCAGAATTACTGCTGAGCTGATGGCATGGCTACTGCCACACAGTCTCACCCACAGTCTCCAGTATCCATACTCAGTTGCTGCCATTTGCAAACCTCTCTGTGTTTTTGTGAACTCCAGTTTCCTCTTCCCCTTCCCTCCCTTCCCCTCTTTGCTCCTCTCCTCTCCTCCCCTCGCTTCTCCTCTTCCCTCTTCTCCTCTTATTCTCTTCTTTCCTCCCCTCCTCTCTCCTCTCTCTGCTCTTCTAAGGAGTTCTATTCTTTCTTTATCTCAGTATTTACTGTAGTCTCCTAGTCTTGGTCCATTTTTCCTACTGTGATAGAGCTAAAGGAATGCAGTCAATCTCCATACAAAGTAGGAATCATATCAGTGTTGGAATGCCTGTATATCTGCTCCAAACTACTTTTGAAGCACAATATTATAAAATAAGTAATTCATTCTGAAACTATGTTGCTTTATTATTTCTAAGAAATCATTTTTTCCATATACTTTGTTTTTATTTATTTTCCTATATTACTTTGTAACTCACACTATGTGGAATACTGAAAGTTGAGTACTGTGAATGCCTATGAAGAATTTAAAATACAAAAAAAAATTCCCAAAAATCATTTGTTTTAAAACCAGATATTTCTATTTTAAAATAGCAACTTTTGGCATGAAATACTTTCATTTTTAGTTTATTATAAAAATATTAATAACCATTTAATGGTTATTTATTAATGAGATGTCATTAATATGAAGATTACTACATGAGCCATGACTTTAGTAAATATTGATCAGGTAATATGTGTTTCACAGAGAAAAGTTAGGTAATAAATATATTTCTCAAATTATAAAGAGAAAATTTCTATCAATTTAATGTTTTTCTGTTTGAGCCAGATTTTCAATGAATTTAGTTAATTAATCAATTAATTAATTTTGAGTTGCTGCTGATCAAACCCAGGGCCATGAGCATGGTAGGCAAACATAATGTCACCGAGTCACATCTTGAACCCAAAATTTTATACATTTTATATAGGCATTGGGATAATATTTTCTCCTTTCGCCTTATGTTTTTATACTATTTTTGAATTCTGGTAACACATTTTATGCATATATATAGAAAATATCAATAAATCTGGGTTTTCTTAATCAATTACACATCGCTTACAATGGTGCAAAACTGTAAAAGCATTTCTGGCTTGGGTGATCACTTCTTTGCCTGCTCAGAGCTCACTAACTTTGTGCTGTGCTGGGAAAGCTGAAAATTCCTGCCCTTGACTTTGAACTCCATTCCATAGATCTACTTGAGAGGTCATTGAATAAGGTTATTACTCATTTTTTTTCTTTAATTATTTTCTTTTCTTGAAAAACAGGCATTTTTAAGCTAATTATAAAATTACCACATGTTATGAGAATTCCTTTCACTTTCTTTGAACTATTTAACCTTTCACTTAATAGAGGTATAACTTAATGATCTATGGTTGATTCAAGGTCTGGAATTGGAATAGCTCCTATAATCTATATAGAAAGTTTTACATGCAAATGTTAATGGCTCCAACCCAAATGAACTGAAGGAATTCAACTCCTGCCTGAATCACAAGCTTCTTGTTGCCTGGGTTGTTCTTTTAATTGGCCTTCACTTTGTTTGACTCAATTTTTTTTTTCTAAAGTAAAGGCAACATGAGAAGCAAGGGTTGGTTTGCTTTTTAGCATACACATGCACATGTGTGTGTTTGCGTACAATTATTACACACTCATATTCAACACATAAATCTTGCACATATCACACTTCTCAAGGAATGCACCATAAAAAGTCTTACTTACAATTGTTCAATTTTAAGTTTTAAAGAGATTATGGTAGAAATGACCATTAAACAAAACTTTCGATCAAGGTGATCTCAGCCCAAGAACCCTTAGAAGGGATTCTTTTATATGACTTCCACTCTGTGGTCAGTGATGGTGATAATGCCCTCTCTTGTGAATTTCTTCACTTCCAATAGGGTTGACTTCTTATCCTTCCCTGTCTACTAGGATGATATACAGATGGTCCTCAACTTACAGTTTACAATTTGTTGACTTTGGGATGGTGCAAAAGTGATATTGGTTCAACAGAAACAATACTTCATATTTTAAATTTTGAATATTTTTCTCTAGGCTAGTGGTATGTGACATGATATTCTCTTGCAATGCTGGGCAGGAACAGTGGGCAGCATTTCCCTGTCAAC
The DNA here is from genome assembly GCA_020662805.1 of Glaucomys volans. Taxonomy (NCBI): domain Eukaryota; kingdom Metazoa; phylum Chordata; class Mammalia; order Rodentia; family Sciuridae; genus Glaucomys; species Glaucomys volans. The sequence goes on along the minus strand of JAJEJO010003788.1, from coordinate 85,294 downwards.
CCCTTGATAACAAGGGTGACTGATACTCTATCACAGACTGTGTTTCTAAACTATGATGTCTGATAGGTTAATGTTTTGAGTGAATTTTACCTTATTTTTTTTAACTTACATGAATTGATCAGGAGATTAACCCAATTGTAAATCAAGGTTTTTCTGTAGTTCCTTTTTCCACTCTTTTGGAATTCTCATCAGCCATTTCTAAGAAAAAGGAAAGGCAGAGTTATAAGCATAAAATATTCAACTCTAACAGATCTATTTTAAATTTGGAATGGAAAATTCTATCTGCTTTGGTGGAATCACCATTATCTTAATCTATTATGTCTTACCATCCTATATATAGGACACCTATAAAAACCTATAAAACTTTATAGGATGGTTATAAAACTCCTCAAATTAAGTTTTAATAGGTGTCTTATGTATAGAACGATGGGAACTAATAAATTTAAGCTACCCTCATTTTCACCACGTAGTGGTACATTCATCTTTAATACTCTTGCAACTAAATATTGCCTTTTATTTAGCCATCAAGTTATCTTTCAATGTAACTGCTATATAATTAAATATACCATCTTCTTGTTGGCATATTGGTTGTCTGAACTATATGTTTATTTTCCACCTTGGCACCTATAGTATGCATTCTTTTACTCATGTGTCTAGATTATACACAAAACATAATACATTATATTACAAAATTTACATTTATGTAAGCACATACACTCTACATGCATGCAAAATTTAAATAGTCTTTTACTCAAAATGTTGGTCTCTGAATTTAAATATGAACTGCTACATAGTGTGTATTTGTGGCATTTCTTTTTTCATTTCCTGAGAGTCTGATGCTAATATGGATGGATACTCACAAAATAGACTGACTCCTGCTTTCTATTATCTATGTTTCATATTGTCACTTTTAAGATACAAATCTTAGAAACAATATTTATTTGACACATTAATTGTCTTTAGTTTGTCCATGCCAATAACATTTAATAATGCTGGATACATTGAAGAGATAATTAGTAACATTTTACTTTTCAAATCCATTTAAGAATATGCCAAGGATTTTATATTAAGTCTTTGAACTGTTTTAGTTTTTGAATAAAGAAATATTTTAAGTACTGTATTACTCATGTACTCAGAATTTGGTCAAATCTCATTTGATGTATTCCTTTACTCCATCTACACAAAAACATTTTGTTTAGATGATATTTAAATGCTTAATATTATGTGGTGCATGGAAAAATCATTATTGCTTATTTTCTTTCTACAATTGTTAAAAGCTTCCCCCTTTTTTTGAAGGGTGAGTTAACACTTTTCCCTGAGTGATGTTAGTTGGCTTTCTGTTACTGTGACAAAATGCCTGAGATAACTTAAAAGGAAGAAAGAGTTATTTTGGCTCATGGTTTCAGAAGTTTCTGTCTATGGTTGTTTTTTCTGTTGCCTAGGGCTTTGTTAACACATACATAATGATAGGAGCACTTGATGAATGAGAACTGCTCACGTCATGGTTTATGGCAAGCAAAAAAAAGAGCAACGATCTTTTTTTTTTTTCCCCCAGTGACCTCACTTCCTCCAACTGTTTCTCATCTCTTAAAGGATCTACCACATTCCAATACTGGTCCAGGTCTTCAACACATAGGCCTTTGTGACACATTCCAGGTTCAAATATAACAGCTCTGAGTAGTATATACTGTGTTTTAAATCTGACAGGTAAATTCCATGGCCTGTTTTCCATCATCTAGATATTTCAGGGAGTTTAAGAATTTTAGTGAAGGTAAAACAATTTGATTGAACAAATAAGTGGATAGAAAAAATCCAATAGTGACAATTTAAGTAAAACTGATCCTGAACTCTCAGAACTATGTGTTGTAGTGAATTTAAAGTAAGCCCTTATCTAAGGAATGAAAATAATTTAATGGCTTTAAAATACAAGGAAATAAGTGCTAAGTGAGCAAGGGTTTTTTGGGTAACCATCCAAATCATCTACTCCAGGTCAAAAATTGCTGTGCTCCCATGAAGTCATTCAAAGATCTGAGAAAGGACAGATCTGCCTTCTTCAACTGTGCTTTCAATGTCACTCTAGAAAAGACAGAGGGAAAGGGCATTGATGATTTCAAATGAATGTTGGCCCAGAAATCAGCTGCATCACCAAACCTAGCTGCAAGGGGTGCTGGAAAAGTCCTCTAGCTGGGCAGCCATTCCAAGCTACAATTCTGTTATTATAAAATAAACAGAGAACAAAACTTGGCATATGATTAGCAATAACCACCATAGTCTCTTGGAGTAGAAATAAATGTTTTTTATTTTTTTTAAATATAAGGTCCAGAAATAGGTCCACAGAAATATGAGAATTGGAACTTCCATTATATGGAGCAATAGATTCAGATTGATATTGCATCAAAAGTTATGCTACAAAAGAACTAACTTATTGACCTCATTGATATTAACATCAAAGGTTATAGAACCATTTGGCAATATCTCCTTGTAATCTCTAATAATGAAAAGTAATTTGTCATTATTAGAATTCTTAAACCTATTTACATATTCAGATTTTAAAGCTTCATATGGTAATCAATTTAATGAGTTAACTCATGGTTTACAAAATAGCCATTTATCTTAATCCTATCTCAGTCAAGATTCTTTGATTTCTTTTTCATTATTCTGATATGCTAGGTTTGAGTTAATATGATCATAGCCACATTTTCTGTATTCCTCATAATTATTAAAATATAGTAATTATGAACTTAAAAGGTTTTTCTTAAGCAATGTATACATTGCTTTATCGACAATAGCCACTTAATTACACATTTGTAGACCTAAATATAATTTTAGATTAGATAAAACAATAGTTGTACCTTCACTCTGTTGAGCAATATGACAGCTTCTCTGGGTCTTTGGCATTCTTGATATTAATCGAGATATGATTGCAATTGTTAGGCACTCATCATTAATAAGGTAGTTCAGTAATATGTGATGTTGACATACACAGTAAGCCACTCTCAAGTGTAGAGTCCTCCTCAACAGCCATTGGGACATATGAGTTTGGGTCCAGGTGTGCCCTGGAGAACATCTGTGCCTCTGCCAAGTTCACATTCATCAGCCTTTTCTTTGTGCTCCTCCTTTCTATGGGTCTTTGTTTCCAAGATATTTCCACATCCAGGGCATACATTACTTATTTTCTATTGATTACCCTTAGGAGATCCCTTCACTTCCAACTCTCATGACCTCTGACCTCCCAATTTCAATGAGATTACATTTTTTTTAATTTTTTTATTTATTTTTTTTAATTTACTTATTGATTCATTGAACACAAATGGAGTACAGCTATTGTTTCAATGGTTGTACACAAAGTAGAGTCACACCATCTGTGCATTCATACATGTACACAGGGCAATGGTATCTGTCACACATTCTGTTATTATTTTTAGATGCAATTAATAGGAATTCCAGAAGATCAGTTGCTTTTTACTTTAAAGAAGGCTAGCCAATAGGTATCTGCAGTATAGTGGACATCTATAGTTTTTTGTGAAAAAAAAATCCTCTCGATTTAGTCGAATGTTTTCTACTGCATAGTAAAAAGATGATGATTTAATGTCAAAGTAATCCCCTTTTATTCACAGTTCCCCTTCTTCATTTAACTGAGCAAGTATATACTGACTCCCTACAATGTGTCAGTCATTCTTCTAAGAATGTTTACAGGATTAGGAACAAGACAGTCCTAATCTTCAAAAACATTTAGAATGTACTACTTGGGAGATGCCAGCAATTTACTCAATTTTCATAGTTACCAGGTTTCATCTTTGGAAAAACAGAATAATAATTATCTCATAAGAATAATGTGAGGGTTAAATTTATTTGACACTAATGATTATATCAAATATGATTTTTAATTTTTAATCTGGGTTCAGCAGATTTTGGTGTTATGGATTAAAATAATTAAAACATGTTAATGTTACAGTTTGGGGGATTATTTGATGGTTGACTTTGCATAGAGGAAGCAAAAATTAAATAACCCCAGAGCGCATTACAAGCTGAGTACATTGAGATAAGTAATTTGTCTCTAACACATTCCACATCGATATAATTCATATGATTTGTTTCTCATTACTAAAAGGTGTCTTCAAATAAAAATAAATTCTAGAGGTATATTTTCATTTCTTATAGATTTCAACCCACCTTTGTTGATATTATGTTTTAGATTGTGTTTCTAAATATATAGCATATGTCTACATAGTTATAGATATGTAATTTCTTGGTTTGGACTGCTTACAAATAAAATAGTGGATTAGTATGATTTATAAATTTGAAGTTAGGATGGACTAAATTTTTAATTTTAGTTTTTTATATATATGCTGAATGTATTGTCATTCATATTAGTTTTATCTGGTTAATATATTTATTTCATAGCTACACAATTAATTGATTTGTGTTCCATAGCAAAACTCTGAGAATTCTATGAAATTCCAAAGGATTGATAATTCTTATAGCCCATGAAGACTACATCTTGACATATTTTCTTAACTTCTTCAAAAATGTTTTTTGAAAGCTCTGGTCAAAAGATTTGCTTCATAAATGAGTTTACCTCTTCCTGCTCCTGCAATGCCATACCCACACATACCTCTGACAACAAAGAGAATGGAGGAAAAGTCAGGAAGCCACTTAAATAAGAAGTGGAGGTTCAGAAAGAAATCCACACCTCCATGTTGCCAGAAATTAGATGGAAAAGAATGATTAAATTGACCTCATTGATAATCAATGCACTTCTAACTAATAAAAATATGAAATCAATGTTAGTGCTATTACAGCAAAGTTTGTGTTCACAATATCAATTTGTCCCCAAGTGCATCTTTGACACTGTATTGGTTGTCTAAGCCCCTTAAAACAAGCAAGTTATGCTATATTTTGTGCCTTTTGCCATACTATTTAACAAAGCATAGTATTATTCATCTAGAAGGACTCAGCAGTGGTGAATTTTGAGTGAATGTATGGAAAGTGTTTTTTACAGAGAGCTGAGCTGACAGTGAAGAGAGAGATAATACATGGGAGTCTAATAAAGAGTCTGCTGTGCCCACCTTATATCTCCAGTAAGTGTCCCCTGAGGTAAATATTTTGATTGAATGACATTATTTCCTTTCTATTTTGATCAGAAAATTCCTCTAACAAATTTACTTTGAGTATCTATTGAAGTTTATTTTCAAAATACAAATATTATAAGGTAAGAAAATGTCTAGTATCAACAGGTAAGTAAGAGAGATTCACAAAATATAAAATATTTCAATAGATTAGGATAAATTTTATAGGAAAAAGAAACCCTGAAGAGTTGTCCTAACTTAATCTACAAATTTCAATCATAGTGAAAAAAATTACTGTCTCCTTTTTGAGGATTACAAAATTTATATTTCAATCTTGAACTTGCCCTTGATCCTCCTTCTGTCTCCAATTGCCTAGAGAGCTCCCTTTGATTTCTCAAAGACATTTTTAAATTAACGAACTTAAACACAAGACCAAGTCAATTTAAACAGTTTTTTTCTTTTATACTCTCCATCTGATGAGGCTCGTTTACCTTCTTGTTGAAGCCTCAACCCTGATTTCTCTTTTTCTTAGTCCCAATGTCTAATCCTTCGTGTGTGGGTTGTGTATGTGTGTGCGTGTGTGTGCGCGCACACGTGCATGCACTTTTGATCCTTCTACCTCTTTCTTCTTCAAATGCCAATGCCACATCAAACCAGACAACTGCAACACCTTCCTATCTTTTCTCCCTAGAATCTATTTTTGCTCTGTCTGGTTCATTCTCAACAAAACAGTAAAAGTAAAAATTTAAATTCACAAATATAATACTTCTTTCCCATTAAAAATGCAACACTTTTGTAATTAAAAAAAATCCAAGACCTTTAAAAATACACTGTGTTGGACAAATATTAGACCCTGCTTAATTCATTCACTTGGAGTTGTGTCTTTTTCCCTCTTGCTCCCTCAACTGCAGCCACATGTTTCTATCAGTTCCATGTAAAGTTAAAATGTGGGCAAGCCTTTGTTTCTGCTGCTTCTCAGCCTCATAGGTGCTTTCCTTGAGCTGTTCCTTGGTTGGACAGTCCTTTACTTCACGTTTCAGCCTAAAGCTCATAGCCTCTATGTGATCTTTCTTTTCTCTGTGGTCATATTAAATCAACTGCTGCTTTTTTCAATCATGTTTTTCTACACAGATCTTACTTGAAACTTGACTTTTCAATTCCTTGACTTGTGCATCATCATCTGCACTAAACTATGATGAGTCCAATAGTGGTTCTACTTATCGCTACAAACCTGTCTAGCAGGTTTCTAGTGTTAAGAGTGAAACTGGAACTGTGCTGCTTGGTATGGGTATAGTGGCTACCCAAAGTTAAATTTTTAATTAATTCAAAATTAATCAAAATTAAAAGTGTAGCTCCTCTGTTGTAAGTGCCACATTTCATCTGTTAAATAGGTAAATCAAGCTAATGGCTACCACATTATCATAGACAGTGCAGGCATCATGTCCATAATTGAAATGATGAAAATGCTGTTGAACAATGTTGCTTTAGAATAATTAACATCTCAGTTGCTGGCTTTTGAGAGATCACCAGATTGTTCTAGTAGGATGTAATTTTTAACATAAAAAATAACTGTATAAATTATATTATTGGTGTATGAACAGTGAAATTCTGGTCATTTCAGCAAGGTCAATAATACAGGGGGTTCATAATTGCTATTGTTTTTGCTGGCAGTTTTGTTTATTTTTTAAAAATTAATTATTGTGGTTTTATACCTTGACATTAAAGAACTCAGATTTATACATTACAAACCTTGATCAATTCTCTCAGAGAAAATTTCTCTTTGAAGCCATTGGGAGATCCAAAAAGAAAAAGGAGATAGAAGAATTGAGCTGGGGGCAAAGTGTTATTCCTTTTCATGTATCTGTAAAATGAAATAAAATATATTTGATGAGTTGCAGTCTATTTGCTCTGCTTCGGAACTTCCAAGGTACCCATGTTATTATGAAATATAAATGCCAAGGAAAACTCAATTCCCTGAAGAGGGGGTGGATATGTTGGAAGGCAGAGGGGAGACATTAGCAAAGAGATAAAGTAAAAGGATAAGAAAGTTGGGGTCTATTGTTAGCTGTTTGTTGTAAGTTAGTGTTTAATGAAGAATTGCAGTGCTCCCAGGGTTTCTGATACTTCCTGTCTTGGAAGTCCAATTTCATGAGCGGGTACTCATTAAGTCTTAAATGCTATACATTATTGGTACAAGTAAAATATATCATCTAACCTCAAGAGTTTTATTTATTTTTTAATATACATGCAACATTATTGTTATAGCTATGTTCATTTTGTTTTTGAATTTATTCTGATATTTTCTTTCTAAACTCTTTCTGTTTATCTTAGGCAAAACATGTTTAGATTAAAAAATTTCAACCCAAGACAATGGTCAATGATTTTATTTACTGTATTTTGTTATAGAAGTTTTTCCTTTCATACAGCATTCTGATGTATCTTTTTAAATTTATCTTTTATTATTCTTTTTTTTTTAAATGATATGGTCTTGGGGGATGAAGATTGGTTTTCTATTATCACAAATAGAATTTTGGTTTTACTGAGAGTATAGACACAAGCAAAAATTCCACTTTCACTTTTTGGCCTCTTTCACACATTTAGGAGAGGTCTTCTTCACTCTCTCACATTTTCCATTAGCAGAGGCAGAGCAACAGTCCATTATCCCCCCAATCTCAGTTTAGGGGAGTTACATCCTATGTCAGAAAATCCCCACTTTGGCTCCAACAGCCCCAATCTCACATCTGTGTCCCCTCTGCTTCCTCTGCTGGCACTCACATAAATAGAGAGCTGGGTTTTGGGTCTCAAAAGCTCTCTCTCTCCCAAAGTGGACAGTGGGACCTCCCTTGAAGGAGGAGTTGAAAAGGAAATGTGCTTTGACTTTCTCACTGGCCTTAGAAAGAGAAATAGTTCATCTCAGGTAGGATGATAAATGACAAATGTACCTGCAAGGTTGACAAAGGACCCCTACTTTTCTTGCATAAGCTCTTCCAGGCATATGCCATCCCCAAATGACAGAATACAGACTAGACCACAGTGAGGTGATTGCTTTTACTCTGGCACAGGTAGAGTATACATCCTTACCCCACCCTGTGTGATTGGAGAAGAGCAAAACTTCAGCTCCAGCAGAGCACAGAAGGTATGAGAGACTGCAGGGAAGGCCAGAATACCCTCCCACTCTCCCACACCCCTTGTCTTTCCTGCCTGCCCACCCCACACAGGTTTTCTGTGGCTGAGGCATGGAACACAGATCCAGGGACCTCTACAAAATGACCTAACTGCAGTTGTACCACAGAGCCAAGACCTGGCAAGGCAGTATGATTCCTGTTCTTGGTAAGAGGCAAAGTTAACTATCAAAGACAGAATAGCCATAGATGGAAGAAACCCAAATGGAGCCAGAAGGGGAGGCCCTGGAAGAGATTCAGCTCTTGTTTATTCTACTTTATATAATATAAAATTGAATTAAAGGATTAGTTACTGAATATTTTTCAGTATCTTTTCTCTTGCTGTCCCGTTTCACGTTTCAGTAAATAAGTAAAAGAGTTTCAGAGTTAGTTGCATGGATAGCCCAAGCAGTCACATAGGCTACTGTAAGCGACAGGACTCTGTGCTTGATTTAGTGCTCCACTGTTGCCATCTTCAAATTCTTAATTCTTTTGAACATAGGGTCTTACACTTTCATTTTTTACTTGGCCCTAGAAATGTAGCCATTCCTGATTAATTTCGCCTGTAACAAGATTTACAGCTTGGTTGTAAAGTTATCTCTTACTTCTCTATTTTCTTCAAGTTCCAATTCCATTTAGCATCAAGATTTGTATGTTTATTTCTTAAACACTTCATAAATCCTTTTTCCTCCATTCCTGATGTCACTTTTATATTTGAAGAAAGCATTCTCACCTAGGTCATTGTTGTAGTCTTCAGATTCTTTTTTGCTCTGTTCTTTAATTCATCCTTTTTGCTGCTACAAGACATCATAACAAAGCAAAAATATAACCAGGACAGTCAGTTGTTTAAATGGTTATTACTTATAGCTAACTACTTTTTGTGAAACCATTTTTTCTATTCCACATATATTACCTGAGATAATTTATCTCACATACTTAATGCATATTCTTATTGTTTGGTGATTAATTCATTTTAATATGAATTTATTCTACAAAGAATATCCATCATTCTCATTTTTTAATAATTATGGTGTCTTTCCTCTGTACCTAAGATTGGATGATACCCATTTTTTTAGAAAAGCTACATATCTTGCCTTTGATTCATATTTGTGGTGACCAAAAGAGAAAATAAGAGAAAGAGAGAGCAAGAGATTGAAAACACCATTTTTTTTTTTTTTTGTCTTTTGCATTTTGTAGAATCTAGAGTTAGGATGCAATGGATGAACCAGTATAAAGTCCTCGTGATTTTGTTGCTGTAGATTTTGTTTCCTAGTTCATCCCATACTTTTTTTTGGTACTGGGGATTGAACTCAGGGGCACTTGGCCGCTGGGCCACACCCCCAGTCCTATTTTGTATTTTATTTAGAAACAGGGTCTCACTGAGTTGCTTAGCACCTCACTTTTGCTGAGGTTGGCTTTGAACTCACCATCCTCCTGCCTCAGCCTCCCAAGTCACTTGGAATTATAGGCCTGCACCACCACACCTGGATAAGATACCCATCCCATTCTTGAAGCAGTGCTTAAACTAGCAGATTTTATTACTAAAAAGTATAGTTGGAAGGGATAGATGTCTGTCTTCTAGTGTAGACATTTGCTCTGTTTTCAGAAATTGTGCGTTTTCACTTTAAAATATGTTAGGAACTCATTCTGAATTCTAGTTTTGAGCTACTAGTAGTATTGGGAAAGAAACTTTATATGGAACTTAAGAAAACTGATTTTGAAGTTAAAATGAATTCTGATAGTATGAATCCTTCTTAATATATTTATGTATCTTGGACACTAAAGCACAGTTTTCTCATGTACACCATCAAATTGTAATGCTTAGATCATGGTTATTCTGAGGATAAAAGTATAATTGCCTGGGCCTGGCATGGTGTTTCACAACTGTAATCCCAGTGACTAGGGAGGCTAAGGCAGGAAGATTGCAAGTTCAAGGCCAGTCTTGACAATTTAGTGAGACCCTAAGCCACTTAGTGAAACCCTGTCTCAAATAAAAAAGAAAAAGAGCTAGGAATGTAATTCAGTGGTTCATGGTTAAGCACCCCTACGATAATTCCTGGTACTCCAAATACATAAATAAATAAATGTGTAGTTGCTTGGCACATGTTGAGCACTTTGTAAGTTTTAATTGTTGTTATACTCCTGGGGTAGGTGCAGGAGGGTGCAGATGGATTTTTATCATCTTTCCATTAGAGCTGATGATTGTCTAAAATACAGGTAGAATTTTAAACAGATAATGTCATTGCTAATATTGCAACTGTTGCTGCAATGCACCTCATACCCTATCATATTTTTCGAGGATACAGAGGCCTGAGAAGATGAACCTCCTTGGACTGATGAGGAGTATATACAATCTAGCTATTTCTATGCTTGTGTGTGTATTCATAAGAAATATTATATTTTGATAATTATGACTATAAACAAGGATCTAGAATAACTGCATCATTTTTCCATTACCATTACCTTTTCCAAGCCACCATGAGCAAGTTTTAGTGAGCTGCATATGGAGTCCACTCTGCTGATCTACCACACCTCTGTGTGATAAAGTAGAGACAGAATGGCCATAACCTTAAAGTATATACATGGAGAATAATTAAGATCAAAGCAAATACATGCTTTCCTTTGAAAGTAAATTATCACTTCCAGAGAACTACCTTAATGACATTTGGTCTGGAGGGATGAAGAATGGGGAAAAAGAAGCCTAAAACTACCATTCTTGTTATTGTTTAGTGTAACTCACTTCCAGAATAAATCTAACTTTGACAAGTTCATAGAACAGTCAATGATCAAATTGTTTCAACATTAACAAAACAGATAAGTCTTAAAAGCATTCACTTTATATCTGCCTATTGCTATTGGGTGTGGGTTTCTCTAATTCTTCACACTGTTTGAGTCATCGCTGTAACTGTGTCCATTGATGTATGTTCAGTAATCCAACCTAAGTGTTCCCACCTTTCACAACTATAATATTATTTGGAATGTATCAGCAATTCAAGTTTTTCTGCTTTAATGTGCTTTTCAGTTACCACTGAACCCAAAACATGAAGGTCTAATGAACTGGCTTTTATGCTTTCTTTATCTCCTTAAATGTTTTTGTTTTAATTGGTTATACCACACCATATCTTGAACTACAATGAAGTTCACAACTTTGATGCTAATGGTCTCTTTCTAATTAGGACACAATGAACAAATTCTGACAATGCGGTTTTAGAGGTTAGACACTACAATTAGTAATTATTGTCATTTATTTAAGAGGCAAAAAATCTTAAAGCTTCCATAATAATGTGGAAATTACATGTGCATATATGTGCTTCGTTTTGTGTGTTTGTGAATTTGTATCAATCTTAGATGAATACCTGGAAAAAATGTACATATAAGATATTTTATTTTGGGATGGTATATAAACACACATACACACACATTATTTGGAGGAAAAAATACCACTTGATAATGAAATTATTTATTTGGCAAATGTTTTATTCCCAGTTTAAAATATTCTCTCATAAATGTGTTGAATATTTCTGGATCATCTCTCTGTGTGTTTCTGACCTAGAGTTGGAATTATATATTCACATTGGACAAAATGAAAACACTCTAATGAAAACAATTAGTGTCATGCCATATATTTAACAGATTTAGCCATACTTTTTTCAACATAAATACTTGTCTCTTTATAAAATATTTATAAAGTTGTCTTTACGATTAGTAATTAAGAAAGCATTTGAGCAAGAAATCTAACAAATCATGAAAGTTGGAGAAAAGGGACAACCACATTTAGTCATTCTAAGAACTTACTATATACAAAGCATTATTATATATTACCTCTACCATTGAATTTCTAAAACATTGATTTTTTTTTCATCAAGGTGGTAGGAAAAAATTATCTTTGCTTCAGTTATGTACACTTGATTTCAATTTAAGTTTCAGATGTGAAAATAACTGTTATTTATTCTTGAGGAAATTTGATGTAAAATTCTCCCTCGAAAGACTAATAGATCACATGTTAATGTTTTAGGGAAAAAATACCCTTTTATACAAATCAAATAACATATTTTGATGATTTTTCTAAGAGATATTTTAAGATGTTTGACCAATTTTTTGTGCTTCTTTTGAGAGATATTTTACTACCAATGATATTCAATCCCTTTTTGATTCCAAATTTCTTTCTCTCTTTGTCCTATTCACCTAACATGTTGTCTGTCTTCCACAATTTGGGGTTTTTATATAAAGGAAATGTAATTTCATTAGAAATTGTATGTATCAGACATTTTTATCCATAAGTGCTTCAGATATTTGCACATATCACAAATATTTCATTTAATTTAAAATACATAACCTGAGATTTTAGAATATTGCTCTTATAAATCAGTTATGCTTCCTAAAATCTTAGTTCAAACATTTTTAAATGTGAAAATATTTTTTATTTTTCTTATTAGCACATCATTATGTTTATTTAGGTCTTATAAGCAAAGTATGCATTAAAAAATCCTGTTATATTGTTTGCAATCTAATGTTATCAAAAGAACAGACAAGTGAAAAGGTATTGGCAAGCACACAGATAATGCTAAGTGTTGGAAGAGAAAAAGAAATAAGAAAAAAATGAATATGTCAATGTTTTGGGGAAAAATCAACTGAAAATGAATTGGTTAGTAGTATTTCTGAGAGGATAAAAGCTCAATAGAATTCAGAGGAAACTTCTAAATTTTAAACAGGAGACCATTGGGAGTCAGTGAAAGGATCTAAGGGAGTAATAATGTACCTGAGTAAAGTAAAAATGTTCTGGATGTTGGCAAATTCTAATAATTTCTTGCTGTGATAATTAATCAGACAGCTAAATAGTCACTCACCTGCTTCACGATATAAATATTAGCTCATGTGCACAACAAATTACTCTTTCATGTGAACATTAAAAATACATGTACTGATCTCTGTGGAAGTGGGGAGATGTTCGATAGCTGCCTTGGATGAGATGATTATTATTAATTTAAGATTAGCATACCCTAGACAGACTGTTAGCATTCCTGTTCATCTAAACACAGCCATGTGAGGGGCACAAGGCTGTGGGTGTGTTGGTGGAAGCTCTCCCACTGTTCCCAACAGCTGCTGAAATCACAAACATTTCAATCCTATTAATTCAACATGAAAAAATCATTAGCATTGTACTGAGGTGTTGGAACCAGCTCACTCCTGCTCAGTAGATCTCTCAAGTCAAATTAGGAAACCTCCTGCTTAGGAGCAATTTACTATTTGTTGAATAAAACATATCATTCTGGTCACATTTTAAGCTGATGCTCTGGGTGTTTGTGTTAGAAGCCCCGATGAATTAAACTCAAGAATGAAATTGTGTGTTAGCATTTGAGAGGGAGAGCTTTCCTTACATCAGGAATCTTTTCAGGTATGGTATTTAGGAAAAAAGCCATAACATGTTTAAAAGAATAAGAGACCATTATCATCAGTAATAACATTCAATCCTTACTAAATGCCAGCATTATCCTAATTGGCAAAAATATATTAGCCTAGTTATTCCTATGACAGTCTCATGAATTTTGTACTGTTATTCCATTTCCCAGATGAGGGACCTGAGACACAAGAAGAAAAAGTAGATTGCCTAAGATCACGTAGTGAAGAATTCATGAGACTGAATTTGAATGCAGACCACCTGACCTTGGAATATATTGTCATTTTATACAGGAGAATGTACAAATGTAAAATAAAACCAAAGAAATAGAGAAAAGAAACCCCGAACTATTTTCTTTAAGATATTTACAAGCAATCTTATTTTATTGCTGGAGGTGAGGAAACCAGTAAATGCCAGAACTAATATAAATTTGAGATGTCTGATTTATGAAAGTCAACATTCTAGTGTCCCAGCCGGGACTAGAAGTCATATTTCCTTTCAGTTGAAAACTCTGTTCATATTTACCTTGAAAGAGTAACATATTGAGCATAGTACAATTTCTCTTGTGTCTGGATTTCTTGTATTTATTTATCTATTTGATTGGGTACAATAAGTGGTTGGAGGGACAATATTATATACATGTAATATATAATACATATTTATATATAATATATATAGCATTTTCTTTAATATACAAAGTAAAATGATTACATCCTTGACTTTATATGTAATTAAACAAGTACTGAGGGTGCATTTTGTCATTAGAACATATTTGGGGTGTGATATATGCTAGCAGTCTATTGCAAATTTAATATTTATTGTAAGGGATTAGTAATATGTTTTTTGTTTACTTTTAGGTTCTTGAAAAAAAAAAGTAGTTCTCTGATATCCCTGATGACCCTTTTTTTCAATATTTTGCTTTAGAATATATTAGCTTAGTTTTAGATCTGTGATCCAGGTGTATAAATTGCTTTACTATTTAATAAATAAAAAAGAATTTTGGCTCTGTCAAGCTCAAAAGATATCTTTCTCCTGAAAGATATTATGAAAATAATAAAAATGTGCTATATGATGTATGTTTAATCACCTGTTTACAGTTAGGTTTGGAGACAAAGGTCAGAATCTCATTACCCAAATGAACAGGGCTCCCTACTTCCAGTCTTAGTTTTAGGAGAGGATTACAAATGGCTCAAGAGTAATAAATGCTAGTATTCTTTTTGACACCTTCTGGCTATTTATGCACTTACAACTCTATTTGAATGTTTTTTTTTCTTTTGCTTTTGTATTTCATTTTGGTTTTGTGTTTTTTTATGTATGAATATGAAAGTTTCTGTGTGAACATGACAATTTTTCAAGTAGGATAAAGCAACTTTAGGAGCAGGCATTATGTCTGATACAGCCATAAGGTATCATGCCTTAATAAGTTTTAGTTGTTTCCTTGCAATGGATTTTCTAAATTAATTAATTTAATTATTCATTTTTAATTTAATTTTTATTTTTAACTGGCAGAATTTATATATATTTATCATGTACAATATGATGTTTTGAAATATGTATAAGTTTTGGAATTACTGAATCAAGGTAATTAATATATGCATTATTTAACATACTATTATTGTGGTGAACACACTTAAATCTACATTCTTATCTATTTTCAAGTATATAATACATTGTTATTAACTATATTCACACTGCTGTATTATAGATTTTTAAAACTTATTCCTCTTGACTGAAATTTGGAATTCTTTACCATCTTCTTTCCAAATTTAATTTAAATCAATAAAAGTAAAATAAAATATTAATCTGTTTCAGGCAATGAAATAAAACATCATTCCAGGAGATAACCTGGTATGATGTTCTTTCAAGTTATTACTGCACCACCATGAGCATCTGACATTCCAGACCCACAGGTTCCTCTCAAGCATTTACTATAATTTCCTTAAAAGGAACACAGTTCTTTCCCATGTGTCTCTTCCTACACAAGAATAGTGATCTCCATGACAATAGTGTTTGTGAACTTCTGAAATCAATTGCAAAGTGGTGTGTAGCTCATTCTTGGACAGGACACCTATGCCTTTTAATAAGATTCTGAAATAGATAACATGAGAAAGAAAACTTCAAGACCCACTGACATATACCTAAGGACTAGACAACTGTATGCAGGCTAAATTAATCCTTCTTGAATCACTATGCTAATGGGCAGTATGTGTTTTTAGATGGAAAATAGAAATAAGAACATAGATTTATGCTAACTGTTCAGTGCAACTTATCTAAAATGATAATTTTTGAAGAATTAATATAAAATAGAAGTTATTGCACCTTTTTGATTTGTTAAACTTTTACTAGAATTATTCATTAAATCCACATCATTTTGTGTTTATTTTATTATGCAGTGCTTGGGGGCAATTAAAAATATTTGTAGTGACCACTTTTCAATGTCTGAGCAAGCCTTGGTACTGGTGTTAGACATGACCTTGAAAACTGGTTTTTAATTAGAAATCTGTATTAGTTTGTTAAGACTGCCATAATAAAATATCACATAGCAAAATACAAAATAAAACTGGGTGACTTTAACAACTGAAATTTATTTTCTTGTAGTTCGTGAAGCTAGAGATAGAAGATCAAGGTCTGACTATGTTTGGTTTTTGAGTCCTTTCTTCTTGACTTAGAAATGTCCACCTTCCCTGTGTCCTCACATGGTCCTTCTTCTTACTTAATGAATCCTTGGTGTTTCTCTGTGTATTCAAATTGTGTCTTCTTATAAAGTCACCAGATTGGATTAGTGACCAACAGAATAGCATCATTTTAACTTAATCACCTGCTTAAAGGCTCTACATCCAAATGCAGTCACATCCTGAGAAAGTTAGGGCTCTAACATGTGAACATTGAGGTGATACAATTCAGCCCATTATAAAAACCCAAAGTTCAGGTATAAGAAAATAAATACTACAAACACATAAAACTGTCATATAGTGATATATTTAATTACCAGGTCATCTAAGACTTGTGAATCGAAATGTAAATCTACTCAACTCTTATTTAAGAAGTATAATATTCCAATAAATCTACTAATTATTTTCATATATCTTACTTCTGATTTAATCTTTAAAATTCCTGCATGAGAGGATAAGACCAAATTTACACAGTAACAAATATCAGATTTAACATCATGAAATTTATTCTAAATTTATTTTTGTTTCTACCATAATTTCCTCATACATATTCCTGTATACGACCGTACTAGAAGATTGGTAGTGCTATTTGCTTTGCCTGAGTTTTACATGCTTATATGCATATGCAGTAATTTACACATGTAAGTGTATGTAAATGTATGTGATGTGGCATATTCTTTTATTTGTGCACAAAGAACATCCAATCTTTAGTTTATGAGCTAGTTTCTGATGGCTCATAAATTCTTTCCTTTTATTATTAATTTGAAACTCTGTTCTAGTCTAATGCAAAGCGATTTAGTTGCACAAGATTTTAGAAGTTTTGATAGTTAAACTTCACATTAAATTTTGGAGCATCTTGACAGCATATTGTGTTAAATGAAGGTAATGGAATATGCTTGAGATTTCTCAGCTGCCCTAATTAGCTTATACTTATTTGAAATTTCGAGAAGTCAATAGCACAATCTGTTTTATATATAATTGTGCACTGAACAACTATCTGACATTTTGGGTTCACGAAAAGTGTCCAGCACTATATTCATGTGACTAAACAAGCTATTCCTTGTACGTTAGATAATCATGTAATCAAAATTCACAGACTTTTCTAGCCTTAAGTCATTTCGGCCTTAAACAAATCAGTCTTAAAATAGGATTGGGAGTTATGTTAACAAGGAGAAGCTGCATTTGGGAGTAGTTTTGAGCATGGGACATATAATGGAGCTGGTTTAGAGTTTTTATTTTCGTAAAGAGGGCTAAATCTTAGAGAAGTTACTTATTTCACTTCTTCTTTGTAAATATATATGTTTTTCATAAGCTGATATAAACCAAAAATAAAATACGCGTGTAATACCTGGCATAAATTTAGTATGCAATGTACAGAGCTGCTGTTTTTATTTTACCAGATACACATTTCAATTATTCTTCAAAAATATGCAACTTATCACAGATACATGTTGATTAGCATTGATGTCTAGAATAGACAATTAGTATGCAAGAAGATTGGCAGTTATGCATTACCTAGAATTTGCCAAACTGTAAAGTCTGAGGGCCTGTCCCTAAAACTGCCTTCACTTCTCACATGAGTGTGAGAAATTCACAAAAACCACCTTGAGGTGCAATAATTCCCTGGAAAAATTACAGAATTTAATGGAAATGACAATTACAGTTTATTACAGTGCAAGGATATATATACTAAAAACAGCCAAAGACAGATATGCAAAGGTGTAAATCTGGGAATATTACAAACTCAAAGCTTTCATTGTTGTCTAGATGTGTTGCCCTCCTGGCATCATTGTGTCACAATATGCAAGGAAGATTGCCAACCATGGAAACTCATCACATTCTGTTGTCTAGAAATTTTACTCAGCTTCATTATGTATGCAAGACTGACTGACTGATTGCCCACTTGGTTGAACTCAGTCACCAAGTTGACAAATATCATGTGATGGAAAATCACTACCCTAAATTTTTCTGATCTTTCTGGTGTGAATAGTTCATGCCCCCAGACTACTCAGTGTGAGTAGCGTTATCATAAGATCCACAAGATCCTTGGGGCCAGTCTGTGCCCTATACAAAGACCTCTAGCATGACATGGATTGGTTCCCTGAAGCTGAGGGGGAAAACCAAATCTTTCTTTGGACAAGGCCACATTACTTATCACACAGGTATATCGCCTCAATTAAAATATGTTGATGTGTTTTTTATTGAGTTTTTATTTTATGAAAACACTGAAAGGTAATTTATAACATGAGAAAAAAACTAAGAAATGTAACTTATTTTGAAAATTTTCAGAGTATACTATCCAAGAGTCAATATTAATTGTATAAAGATACCTGCAAATGAGTTAACAGGGTATGAACTTCAGAGTGTTAGTACTATAAAAGAGGCTCTTTTTGTATATTTTTCTATCTGTAAATTATCATTAATCTTAAAACTGCTATATATCCGTGAGGTTATACTGATTTTTGAGGGAAATTTATTGAGAGTTGTACCTAAAATAGAACTACCTACCTGGGCTGTTAATTTGTAGCATATGAGCATATATTCAAACACATGCCTGCCAAATTAGTAAATGAATTCTTGGCACCAGGTCTACATTTTGTGTGTTTTTAGTTACAGGATTAGTAAAATTATCCATCAAAAATGATTGGTGTAGAGGAAAGTGATCTAAATAATTAGCTAAAGGTGATCTAGGGGCACTTCTTAAAATTTAAAAACATGAAAGGAGTAATTTGTGGCTATACCTGATAGAAGAACAATTAAGAGAAGTTCTAAGTTTCTCTCCTATTGATGTCATAGTTAAAGAGACATTGTGAGGGATGTAAATTTCCTAAAGAGGATGATTATGTAAATGAAAACACTCCCTGATGACTAAGTTTATAAAATTACATGCAGAGGATTTTCAAGGTTAGATTCAAAGCCACTGAGCCACATCTCAATCTCTTTAGGCCTCATGGTCTTTTTTATCACAGCCCATAGGTTTTATTTGCTTTCCCAGCAGTGTAACCAGCACCTGCAACTCTTAAAATATATAATTTAGTAAACAGAAATATATATTCTTGAATTGAAAGTTTCTATTTTATTAGAGATAATAGGATCACATTGGTGTATATGTACATTCATCTCTATGTATGTATGTATGTCCAAGTTTATGAGATATGAACAGGAAAGGCTATATAGGTACATGCCAAAAATTAGTACTTATCAAAAAGTTTCTCAGATTTTTTTGGAAGATTTTGAGATTGTAGGTCAATTAGAAAAATCTTTAGGGTCTAATTTTCAAATATATTTCAATCTACAAATAAAAATATCAGTATTTGGAGACCTGTCCTTTATCAATGTCTTGATTAATTCTGTATTGACATAATTTGGAGATGTATTTAGGCAATTTATAAGAAATAACACAACAGTTTACTCAGATAAGACCAAGAAAACAAAGTATTTGGTAGGTATTTACCATTTGGAAATTTGACTTTAATGAATTTGGAAAATGATTTTTAAAATATTAAAATAGTTTCTCTTTAGGGCAGTAATTTTTTTGTACTTGGAATGGAACCTAATATTTGAATAATTTTATTTTCCAAAGTTAGCAAAATCTATATGGGTCCAGATAGATTTTATTTAAGCCAGGTAAATGTAGAAATTTAATTTTATATTAAATCACAGGGATTGGTAATATGTTGAATTTAAAAAATACCATTGCCTAAAAAGCTGAAGATAGTGTTTTATTGTAAAATCAAAGTGTATCCCGGATATATGATACAAGAAAAAAATGCAAGTGTATGTTTTTCTATTCAAGTTAATTACACTCTTGCTAAAAGCATTCCACATATGGTAAGAT
Organism: Glaucomys volans; assembly: GCA_020662805.1. NCBI lineage: Eukaryota > Metazoa > Chordata > Mammalia > Rodentia > Sciuridae > Glaucomys > Glaucomys volans. The sequence goes on along the minus strand of JAJEJO010003788.1, from coordinate 65,156 downwards.
TTTTATTGTACACACACAAAAAAAAAACCAGCATCAAATGTTTTAGGAAATGTAAAAGACTATGATGATGTTGTATATGTAATTTTGTTTAATATGGGTATAGAATATTTAAAATTGTGTTTTAAAGACAGGTGTGGAGGAGAGATATGTTGATGAATAGGATGTGTAATTTAATGTTATGATAATACTAGTTTTGATTTGAGGTATGGCATTTATAATATATCTCCCTTGACTTACTTTGGGTTTTACTGCTTGTGAATTATTGAAACTTGATTCACTTATGAGATATGTTTATCTCAATTCAGTTCAAAGTGAATTTCCTTTTCCTTTCCATGCAAGAGCTTATATTGAATGTTCAGTGGGACTATAATCCATCATGCTGTGGCTTGGGAAGCACATTTATAAACTTAATACTGTACAGATAATTTTCATTTCTATTGCATAGGAGACACAAAGTTTTATTTTATTAGGCTAATGACATAATATGCAGTTTCATCTGGGCATATGATTCAAGAACTCTATAATGATCAGTAAAATAAAATGAATTCAAAATCTAGAAGCTAAAAATAACCCTAAAAAACCATCTCTGTTTTCACTAGAAACATATTCAGACACAAATTGGATACAAACTGTCTGACTCCAGTAGAAATCCTATATATAACCATGAGGTTTGTGCTGAAGAAATTCCACAAGCTTCTTTAGCAGGTTACTTCAATTTCTAACCCTTTCCATTGAAAACAAATTAAACCTCTAATCAGGATTTATTCCTCTGATTGCTACCATTACCTTTTCTATAGTCTTGAGAAATAACCTGTCGTTCTCTTTGAATGATTATTTTCTAAACCTAAAGATTTTTCTTAAATAACATTTAACCATTTCCCTATGGAGTTACATTTATTCATGCTTTGAATAAAAAAAAAAAATGGGCCTGCTTTAGTCAGGAGGAGAGGTGCAGGATATACATGGTGATATAATACAGATATACACTCCCACTCTTGTGGAGCCTAGATGTTAGTGAAATCCTAAACTGGATGACTGGTCCCTGGTTTCCTGGAAAGTCATTTCAAGGAATTCAGATCCTTCAAACAAAGATAGGTTATCTGATGCTTGGGCTGAGATCTGCAAATTGTGCAGCAGTTCACTAGGTTAAGTGAAGCAAAATATTTCTAAGATTGTTGGCAAAGTATTCTCGCAGACACTTAGGTATTAGAGGTTTAAAGTAACAGCTGATTTTCATTAAAACATTTACAAATGTGATACGAAAAGATACAGCATCAAATACTTTTAATGACAGTAAGGACTTTCAATATCTGTAGTTTTAAAAGTAAATTCAAAATAAAAGAGAGAAATAGATTCCAGGATATGAAGAAAATGAATGAAAGTGCAAATTATTGTCAATATTCAAGTGATTTGAATTTTGTTGATTGTACCAAAAATCATCTCCCTGTGGAAGAAGTACAATGGAGCAAGAATAGACCCTCTGTAGATGGGGAAATAGTGTAAAAAATGAAATGAATGCAAATGAAATGATATGACAATCATTCAGAAAGCTCTTATAGAGCTTTTATTTTATTATTGTAAAAGCTTTGTGGTCATAGGGACTAAGATGGAATAAGAAATAATGTTTTCTCTTCTTAAGCATTCTGAAATCTAATTGGTAAGTCAGACAAGTGAAACAGTCTGACTTATTGTAGTATATTGTAATACATGCTGAAGTCTTATTAGGGCACAGCAGCATCAATGCATAAGAAATCAGGAAATTTCAGGAAAGGCTTCATGAAGGAATTACTTCTGTGTTCCATCTGGAAAACAGAATGGGAGTCAGCAAGGCAAACTCGGCTTAGTAGATGGTGGTTGATTTCCCTAGGCAGAGGAACAAAAATAGCAGTGTAAGTTGCTAACTAGAACAAACAACAACCTGTTTAGTGTGTCAGGAAGAAAAGTGCAGAAATTGGGGACAAAAGTAAACAGTGAAAAATAAAGAATAAAAAATCATCACAAACTTCTTATAATATTTTAAGAAGTTCAAACTTCTTATTGAAGCTAACAGGGGAGTAAAACAAATTGATCTGCAATTCAAAACTGTTTCTGGGAGCAAAAACTCCTGATTTTTAAAACTTCATGGATAGTCACCTACATACACATATGTAAGGGTACCTTGCACATTGTACTAAATCAGTTGAAAGTCTGATTCAAGGAAAATTTGTAAAGAATTTTGAGCCTGAAAATGGAGGCTTAAAGGTGTCTAACAGAGTTCTAATTTAGTTGTCACTTACCTGGGAAGGATATGACACTATCTTATTTTACTTATCAAAAGTACCCAGAGAGAGAAACAGATTAAAGGAGATGACGATTGCACTTCTAGGAATGTTGAAGGTTAGAACATTCTGGTTTATCAAGTTGATATTTCATAATTATCCATACCTATAAAACCAACCAATTAATAGTTTGTGAGCTCACAAGAGTCATCTAGACTGATTGAAATATATATCATCAGTGAATAAATAGTAATTTATGAAAATTAAGTAGTTATTATAAGAATAAAAGGAAAATTTGGTAGCAAACCATTGAAAGGCTAAAACTTTGGCAAAAAATAACAAATTCATTACTTTACTTGGATAACTTTGCCCTACCTCAGTTTTTAAATTAATTTCAGAATCTCTCATTCTTTACATATGAATCTGCTCTTTTGGTTATTCTTTGAACCAGTTGCAATATTTTACTGGTTCCCCATTATTTAATGTGATTCAAATGAACATTTGATACATGTTAATTCTATAATTTTATGAGATTTATGATTATATTCTCTTGATATATATATTGTACTCTGTCAAAAGTCACTGCCTCACTGTGGGGATGGTACTTGTCACAGACCAAATGGCTGTGGCTAGGAGATAAATGAAGGAAAGAAGGTATTGGTGATCAGATCATATAAGACTTCGTGGAAGAAATTTTTAAATTTGACATTTATTCTGTGTAAGAAGAGAAACAGAAAGTGCTAAACTGATTGACAAATTGAAAGGATCATTCTGGCTGCAGTTTTGATAGGAAACAGGGGGCCAACAGTAGAAGCAGGGAAATCAATTAAAAGGCTATTATAGTAAATCCAGATGAGAGGTGATGATAGTTCAGACAATCAACCAAGTAGGTAATGGTAAAATAGTGCAATTAAGTCAGCAGAATTTGCTCTGTGAGAACGAGGGAAGTAAAATATTATATTAAATTACTAGACCCAAGAAATTGGAATTGTAGAACATTTAGGGAGTATTTGGGGGGATAATTTGCATATATTTTGGTCAAGAATCCCCTTAAGTTTCTGATTATGAATGTTGTGGAGGAACCCAAGCATCCATAAAAGAATTCTGGGCAAGGAATAATATTGAGTCATAACAAGGTTATTTGTGTTTCTCTGTTTGGTCTGGAGTTGGAAGGTAGAAGTGTTGGGAGAGGGTAGCAAAATCAGCATTTAGCAACAAAGTCTCGATCTTTATGAGATTGTGGTTTGACTTCCTGAACATCCTATGTGGGTCAGAGTTGTATTGTCTTATATAGTCTGGGCTTTGTTCCTTTGCAACTTCAATCTTTCACAATAGAAAAGATAGCTATGTGAGTAAATGTATGTAAAAAGGGGAGAAAATTTTTTTAAAAATTACAACCATGTAATGTGTATAGAAGTATTTTGTAGCTACCTTGGATGAGGCAAGGGAATGGTTTTCATATCTGCAAGGAGCAATTTTAAGTTCTGCATTGGATGTCTGTGCATTTTTCAAGGTGCTTCTGGTCCAGGTTTAACTTGTCTCTACAAGGACACAACTCACTTAAATAATGTTGTTGACTTGTTTAAATAACAGTTGATGTGAACAATCATCAAATGAGTTGTGTATATATACCAAGTATTAGGTTGCTATGGGGAGATACCAAAGCTAGCCATCAAGGTCATTTGTAAAGAATCAAGACATTTTCTGCAGGGAGAAAAAATTCTAGGCACAGTCAACTTGATAATTGATTAGCTTTGCCTGTATTGTATCTTCCCCCACTTTCGTCCTTCTCTCTTCTTTCATTGCATTCTGTTGTCATGTATCCCTTCGCTAAATCTTGTGGCCTTCTTTAAAAGAATAATTTCCAATTAAGAAAAAAGCTATGTACTTTACATTTTAAAGGACTCTTCTTGGAGTGAGGATCCCTGCAAGCCCTCGGGTACAATGCTACTTTTAAACCCGTCCAACTGTTGTGTGGCCTTTTGCTGTTCTCTTTGGCTCTAGGCTTGCCAGTGCTGCAGCTTTTCATTAGGATTCTGGGCAGGATGCATCATGTTGGCAACTCTCTCCTTCCCTTTGTTACCATGCCCTTCCTTTTACCCCCTTCTCTTTTGCTTCTCCTTGGATTTTTTGTTACCCAACTTCTTTTACCCTTTTTGACTTGCTTCCTTGTCCTCTTTGTCCTCTTCTGTTATGATTTATGATTTTGCCTTCTCCTTCCTTCTTCCAGCCATCTGCTTCCAACTGAACTTCTTACCTTAAACCACTGATTAACTGCTTGACTTCGTTTGCAATTGAAGTTTTAAATGAAACACTGAAATAGCTCACATTTAGAGTTATTCGAAAGACATGCAAATCCTTTAGTATAACTTGTTTATAACACTTCTCTGATTTGTATACTCTAATGATGTGCCCTTTTGAACACTTTATTTCTGAACTTTTAAGTTAGAAATGATGGTGCATTTTTTCAAGAATTTTTTTTCCCTAAAGATGTTTCATATGGAAACTTCTCCTGAAAGAAGGAGCCTTTTAAATCTTTTTCCTCCCCTTTTTAATATAAGAGGCAGGAGTAGACATGAAGAGGAGGCCATGTGATTTAGGGCAAAGAAAAATCCAGATCGGGCAGGCACACTTAGAATATGAGTCAGATGTAATTGGTTGCATATAAAGAAAGCAATGCCAACTTAATTAAGTCCCAAATAACATTGCAGAGGTATTTATTAGGAGAGCGCATGAGTACACCTTGCAGCACAGGAGCAGAAATTAGAAATTTACGCAAATCAAAAATAGGAGTCTTTCATTGTTTATGACCACATTTGTTTTATTTATTTATTTATTTTTTCATTTCTCCACAAAGAAGAAGATAACTATCCACTAATCACATATTCAAAAGGTCAGCAGAATGAAGACAGGAATCTCTCCCACAAGAGAACTTCAGGGGAAAGGAATTCTGCTTGGCCTACCTATACCAACTGGGTTCAAATAGTAGTTACTATGTAGGAAGGGTAACACTGTACAGTTTACCACAGCTTCAGGGAAGTCTGCCTTCAATACATTCTAATTGTTTAACTTGAACAATATACTCAATCTCTTTGAGACTTAGTTTTCTCCCTTATAAAATGGGGATATTGTACTTTCACATTAAACGAAATGATCTCTAAGTATTAGCTATTATTATTGCCAAAATGAAAACATTAAATGCAATCATATTCTAATTCTAATTATTGTGAAGCACATTCTAATTTGGTATATTCATATGCCTGATATAGTCTCAGCTTTAAGAAAACATATACTAAATAGGCAAACAGCACTCGCCCCACTGCATCATGAGGCCATTCCACATGAATGACATAGTATTGGCAAATATCCATGATTATCTAGGTCATGCTGAGTGCTGCAGCCTGGGGAGGGTAGTAACTCTTCCTTAGAGCCAGTGTATTTGGATAATGGCTGAAGATATATGACACCCAAAAGGATGAAACAGACTAGGATGACCCTTTGGGGTCCATGTTCACAAATTTATTCCTACAGAAAATGATTAGAAACCACACTAAGATTATGAATTGGAGAACTGTCTTTGGAGGTTCTGGGAGATATGAAGTATTTCTAGTACTTGAAGTATAATGTGAGCAGCACTGCAGAAGAAGACTGGGGAAGGGTACAGGAAAAGATTCAGGCTTTAAAACTTCTGGAAAACTCTGGGAAGATTTACTTACTGTCTGGTGGTGTATGATGCTGGCCATTCACAACCTAGCTGTGGCATTCAGAGTACAAGTAGTACCTAATACTTCAAGAAAGCATCACCAGGTAAAATCAATTGAGAATATTTTAAAAATATAATTTCTCTATATTTCCAGGTATTTCTCTCTCACTCATGATATGGTTGTGAGTACATAAATTCTGTCACATTATGACACTAAAATATTGAATGCCTACCATAAATATACAGAGAGCTCTTTTACAAGTTAGATTATCATCTCCCAAAGCATACTGCACATTATATAAATGTTAATAGGTGACACAGAACACACAAAATTAAAAAGGTAAACAGATATCCTACTATTTAGTCCTTATGGCAGGACTTTTCAGAGACACTAATATACCAAAGAGTATGATGAGGTACAATATCTGGGGACACTTGATATGTTGAATTTCCAAGATATATTTGATCTCAATTGTCTTTTTCAAAGTCCCCCTTTTGGGACTTGGCTTTCAGAAGACCTCACTTCAAGAAACATAATTCCATTACATTGTTTTTCCATATTGTAATATAACTATTCTCAAATTGGTAAAATATTATCAGCACAGCCTGTCCAACAGCAGGATAGTCTCATGCATACTTCATTAAGAGCACTTGAAACTCCCCTGGACAAATAATTTTTGTATTAAATTAATGCTAATAGTTATAAACTCATAACATTGGGAACCCTTAGCATAAATGAATTATTTTCTAAGACAGCAATTGTTATAATGTGCATTCAGTGCAGGTCAGCACATTGTGTATTAATTGCTATTTAATATTATTCCAACTTACAATGTTTTCCCCTAAATTAGCTACAATTCCATTTGTGTTCCAGAACACAAGACACACAATCATGAGGTTACTGTTTATTCTTTAATTACTCATATTGTTAAAGTTTTCTCTCTTGTACATTATTGTATATCAAAATTTATTGCTATACTAATTTTGTTTAATATTTTGGTTTTTTTGTTATTGCTTATGTTTCCACAAAACATAATTAACATTTTGGTATCCTACCAGAACTGTTTGCTAAAACCTTAAATTTGCCTTTTAGCCAAAATCCATGTGGCTTAGATGACATTTAACTAGGACTTTAATGGTTCTTTGGAAGAAAAAAAAATACGTTTTCTCAATTCTTCAAAAAAAGGAACTACTAGTGATATATCTCTAAATTAATGTTTTCTTTCCTTTATTTTTTTTATTGTCCAGGGAAAATCCTTTAAATGAAATCTAGGAAATGGTCCTAAATTAAAAGTATTTAACAGCATTTAATATTGCTTCTTCCACTCATGTGTTAGTTCTCTAAGAACTCAGAAGAGCTTAGACATGGTGGCGAGGTGATAGGAATTAACCTGGAGGTAGTGGTAGGAGGAAGAAGAGGATAATTCAATTATATCTTTAGGTCCACATATTGCAATTTATTCTTCTGAAATATCATGATTGATTTTACTCAAACCATTTATACTTTCATAAATTCTTGTCCTCTATATGTTGTTAATTTATCACGCTGGCTGAGAAACTTCATTATGATTGCCAAGAAAATGATCTGGGTTTACTTTCAAGGTTTTACTTTCAATGTTAACTACATTCTGATGTCAAACACCTTGATATGATTGTTTAGAGAAAGGTCTAGAATATCCTTCAAATTTTTTAAACAAAAGAGATATCAATGTTTAACTCTACTTCTTCATTTTATTATCACCTCACATTAAATACCATCTCGTTTGTTCATATTGAGGCTAACAAAATACATTAGACCAGGAAATTTATAAACAACATAAACTTATTTCTCACAGTTCTGAAGGCTGGAAAATTCCAAATCAAGGCACCAGAAAATTCTGTGTCTTTAAGGGCTTGCCCTCTGCTCCATTGGTGACACCTAGTTGCTAGGTACTCACATGAGAAAAGCGCAGGGAGCTCCCTTAAATCTTTTATAAAAGTACTGATTCCATTCATGAGGATAGAGCCTGCATGTCTCCAGCACTTCTTATTGCTACAATAAGGAGTAGTTTTCAAAGTAAACTTTAGAGGAACCCATTCAGATCCTAATGATATTTAATTCATAATGTATTTAAAGAAAATGAGTTGACAAATTGATAGGAATATTAATGTCCTAAGACCATCTTGCTACATAGTAGCAGAGCTGAGATTGAAGCCAGATAAGACTTTTTGCAGGACCAAATGGCAATAGATTAGACCACCCTTCCCTCTATTACATCTTCAAAATTTGGTATTGAAATATACATTATAAAATGCATTCCTGCGTGAAGATAATATATGTTAAGCCATGTTACCTAGGTTTTGTAAATTTAGATAAACGCAAATGCGGCAAACAGGAAGTATTCAAGAGCCTTTGTTGTCACCACTAGGAGCTCAAGAGCCTTTGTTGTCACCACTAGGAGCTTGGAGCCTGCCTCAGCTCACATCTAGGCTGGTACTTGAAACAGTCCTGTATCTATGGGTCTGGAGCACTGCCCTGTGCTTCCAGCCAGGTACCACAAAAATCAGGAAAGATGAAAAACAAATTTTCTCAAGGAAACATTGAAACCATTCTCCTGCAAGCTAGCCTTACAGTTAGTCCCTTTGTCAACATAGGCTGTGCTCAAGCCTGGTGTTCATTTTGGATACCGACATTTCTTCTGGAACTTTAGCCTCATTGTGAAGTTTGAATAATCAGATTCATTTGTGGTCGTTTGCTCTGTAATTGATTATAGTTCACATGGCAAATTATAAGTTTTTTAGAAATTATAGTTTGGTGATGGCTTTTATGCCTTCTTTTGCCTTTAACACTTTGTAATTTTAAGAAGGTGAACAAGAAATGCTTTGTTATCTTTTAATTGCATTTTACATAGTTTGAAAACATACACACATAAAACATGTGTCATTTTTCTAGCAGTGTGATATAATGGATTATAGAATCAAATTCAACTACATCTAGAGTCTGGTTTAAATCCTTTTGATGGGGGGGTATGGCACAAATACTTTAAAATGATTTAACCTCCCTATATCCCAGTATGCACACAATTAAAAGTTAGACACAAGATGTTGTGAAGTATTTATAACACAACATAAATGAAAACATTTTACAAATCTTAAAGTACCTTCCCTCTTAGTTTTAATTGGTCTTAGGATAATTTAGATGACTATGAATTCGAGCCCACATGGTTACTTTTTAATTTTGTTAAGTTATGCCATGATTTGGATAAGCATTTCCAAGAGGTCCATGTGTTGAACTCTTGGTACTCATGGTGGCTGTACCAGTAGGTGGCTGAACCTTTAGAGGGTGGGGTGTAGTGGGTGGGGTGTAGTGGGTGGTCCTGACTCAACCTTCTGAGTCATTGGAAGCATGCTTTTGGAGGGGATGGTGGAGCCTTAGTTAGCCCTTTCTGTTTTCTTTCTTTTTTTTTTTTTTTTTTTTTTTTTGCTGGCCTTGAGGTAGGCAGTTTGCTCTACCATGTCAACTGGTACCCACATCAGAAGTCCAAAAGAATGCCTTCCCAGTCTTGAACTGAACCTACAGAACTATGAGCTTAATATACCTTTTTCTTTATCAGTTAATTATTCAGATATTTCATTGTAGTGACACACAGATTGTGAGTTTCAATTTACTCATCTATTAAACACAATTAAAATATTTATTCCTTGTGTTTTGACCCTGAGCAGTTTGAATAAGCACAATGCAAAGATGGTAATTATTTTACTATCACTTTACTATCATCCAAATATAATTGATGTGCCCTTCTACAGTTTTTTTTCAGTGTGAAAAACAACTTGTATTTAGTAAGATTGTTAAACTATAAAGTGACACAGACTACGTTATAGTGATCCTGATTATTTTGATCCCTGTTGAAAATATCAAAATGATCTACTTGTTCTATTTGAGATGGTGGGTCTGTGTGAATAGACTATTTACAAATTATGTGCACATACCAATATGCATAGATAAGACATTTACAACCTTCTGAGTCAGATATATGAAGAGTGTGCACTGTTGATGCATTGATATATGTGCTTACTCAGAAAATACCACAATGAAGACTGACGATAAGCACATCACAAAACTTTTGCTTTTTCCTAAAAGAGATTTTCAAAGGCAGCCTGCAAAATTTAGGAACATTTAAACAGCAGACAGTGTATATACATTGTGGTTGATAAAACCCATAATCAACGTTGCATTTATATGCTATATGTATCTTTTATAGAGGTTTGTAGTTTATTTTTAAAGTTGTGATATGATATAAGCAAGTGAGTAATTTAAGTCCCCTAAGACATTAAAAAACAAGCAAAACAAGTTTTTTTTTTTAATAAAAATTAAGCTCTAAGATCATAATATAGATGTGAAAAATCACCAAAACAGGCAGCATGATTCCTGGGTAAGGACTGCTGTATTTAGCCTAAATAGGAGCAGGTTCAAGTTTTCTGGAACATGAAGCTTATATAATTTGGAAGACTTTTTTCAGAAATAAATATGTTACTTTTGATAATTTTATAAAAACATATTAATATGGGGAGAATTTGTTTTGGTTTCCCCCCAGACCTTGGAAAAGACCTGTTCAAGCGAAGAGCTTAAGCTTCTTAGCTGCAGGGTAATTCAACCAGAGTCTAGCTGAACGAATGTATGAGCACATCTGAAAAAGAACAAGTCAATAAAAAAAAGGTGGGTCAGCCCAGAAATGTTATAACCAAAAGAGTCCCTGAGATAAATATTGACATTGCCCATCCAAGCAATGCCATGGAGAAGAATCACAGCTTACAGATTTGGGTTTTGTCAACAAAACGGCCTCTACTGTGTGAGGAATCTCTGGTCCTTTTCGAATCTTACCAGCAAATGATTCCTTATTTCCAAAGCATTGGACTAATCTTCAACCAAGCCATCCCACTCTCCTGCTTCTCAAAACCCCACAACCCATCTAATGCTTACAAGAAGAGGATGTATAAGAAGAATGAATAGACCACACTACACTTTTTATTTTGAATTAGCAAACAGGTCTAACAATAACATATTTTAATGGATTCAAGACTGAGCATTACTTGGTTATCTCTCAGAAGTTATTTGGTATTTAATTCATATACTGACCAGAATTTCTGCTTTACTGGAGCACACACAGCTGTCTTTCTGTAGCACTCTTTATTTTTGGGGGGATTTCACTAATCTTCCAGAAAAAAACAAAGGATTTCTCTAAATTAAGAGATCATGGTCAGAAATTGGGAAAAAAAGACAATTAGAAATCAAAGATAAACACCTATTTTTAACACTTTGCAGGCACTTTCTTGATTTTCTCTGATAGTATCAAGCATGTTATTTATTAATCCTATTTCACACATTTATAGTGGCTCCAATTCTTGAAGTGGTTTCTATAAACCTTTCAGATAAGAATAATGCACTATCTCTACTTTGCTCTGTGAAATGTTTAGAAGGTTCCTAGTGCTCCTCCTTGCTGATATAACTATGAAAGCAGAAGACATTGAAAAAATACAAAGCATGAATGTGAAATGGAGCTGTTCTTTAAGTTAAAACACCTCTGAAATGCAGACACTAATGCACATCTGTATTGATCTATTGGTTTTTATTATCCATTTATTGTTGCATTTATTTGTCTCTGTGTTATTTATTGACACCTTTATACTCAAAGGAGTCAGATGAAGACTAGGCTTTTTATTATGGGGAAGTATACTGTTGTGGAAACAGACAGCAGATTATATACAAAGATGTGCACAATGATGAATTATACATTTATATAATTTGTACTAAAGCATCTTATAGTGCCATGTAAGTTATGGAATTAATTTACAGAGTTGAAACCCAATTATAAACTACATACTGTTCAAAATACAATAAATACAACATGCTGACTATTAAATTATTCATCCCCTTATTTTCAAGTACACAAATATCTCATTATTACATGTCCTCCTTATTAATCACCTCATTTTTAAGTCATGTATCTGTAAAACCCAAGTAAGCCTATAATTAACATTAGTGAAACACCAACAAAACCTGTGGCTTTGAGAAGGAGCTACTAATCACTTTAGTGATGTAGTTTTACAGTAGGGATTGAAAAGAAAAATACGTTCATCATGGCAGAAATTACACAGAGTAGATGTTATAAATAGTAATTTAGACTTTTGGCCATATACATATAATAAAGTTTGGGTTCAAAGGATCTCTGTTAGTCTAAAAAAAAATGAAGGAAACCAAATGAATGATAATTTGGGACAGAAGTTAGAAGAGTGCTTTTCATGACAAAAGCAACCTTTGATTGTGTTCGTTGTTCTATGCTCAAAGGTACAAGCATTTGTCATTTTTCTTGGTCATCCTATATGTATATGTACTTGCTTAACCTCACTCTCTCCAATAGAGGCAACATGACTACTGCTTTTGGACAATCTTAATTACTGGTATCTGAGGTGTTTTTTCTTGGCCATACCCCTTAAATTATTGTGCTTATAAAGGAGAAACAGAAGCAATGAATTTTTAGAACTTAAATTATTTAAAAATTTCAAATTTGCACTCTTTCTATGGTTTTCCAAAAAAGAAGAGTGAAACAGACATTATTACCTCATATACATGTATGACTGTATGACCGATGTGATCCTACAATATGAACAATCAGAAAAATGAGAAATTACACTCCATTTGTGTGTGATCTATCAAAATGTATAGATGCATTCTACAGTCATGTACAATTAATTAGAACAAATAAAAAATTAATAAAAAAGTTTAAAAAGGAGATGCTATTTCATTTTAAAGGAAAATCCAGTTAGAAATAAAGTGGGGATCTTTTATGTGATAAGAAACAATTATCTAACATAAAGCAAGCACATAAAATGGAAAAAACATATTTTTATAATAATTGTCCAGTGCATATCCACTAATATAATCTGAATTTAATTGGTGTTGTGATTAAAAGCAGAAATTGAGTAATGGACATTTAGGTCAGCCAAACTAAATAGTTACATAGACAGATAGATAGATAATTAGATTGTTAGATACCACTCATTTACTGTTAATATCAGTGTCTTCATAACCATTACTCACTGCATTCCTGGACTATTAACTTTTTCTCCATTTCTATAAAATAAATTTAATGTTTTCTTTAAAATAACATTTAAAAGCAATGTTTTTTCCTTCTCATGCAAAAACCTATATCCATAAAAAGTTATAATTTATTTCATATAGCACTGGCATACTTAGTTAGCCATCACCTTGAATGCCACAACAACCTTCAGAAGTACAATAATTTTATCACATTTAAAATAAATTGTAGGATGAGTAATGATAATTAAATTAATTGGTGAATCATTCACAAGAAATAAGTAGGGTTCAAACAATTGAGTACAATTCTGTTTAGCAGGATTCACTCTCCATGTCCTTACATAATGCAGGGATATGGTAAGGCATGAGGGCTTCAATAACTTGCTTGTATTGCTCACTTAAAGCCTTTACTGCAACTTGATTGACACCATTAATTGGTTATAGAATTCACCTAGAATAATTTTTTAATTTTAATTGGTTACCTTGAATTCACAAAGAATAATTCAGGTAAACCTAAACCTGATACTTAGAAGTTCATAAATGTACCATGTGTTCATTCACAAGGTCTCAAACACTAACATGAGAAATGCAGATTCTAAAAGACCATGCACTTTTGAGAAGAGGGTAGTATAGGAAGAACAAAACTTGAGGATAGGGAGAGTCCCTGGGAGGAGAGGGAAATTGAATATAGACCTGGGTGCATATAGGTGTTAGCTGAGTAAAAAGGAGAGATACATGCCCCTTTCCAGCCTCCTACATTTTCATTATTACTCAGGAAAAAAGACCTATGGTCTTAGAAAATGAGAATGGATGGATTTATTCATTTATTTATGGATTACAAAAATAAGTATATGCTGCTTATGAGAAATATTTAGAAAGAATGGACCATTGCAGACATAATAGGAAAGCATAGCAAATCCAAATTGTTCCCATGGAGGAATATGCATGTGATTTACAATTTGAAGTAATAATGTACCTTTTTGATAGAGACATGCTTTGAGGCAGTGGAAAAGATAAAAGAAAGAAAATCCCAAGAGGGATACTTGGGACAGTACAATGTCTGTCATGGGTCTGAATTTTTCTTTTGTTGTTGTTTCCTAAGAGAGCAACAAATTTTATTTGGAAAAATATGACAGTGGCATAAGGCATGCAGAATTTTGCAAAACAAAACATTTATTATAAGGTATGTCATTTAAAAATGGTAAGAGGTGTTTTGGTTTTGAGAACATCTTGGTAAGGTCACCATGTTTAAGGTCTGTAACCCTCTTTCTGAAATCCTAAAAGTTTATTCTATGGTCAGATTGTTTAATAGTGATCAAAGAGTTCCTAAAAAGAAACTGATGCTACACAGTTTAAAAATTAATATTTAATTTAGAACCATACTAATATTGGGTAGCTAACATATTCAGTGGAAGTAACCATGACCAACAAACAGGTTGGATGTATTGCCAAATGAAATCTGAATTAAAGTAGTCAGATATTAAGAAAGATATTTTATTCATCTTCACTTTTGTCAGTACTTTCTCAAACTAAACTTAATTATTTCTCAAACTAAAGTAAATTTAATTATTTAAACTTGTTATTGAATATGAGCATTTGCTCTATGCAAATATTAACATAATATATAGCAATCTAGTTTATGGAAAAAACCTATACAATATTGTTATTCTACACTAAAAAATATACATGTATACATCAAGAATAGTCCCATAATACCACATTCAAAATTAATAATAAGAGGAAAATTTTTAGAGTAGTCATGTGAAGGTAAGGTTTTCAGTATTGAACAACTGAAAAGTTTATCTAAATAATTTCTCTCTCCAGAGATCAACAGTGATCATGATGTCTCTGAACATCATGGCAGGAGAGGGTGGCAGAGGGAAGCAGTTCACATCGTGTTGATCAAAAAGCAGAGAGTTCACTCTCCAGATAAAAAATATATAACCCATAGCCACGTCCCAATTCCCACCTCCTTCAACCACACCCTACCACTTCAATTAATCCCATCAGGGACTAATTTACTGATTGGATTAAGACTTTAACAACCCAATCATTTCTCCTCTGAACCTTCCTTCATTGTCTCACATGTGAGCTTTTAGGGGACACCTCACATCCAAACCATAACAGGAATATTCTTAGAAATACTAAAATGTTATATAAGTGTTAGAAATACTAAGGTTTTATACTAAATTCTTTTTCAGAAAATAAATATGTATATATATTTAACCAAGTTATTGAATATATATATATATATATATACACACACATATATATATATACACACACATGTATATACATACTTGGTATATACATATATATATATATAAAATACTTTTTTATTTTTCCAATAGCTATCTATGTAACTTGCAAAGATTCAGATTTACAAGTAAAGATTTTAGCACTGCTCTTGCTCTTTAACCCATGAAGGAGGACCATAATGAAAGAGAGAAGAAAGAACTTCATGAGCTGGAAAGAGTTCATGCAATGTCAAAAACCTAGGAACTGGGAAAGAAAGACATAAAGTAAAAGTAAAGTTGCTGTTTGTGAGTTTGAGTCAAATCTCAGCAGGATGTTGCTGTCTGAAGCAGAAGCCAACAAGGGCTAAAAAATCAAGTAAAACTATTGCAACAGATGTTCCCTGAGCATATAGCAGACTCCAAAGGCTCAAGGCTAAAAGTTTAATTGACTCAGATAATGTTACCATGGATTATAAGAAGGATAACTAATTTGTGGCAAAAAAAATGAGCATATTTCAAAAGTAATGCTAACTAATTTTCATTATTTACAAAATAATTTACATAGCCCAGGGTCTGCTAGCCTTGAGTCTTCAAATCCTCAATGTTTAAAGGGTGAACATGCAGTTTTTTGTTTTTTGTTTGTTTGTTTGTTTTTAAGAAAAAAGCTACTTAAATTCTTCTTTACTTCTGGCACTTAATGATGCTCAAGAATAAGGCTGAAAAATACACTCTCAACATCAGACTACATGTGACCTTTAATAAAAGCAAACTTCAATAACTTGGTTACTGTTTGTCAGATTAATTTGTTTTGCAATTTTCTTCTTCCTCAATACAAATAGATCTTTCTCTATAAAAAGTCAGTGCATAGACTTGGAAAAAAGAAAAAAGAAAACGTGCTTCTGAATTCATGGGGTCAATTGGCTTAACAAATATACTTGGAAGCAACTTGTTTTTGTATTCAATATATCTTGCAAGTGTATATTTTTCATGTCACAATACCTTGGGGGCTTCCTTGTTTTCTGCAGCAAATGTATAATGTGTCTGCATATTTATATTAAAATTTTCTTAACTTCTCCATTGATCAATAGAATTCACTGTGAGTAAAAAAAGATATAAATTTTTGTTTGTATAATAGACAAATCATGTTTCCTTTCCCCAAAACTTCATGTCTTAATCCCAAGAACTCATGAATATATGGTTTTATTTGGTAAATGGACTTGAGATGTGAAAGAATTTAGGAATTAAAGAAGAGGAGATTATTTTGAGTTATCAGGATGAGTCAGGTGTAATAAGTTACTTAAATGTAGAAAAGAAAAGCTGGACAAGAGAGAGTGGGTGTGACTATAGAGGTCTGATCTGGGAGGCAACCTTCCTGGTTTGAATATAGAGACAAAGACCTGGGAGTCAATGAATGAAGGTAGCCTTTGGAAAATGGATAGG
The DNA here is from genome assembly GCA_020662805.1 of Glaucomys volans. NCBI lineage: Eukaryota > Metazoa > Chordata > Mammalia > Rodentia > Sciuridae > Glaucomys > Glaucomys volans. Next base: position 48,443 of record JAJEJO010003788.1, on the reverse strand, counting down.
CAAGGTAATGTGGGCCCTCTGAGGGCTTCAGGACGATAGATAGTAACCTAGTGATAATGGTGTCCAACTTGCAACCTGTAGAAAGGTAAGATAATAAAACTAAGTTTTATAAGCTAAAAATTTGCAGTGATTTTTTTTTTGCATCAACACAAAGGACATATTTGCCTATATTAATGTTGCTGTAGAAACTCACTTCTAAAAGTAGAGTTACTAAAATACAGAAAACAACATGTTTTAAGTGTTTTGTAAGGGGTATAAAGGCTGCCCAGTTGGAAAACGTATTTTCACAATAACAGCTAATCTCATACATAGCAAAGAGTATCGCTGTCTTGTCATCTCATATGCTTTTCGCTTTCAAAATTTCAAAGGTTAGGTGTAATTGTTTATGGTGCCATAAACAATTAATACAATGCATTCTGCTTTCTTCTAATACTCAAATTAATATAAAATCAAGCCAATTGTTGCACCATAGTTAAAAATAATGAAGATATAAACATTTTAGTAAAATGTGCAATAAGAAAAATAAAACTTACTTCCATCAGTAATACATCAAATGGACAGTTTTCAGTTCACAAATCTCATGCTAGACTGTGTAATGACTGTGTATAACCTACTCAGTTAAAGATTCTTACTTCCATTAAACTTATCTTGACTGGTCAATAGTACCTTGGGTAAGTTTTAATACCAAAGTCTCTAAAACACAGAAAAATAATGAATTCAATTTCAAAATCCATGAAACAATTGAAAAATTGAAAAATAATCAATTTCAATCCATGATATGTGATGCATTTTATTTTAAATAAGACATTATTAATTTTACTGACAGTATTTAAATCATTCTCCTTTTATATTTATATACTCATATATACATATATGTATTGAATGATAGATGTTTTTAATCTTAACCGTTGGTTAACTTCAGCTGTAGAAAATATGATGAAAATATTAATATTTCTCTTTGGCATCCTCATCTTGGTCTACTTTATCCTTTTCCTAAAATGCATATGTCTCCTTAGATGAATGGAGATTGCAAATTTGCGTTCCCCATCTCTGCCAAGTATGTAATCCCTCTCTTGCACATTCTTCACTATCCCATTAAAATTTGCCTTCCTGTATGACAGCCCTGGAGGTCTTTGCTGGAAGAAAAATTAAATTAATAATTGACAATGGTTTTTAACATATTATTTCCACGTTACAAACATTTTTATTTTAACACTGATATCCAAAGGCGATGCTCTTCCTCAAAGCAATACATTTGACAGTGAAATTCTCAGACACCTGAAGAGGGAATTGTTTATTTTGTTGGGAAAGCAGTCTGTTGGAAGCACACTAATGAAGCTATATATCCTTTGTCTTTAATACCTGTCAACTCATATGCTGACCAAGAGAATGGGACTCAAAATGAAATTTGGTTTTAGAGAACATGATTGCATGATTGCAAAGGCCACATCATGTACCAAGTAGCTTCTCCTGGATGGACTGAATTTTGGAGCAGAAGCAAATAAGTATTTCCGAACACTTGATGTTCTATTATGCATTTGTATTTAGTCATTGTTGAGGCTCAAGAATATATTTTAAAATAGCAATGTAAAATGTACCCATGAATACAGTTTATTTTTAGAGTAAGATAATCAGTTTGAATGTCTAGTCTTTTACTGTCCTTCATAGTGCCACGAGCTCCCTAAGTCTGTAAATGTTAATAATAGCAGTATAGAAAATATCATGTTATTTTCACAGTGAATTGGAAAAAACCTCCTTCCAGGAAGTTGTGCAGTAAATCAATTGTCAAGTCGTGTTTTCTACCAGCACATCTAGCTGTATACTACAAATGAAAAAGCCTGAAGACTGTCTGATGGCTAAAGCTTTCAATCTCAATTCTGATCTTGTCCCTGAACCGAGGGCTTACTGAGAAACGATATGTTTCCCAAAGATATATCAGAGAACACCATAACTACTATGACACTTTATGGGTGGTATAATCATCTCCCTAAACCAAACCTCTGAAAATTTGGTTGGGGGCAGAATGAATGATCTCTATCAAAACAGCAGCTGAATGTCATGGATTTTGCTTTGGGGTGTTATTTTTAAGTCCAGGAATTGTTTTGCCTGCACTCCACATATGAGCTACAGGCCCTGTGGTTTAATTGCAAATTTGATTTTTCTACCACTGAAAGCAGTATACGTTATTTGAATCCCATACTTATATTAAGGAAGTCATGTATGTTCAACATTTCTGTGTATTTCTGATGTGGAAAATGACACCTTGATAATATTCAGAGCTTTATCTGGCATTCCAAAACCAGAATTTTTTTTCATTATGAAGAGACAGCTACATATCAGTCTATAGTTTTCCACAGCTCTACATGAATTTTTTTTAATACAGTACCCTATGTGTGAAATCATGTCAAAAGAAATATTTCCTGAAATATAGTTGTCTTGTAGCTCCTTCAAACTAGACCCAACAAGCTGGGTGTGGTGGCACACACCTGTAATCCCAGCAACTTTGGAGACTGAGGCAGGAGGATTACAATTTCAAGTGCTTCCTTACAATTTAGCAAGACCTTGTCTCAAAATTAAAAATGTAATAAGGACCAGAGATGTAGCTTAATGGTAAATCACCCCAAGGTTCAAAATCCACTACCACACAGGCAAAAAAATTGAACTAGACCTGTCAAAAATAAAAATAATATGGAACTAGATCACCAAGCACATTTTGAAGTTTAAATGAGAATTAAAAGGGGATCTTTGGTTTTAATTTGATTATATCCTCCAAAAATAAACAACTAGTAATTCTTTTAATTCTTTCAATAAATAATTAAAAAGGTAAAGAAATTTCTACTATGAATTTTTGTGGAAATGGGTTTGAAGATAAAAAAGCAGAATGATTTTCTAGAATAAACAATGTACTCATGGCATATTGAACAGACCATACTAAATCTTATATTTTAAGTGTTACACTGGTTAACAATTCAATGTATAGTGATATATTCAGGAAGTATTCAATGAATGTTAATCAAGAGCAATTAGATAAAAATCCTGCCAAACACCTCCCTTGTACACAAGAGATAAGTGAGTGACCTGGGCAGAGATGGGAACATGTTTCTTTTCCATTGCTACTAATTTGTCATCCTTATAATCTTGATAATCTCTTTGGGTTATTTCCACTGATGAGTTAATTAATTAATGCTTATTATCCGAGTTTAATAAAAGAGCCTATGTAATCTCATTTATCCTATGTTGATCAGCATGAATGGATAAAGGTGTGAGCGTTCTTGGGCAAGTGTGGAGTGAAGTAAGCACTGCCTAAGCGAAGACAAGTTCATTTTAAATGGCCAGCACTTGAGGGTGTAGCTTGATAGCTGACTTTATGTGTTGCTTTTTGTGTGTTTGTCATTTTTTTTTAAGTGCTTCATCCTTATTTTGTCTCCTCCTTCAACAATAGTGAAATAAGTCAAGAACACAAATATTTAGATTCCACAGCCTCATCAATGTTGCTCTGTTATTTTCAAATTGATGAATGAAATGAAGATTACCAACCTTCCTCTGTCTTAAACAGCAACTACCTAGGTTCCTAGTACATGTTATGGCTATGTGTTTTGGTTGAGGACCAAGTACTACCATGCTAAGTTCACCTCTTTCATTTTAATGATATATTCCACATGGGGGGGGGGCACTGCGAAGATTAAATTAATAATTAAGGGAAAGATTTTTTAAGGAAATTCAAACCATATTAATTTGAAAAAATACTTATTATGATGTATCTTTACCTTTGACTCAAAGAATTGACTTAACCCCTGTGATCATGCATGACTTCCTAATGTCTTAGGACACTGTGCCCAACACCTGTGGGCTGAGGCCCACACAGGTATGAGGTACCAGAAGATCCAGGACAGAGATAAGTACTCTCTCATGGCTGATATTCTCATCTTCATGGGAAGCAGTCGTAAGCATTTTGTAACTGCCTCTTTTTAGTTCTTGGCTTAACAGATTCATTTCTTCCATCTTAACTCTTCCTATTTCAATTCCGATTTCCAAAGTTTTTACTGACCAAAAGGCAAAACCGATGACAGGCCTCTTGTCATTCATAGCTTCATCCCAAATGTCACAATTTCTCATCTGTTTATAATACATACATTTGTTCCATAAATGGCTTCAAAATATGTACCTTAAATAAAAATATTGCTAATTATTACACTAATACCATTGCTGTGGTTTGTAGTAATTGATGTTTTTATGGAATAGGTACCAGCTATTTTTCTTATCACTTCACATATCTCAGTTGATGCTATCCTAACAAAAATCCTAAAATCAAAGTGCTTCTTTATTCTATTCTGTGGTGTTTCAGACAGGCTAAGGAACTTGTCCAAACTTGCACAGCTAGTAAGTGAGAGAGTATGAATTTGAACCAGGGTCAGGCTAACTCCAAACCTTTGAAGACCGAGTATCTGTCTACGGAATATTATCTTTGTATTCCTGTCACCCAACAAAACACATTATGTGCTGGTGTTTTTGAAGCTGACAATGGTGTTGCCACTAAGTTTCATTGCCTTGTTTTCAGCCCAGGTTTCTAAGCATTTCTAAATTAAATTATTTCTTCTAAAGAGTGTCTCTCACATTTAAATACATACTCTAATTTTCATGTTTTAGCTCAGCTATAATTAATGACTTCTCATTTGCATAATATTAGCTGTCTTTTAGCCTCCAGTGTGCTTTTTATTCTTCCCCAATCAAAGTATTTCATTACAACCACTTGAGTTGTGATCAATAGCTGATGAATAACTTCAAAGGAAATTGTCTACAATCAGATGTCTATTGGGCCAGGAAAAAGTAACCATGAGATAAAGGGCTTTTCCTTTCAATAATGAGCAATCAAATCTATTTATGATATGTAAAATTAAGCTTCCTATAGTCCTTTTACATTTGTGATCATTTACATGGTCTATAGAATTGCATCCCCAGTTTTAATATATCACCCAGTTTTATGATATATCATTTCTCTATCATTAACACATTCTTATAATTCCATTGTTCTCTGTGAGGAAAGAGTGAAAATTGCATTTTGGATATTATTTCTTAGTGCAATATATTTTCACAATAAAAAGAGGCTTATTTGCTTGTGAAATTTTTAAATGTATAAGAAACATAAATTTATTTTTGGAAAATACCATCTATTACACCAGTTCCTATGTACTTTCAAGGTTGCCTTATTGAAATATATGAGGTAAACTTTTTTTTAGGTGTGATAGGGGATTGAGCGATTTGCTGTTTTCCTCTAGTTACTGTGTAATTTAAGAGGAAGTCAGCTTAAGCAACAAGCATGTTGAATCAACATACAGTTAAGGTTGGAAAAATGTGTTAGCATCCAAATGTGATTAATGCCAGCATGGAGAACAGTCTTTCCCGTGTCACCTATAAACATTACTACAGTAACAACAGTTTATATGCTACATATTTTGTCTTTGTTCTGCATTTTAGAAAATAATATCCTGGCATGAACAAGTGCTGTGTACAATATTCCCAAGAATTATTTCAAGCATCGTTATTTATTTTTATGAATAAAAGGACCTGAATTATCTCTTTTATAAAATGTCCATATTATAAGTAAGCACCATAAATTTAACCCTTTGTAACCACTTGTAGTACAGGTGTTCATTTGATTAGAGAAAATATATATATGTTATAGCCCCAGTTTTTATGAGACAATAAAACTGAAAATAAAAAAAAAATTGTAAATTTGATTAATATTTTGTATAGAAGCATTTGTGAACACAATTTGGTATAAATTAAAAAATAAGAATGTGTTCAGCATTAGAAATACAGTTCAGTGTACTAACATTTCAATACTAATGTGATATTTAGTCAGATGAAAAAAATATATATTTTAAGAGACTCTAAAACAGAGCAAAAGTGAGCAAATCTGGTGCATTATGCAACTTGCATTTTCTAAATGGGCATCTAGAGAATTGTTTCTCTAGAACATGCTACTATCCTACTTATCAACTATAATGGAAATGTGCATTTACTTCCTTGTGCTAAAAGTTACATTCACCAGTTCTTTTTTCTTTCATGACATCAATTCCATTGTCATCATCCTGTCTTGTTATATTGTAATAATTTCCTATAATTTATAAATGAATTGGAAATCTTCTTTGCCTCTCTTCTGTCAACTTTTTTCATTTACTTTAGTTTTCTCAAGTGCCAGAGGCTTACCTTATTGCCATTTTTTCACTTCACATTTAGGAAAGGATAAATCCAGGAAATTTGCTTTTATTTAGACTCTTAATAAAACATAAATGATCTCTGTAAGGCAGAAATGTTACAGAAGGAAAACATCTCTAAGAAATATCTCATATTATGGCTCATATCAGCTTAGCCTCAGGCGACTAAACTGTCACCAATATGACATCGATCTCTGCTTTAACTAAAGTGAAGGCATGTTACAAAATTGAAGCTATAATTTTTTCTTAAATGTATAATAGTTTCATTCATAATTGAACATATCAAATTTCATTTCATGAACAAGCTTGTGTTTTTAATCAAGGTTTGTATATATTCCACGTTTTGTTTTTGTGTGTTATTTGTCTGAGTTTAGAAACATAAAACTGAGAAACAATGATTTTTTAACTTCATACCATGGTACACTAACTGGAATAAAGCATTTTTAGTAAGTATTGTTAAGAAAAGAACAATGAGAACAGATATATTTAGTTTGATCAATTTTTATTCTTTATGGACTGAATATCAATTATTGAAACTAAATGGGCAGAAAGATTTTAACTAAATATAATTTTTCTTAATTTTAAATAATTTGTCACATCCATATAGACTATCTTGAGCAAATAAATGTTCTCCTAATCACATGTACTCTTCTGAACCCAAAAGTAAACAACACCAGGAGAACAGAATGATTCTTTGCTTTGATACAAAACTCAATCTAGCTTAATGTAATTATTATATATTATGTCAATTATTAAAGTCCTAGTACTCTGCACAATTAATTACTTAAACAAAGAATATATAATCCATTCTGTTAATGCAGAGCCAAAGCCAGAGACACATCTGTGGTATTGCTTACAGAAACTAGTTAGAGGGAAAAGTAATTCCTAGAAGAAGCAATTGGTTCACCTATAGGGGTTGAAGAGAATTATGAATACTCAATGAAAATATCAATGATAATACTATGCATTACACAAAATACCTGTTTTAGTCAGATTTTTTTTGCTGCTGTGACTAAAAGACCCAACCAGAAAAAACTGTAGAGGAGGAAAATTTTATCTGGGGGCTCACAGTTTCAGAGGTCTCTATCCATAGACAGTGGGCTTCTTTCTTCCAGGCTCAGGGTGAGGCAGAACATGTTAGTGGAAGAGCGTAGTGGAGGGAAGTGGCTGACGTCATGATCAGTTAAGAGAGAGAGAGAGACTCCACTCACCAGATACAAAATACATACCCCAAAGCTATGCCCCCAATGCCCACCCCCTCTAGACACACCCTACCTGCCTTCAGTTACCACTCAGTTAATCCCTATCAGGAGATTAATTCACTGATTGGGTTAAGACTCTCACAACCCAATCATTTCTCCTCTGAACTTTCTTGCTTTGTTTCACACGTGAGCTTTTTAGGGGACACCTCACATCCAAACCGTAAGGGTACCCAAACGAAATATTAAAATCCTGGGTCATCTACATGGCTATTTGTTTTAGGACTTTTTAGTATTTAGTAGCAAAAATAAGTTAGGAGTTTTAATTTATATTTAATGTGCAAATTCATTGTTTATTACAAATTCATCCTGGAAAACATACACACATTTACATATCCATGTAGATGCATCTATCTTCAGTATTTTAATTTTCAAAACTGACTTTTTTCTATCACTAAAAGGAAGTCTCATCCAATTATGATAGCAGTGATATTGGAGGTGGAAACATTCAAATGAAATTCAAATGCCATACATTCCAATTTGATGTTCTCCCTTGGAATACTGGAAGCCTTTTCAATATCAGTTTGAATGTTTTGGTCCATGTTTGCCTTTCTCACATTTGCATAGTAATTGTCTGACTTTATTGACATATGCCTGATAAATAAAAATTGTAAATCATACACATTGTGAAATGATAACCAAAACCGTGCTAATTAACATATCCTTTGCCTTGGTGAGTGTGTGCCTGTGTGCTTGCATACAGTGAAAATGCTGAAGACCACACTCTTAACAAATTCCACATATATATATGTTGTTATTAACATACTACACATTAGAGGTTCAAAACTTACTTATCTCACATGACAGGCCAACATCTCTGTATGTCCCTTTTCTGCCAGGTCCTAGCAAGCACCATCCTATGCTCTGCTGTTGTGTCTTTAACTTTTTAATAAAATATTCCACATATACATACACTTTCTAAAACTCAAAGTCTGTGTTCTGAAAGGCTTATTGTATAAATTTTCTGTCAAATCTCTTTAGTATTAGATATTTTAGTGCTAAAATTTATTTTAAATAACTTCAGTGCTTCACAATTTTCACATTTCCCTTCTGCAAAATGTTTTCTTTTTCTTGACTGAACTCATTTCTCAAAGGAAGTACTTATTGAAGCACATCATGAAAATTTAACTTTCTTTATATTACTAAGCTTTGGATAAATCCATGTTTCCTTTGTTGCTATTAGAAAATGAAACTTACTACATTTAAGAGGGAGAAGAAATGAGGTTGCTCTTTAGGCTGCTCAGATTCCCAGTAAAGGTCATTGTCTTCAGAATTAGACTTGGGTACTTAAATTCCTGACTCCAAGTCCAAGACTCCTTTGAGCAAGTTAGTCATTTTGATAGAGCAGTTTTATCACCTGAAAAAAGGGAATAAAATCACCTGCATCTCAGGAAACAACATTACTGGGATTAAATTAGAAATATGCATGAAACTCTGCATAGTTAACCAGGATTAATGAAAATTTCTGCTACTTCCTTTGCTATATTATTATGATGATGATATAACACAACATCAGAGAAATAAAATTCAGCTTATAAGAGCCTAGAAAATTATGACTGAAAGAAAGAAACATAAAACCAAACAATAGCTGTAACAACAAGCAATACCAATTTCTGTTGTTGCTGAAGCCTTATGAACCTGCTTTTAAATGAACACAGGTTTATTTGAAACATAAATAAATAGCCAGCTCAAACAAAAAGACAATTCTGGTAAATATGTATCACCTGGTTACTTAATTTATGATGGATTAATCTAAAAATACTGGGTAGCATGAGCACTGACAAAATATTATGCATATTATCTATATGAACATATATATTATTGTTTTTCACAATATCCTGGACTCAACAATTTGAGTGCAAAGAACATGTATGTAGCACAGTGTGTTCAGAAGAGACTCATTGTCTGAGTCTGATGCTCGTCCTCATTTTAAGATATCTGATGATTCTAAATGTACCTGTCATTTTGATGTAGGTTATCTAATACAACTCTAATTTTTACTTCCTATTAGTGTCTATATTTGTTTGTTCCTGAGAAAACCTAACATAAAAAACAGAATTCTGTGAAAAATGCAAAATATTTATGTTGAGAAAAAAGGACCCCAATTTAATTTGCTATACCACTAAAAAAGGAAATCTGGTTTTTATTAAATTTTCTACAAAGAGGATTTCAAACATAGGAAATAATAGAAAAAAATACTAACATGTGAAAATTATTTCCATGTTAAGTGGATTTTTATACAGCTGCATGAGAATCTTGCTGTGTATAAGAAATGGCTTCATTGTTGGGGTAGGGCAACACATTCTGCCCATTCCACACTTCTGACAGAACAAGTAAGTTTGCCTTTCAAAGGCCCATCTTGATTTATAAAGAACACATGATTTGTTTCCTTTTGTTGAACTTCAGATTAATCAACTCAGTATTTTCAAGCTATATTTCTAATGTTCTTCCCTGATTTTTCCTCAATTGTAATTACTCAATAGGAATCGTTGCAATCCTTTGAGAGATTCCAGAAAAACAATAAGGTGTGTATAAGGTGTTCGGACTGCTGTTGCATTCCAGTTCATCCTTCTCATAACCTTTGAAAAGCTTAGAGTCCCATGTTTTATCAATGGCTTGTATTAGTTTTAATTGCAATTATGTTCTAAGAAGGCTTGTAAAATTAAAGAAAGAAGGGAACAGAGTGACACCAGTCTTTTCCATAGGACCTCTTGTCAGCTTCTGTCTCATTATGTTAACAATCTGCCAAGAGAATGGAGTCAGATCTCGAGAGCAGACTAGATTGATTTACTTTACAGGCCTTTCTACCCAGCCTAATTATTGCATTACAAATAGCAATTCTTTCACCCCATGAAGAGCACTTTGATTAGTGTCTGCAATACAGGTGCTGGGGTCTGCTACGGTAGGTGCATATTAACTAGCTCCCTGCCTCACAGTCCGAGAGCCCTAACGACACAGGAGCAGAAGCACAAGCCTTGTTGTGCATATTTTTGAGGTCTGTATATTAACATGTTTGGAATTGTTATGGACAATGATGTGTGATATTTTTATTATTAGGTAACAATAGACCTACTATATAGCAACATTCCTTTAGTAAAAATCATGAACCTAACATAGCCCCTCACTATCAATGTTAGATTTGAGTTATGGATAGGTATTTTAAATATTATTTTGGAGAACAGTGAGTATAGCATTTCTGGTTGTGAACTGTAATTGCCTTATATATTAGCTTTCTGTGGTTGCCACAACAAATTACCACAAGCTGAATGTCTTAAATAGCAGAATTTATTCTCTTACAGTTCCAAGACCAGATGTCCAAAATGAAGTCTTACAGTTCCAAGACCAGATGTCCAAAATGAAGTCTTCCTAACTTCCTTAGGAAGCTTTAGAGGGAGAATCCCTTTAAAGTCTTTGTACCAGCTTCTGGTGACTATAGCAATCATTGGTATTCCTTGGATTGTAATGGCACCACTCCAATCTGTCTCCATCTCTCCATCTTCACATTGTCTTTTTCTCTCTATGCATCTCTCCTTGATGAGTCTCTTATAAGAATGGTTGTTATTGGATTTAGCCCCCATCTGGATAATCCTCAACTGAAGATACTTTTTTACATCTGCAAAGACATTCTTTTCTATAGGTCCCATCTGCAGTTGCCAATTTGTGTTTAGTGTTTTGTCACATATTTCTTGGTCTTAATTGTTAATTATTTTCTCTCATATTAACTGAAAACTCATTCTAAAATGCAAATTGTATCTGTTCAAGAGTGGACTTGTGAGAAAGGGTACTAATTATTTGAAATAGGCTAAAATATTTTCCTTTATAAGGGAGGTGTTTGAATGCTGGGTGTGGTGGCACACAAATTTAATTATAGCAACTTAGGAGGTTGAGGCAGGAGGATCATAAGTTCAAGGTCAGCCTCAGCTACTTAAAGAGTCCTAAGCAACTTAGCAAGACCCTGTCTCAAAATACAAAATAAAAGGAGCTGGGGATGTGGCTCAGTGGTAAAGTGTCCCTAGGTTTAAATTCCACTACCTCCCCCCAAAAAGTCATAAATGCTTAAAAATTAAAGAAAATGCAAGTACCTAACTATCACTAGGTACATTTACCTTGTTGTCCAAATGTCACCATCCTCACCATCATCCACCACCCATACTTTTCATCTTCCACAACTGAAATTTCCAACTCTTAGTGAAAACTTTTCATCCTTCCCTCTCCTTCACACCTGGCAATACCCATTCTGTTTTCTGTTTCTATATATTTTACTATTCTAGGTAACTCCTGCTAGTGAACTCATACAGTGTTTTCCCTTTTGTGTCTGGATTATTTTATTTAACATGATGTTTTCAAGGATAATTTATATTGCAGCATGCATTGGAACTTTTGAGGCTGGATAATATACCATTGTTTGTACATATCACATTTTGTATACCATTCACCTGTAGATGGACATTAAGGTTGTTTCCACCTTTTGACTAACATAAATAAATTCTGCTATGAGCATTAGTGTATAATATCTGTTCAAGTCCCTTCTTTCAGTTCTTTTTGGCATATACCCATTGGTGGAATGGCTGAATCATATGGTAATTCTGTATTTAGTTTTTTGAGAAATCACCATATTGTGGAAACATTTTTCATTGTTATGACAGGGGGTAGTAATGCTATTGGCATCTGGAGGGTAGAATCCAGGAATTCTGCTAAACATCCTACAATATCCTCCCTCATAAGCCAAGTGTGGCCAAGATGTTGATACTGCCTCTGCTAAGAAGTTTCCTTATAGACATTTTGAATTAAAGATGATCTTGGTACTATTATTTTAAACATTTCAAATATTCTCAGGGAGTTGTGAAATATTGCATCATACAATTTTGTAAATAATGCCACAATTATAACATGTTGTAGGATACAATTTCTGTTTACCAAGCTGAAAGCCCATCATTTTTCTCTCCTGTTCTTCTACTCAACATATTGACATAGATGTGGACAGTGAAGAATTACTGCTCAAGTGTATTATGTTCCCTCAGGGCCTTTGGGGAATAGTGAAGTTGGGTAATTTTCAGAAAATTATTTGTGAAATCATGTAGAAGAACTGCTAATATTAATCTCTTAAAAATCATTGTTAAATTTCAATTTCCAAGAACATAGTTTTAAACCATCCAATTTCCTCTTATTTAATGAATGTATTCCTAAAAGACAAGCACATCAGTGGCCTTTGGAATCTTAAAAGAAAAATTTAACAGCCAATGAGTAGAAGAAAAACTATTTTAAATAAATAATTTGAAATCTGTTTTTGCAATGGAATTTAGAGCTAGAAGAAACTTGAAATTGTCGATAGTCTATACATGCATGGAACCCTATAATATTACTGTACTGAATCTACAATGTCTGTTACATTGGTAAAGGAACTGCTACTGAAAGAGATTAAATAGCATCACTAAAATTCACCCAACTAATGAGTGATGGATCCAAGAGGAAAACTACTCTGTTGTCTGTAATTTTATTTTGCTATCACATTAACATCCCTGGTTCACCCTTCATTTTATAAATTTACAAACCTGAGAATCAAGTTTTGATGTAGCAAAAGGTATCAAAAATCCCAGAACAAAGCCCAGCATCCTAGGCTGGGCTTAGTCTGGGTTCTGACTCAGTCTGTGAATCATTAGAATCTTGGTCATCTACTAAGAGATAGAGGCTTACTGGCACATCTTAGCCATAGAGGGCATACCTGTCTGGGTGATCAGGAAGATTTCTTCATTATTTTCAAAAATGGAGGTTTCCATGAGATTATTTGGTTTACAAATTAGAGGTAACATAATTTAACTTCAAATATCTGACTGCACAAGAGTACAGTTACATAGTATATTCTAATCAAAACTGCTTCACAGAGCAACCCAGTATTGCTATTGGAAAGTCAGTTATGTTGCCAAACAAGATTGGTTTGGGTAGACAAGGATTCAGATAAATAAATAGATAGAATATATATGTGTGAGAACATGTTTATATATTTATGTGTATAGGGTAGACAACCTGGTGAAAGAACAAACCATGTTTGACTATAGAAAGTTTAGGGAATATTTATTTTGTCTGAAATTGCTATGAATATGGAAATTATTTTTAAATGGTTTCTTTACATCCTTTCTAAAATGCATGTAGCTACACAAATAAAAAGTGTAGATTCATGTTTTACTATTTATCTTATAACAAAGATTGAATAATTATCAGAATAGTACATCAATGATTACTGAAGTATTGAGTTGTTATAACATAATGAAGTTCCCGTGGTCATTAATTTAGTGCAATTGAGAACTATTTCTTCCTTTCTTCAGTGTTGTACAGTCTCAGAAAATTGATTTTTAAGAAATCTGTCATATTCAAATATCACCTGTAGCATAATACTAATTTCCAATGAATTTTAATCACCACCTAATGTTCTGCTTTGAAATTACCAAACAAACATAATTCATGAGTTTATATTGTTTTCATCATAATAAAGATTTTCAAAATCCAAGATAGATAACTAGCCAGATCTATTATGGTTCTTCATCATGTTCATGTTTTCTGAGTCATGATAAATGTAATAATAATGCATGATAATTCATAGAAAATTATGTGCTAAGCACTTTTATATATTTATTTTAACAGTATACAACCTGGTATTAATTGTATATCCACTTATAAAAATATTAAAGTGCCCATGAGAATATATAATACTAAACCTCACCTCATAATTAAGCTAATATCATGACTACGTACAGTCTCACATTTAAGCTCAATTAAGGACATTAACACTAATTTTTTTCTGTATTTTTCTGTATTAAGATCAATTAATTAAGAAAATATTTTATGAAGTTAAACTTTAAAAAGTACTTGTGTTAGTATCCAGTTAAGAAAACAGAAATCATATTTGTTAATTTAATAGTTTTTACTGTATAGCTGTAGCTAAAGAGATATTGGAAGATTAAAACAACAGACTTACTGAAGGAACATTGAAATAGTAACTGCTGGAAATGGTTACCCTCCTCAGGGAGTGGGGCACAGAGAGGAGATTATCAGAACCTAGAAGCATGCAAATGGCACCCTATTGAGCTGGGAGCAGATGTCAGAGGATGAGATCTGCCTGACTATTGTTGATATCAAGAACTTGTAACTCATATTTCATAAAGATAAAATCCAGATCTCAGCAATTCAGATGAGAGGCCCATGGAGTTAGTACCCTCAATGATGGTATAAATAGCACATATTATGAAATATGATAGGTCTGGAAATGTAAAAAGAAGCTAGATTCCAGAAAGAACAATAACAGGAACCAATAGCCACAATCTTCATGAAGTATCATCCCTTGGGTAAGGCTATCAGGAGCTGATAGGGACATCTTTCCTCAAAGATATGGGCTCTATTTCCCTAGGGCCCTCCTGCATACATCATCCAAAAGACACTTCCTACCTTCTAGAATCTAGGAGGGGGCAAAAAAAATAAGGATTTGCCCAGTTCAGCTTTTGTATCCTAAAGAAGAAGCTAGAACAATTTGGATTGTAATACCAAAATATAATAGCCAACACAATACCCAAAGTTTGTTAGTGTACCTAAAAATCATTATTGAAAGAGAAAACATGATGTTTTAATTGGCACTAAAAAGAGGCACATCATGTGAATCAGTATTGTTGAGATTTTAAAATAACCTATTTTGTGGTATGGTAGTCAGACATTAGACCCAGATCTCTTTGAATGCATTTCTGGAAGAAACTATATTAAAAAGTGTTATTCTCAGATTTAGTAAAATTGACTAATTTCTCTTGCCAGATTTACAATGGTTTCAATGTAACTCAATTTGTGATTAAATATTTATATAAATGATGAACATGTAATCTTTAAGAAATGCTCAGTTATTTAATTCAGTAAATATTAATTGACCACCTACAATGTGATTGACATGGTGTAAAGTGTTGGATATGCAATTATGTATGTCAAATAACTGATAAAATAGACAAGCTTCTCAAATCTGTTATGTAGATTTTATTTCCCAATTTGATTATTTAACTTTCACTCAAATATCTCAAAACAATTTGTTTAGAACCATTTTTTAGCATGTAGCAATCATAAATTTTACAATGATTTATATTTTTATATGGGCCATATTTTTAACCTACAGGTGCATTTGTGTGAGAGTAACTACAAATTAATGCCTGACATTACCTGAGGGTGTCCCTGATGCAATCAATATAAGCCAAAATACTCTCTTGAGGAGTAAATTCGACTTCAGTTGTGTGATAATGTTTTTCCTTTAACTGACCTTATAAATTAACTTGCCTCCAACTCACTCAGTTGTTCTCTGATATTTTAGTTTAGGTTGATTATCTCACAGCCCCTTAGGCCAATACTGTGCACAGCTACCATTAGCAAGGTGTTTATGCTTTGGATAATGCATTTCTTGAAATAACATTATATACAAGATTTTATTACAAACCTCCGTTACAGAAATTCAGATGAGATCCTTTCAGCTTTGAGGTACAATGTCACCCATAGATGACTTTTTACATTTATAGAATACTTTCAAGTGATGGTAGGAAAGCATTTTGCAAACAATCGGACATTAACTAGATTTTCAGCTGTGATATTCCTATGGAAATATCCTATATTTTAACCCAGCAGGATTGTCTAATGCCAACTACAAAATCAACTTTCATTTCTTTTTTAATTTCCTGTGTATTTGAACTTTCTTGTTGTGAGGTAACGTGTGGTTGGAGATGTGTCAACGTGTTCTACTACGCCTTCTCAAAGTGTTAACGGGAATAGTGCCATTTGGCATGAAAACATGTCTTACAGATGAAAACTCAGTTACCTAATTACCACTTCCACTTCCTGTTACTGTTATTAAGATTAATTAACTAGACCCACCTTATATCATTTTTCTTTTATCATGTAGACATAATTACCTATTTCTGTTGAGGGGGACACAATTTGGCCCATTGGATATGTAACTGGGAAAAATGTAAAGCCTGATAAGCAATTTTATTTGTTAACAGGAAAATAGCTGACCAAATTCTAGGATACTTGGATATATAAACAATTAGAAAATTGTACATAGAGAGCAATCTAAGCAAACATCCTGACACTTTTAATGAAAAATAATAGAGTTAATTAAATCCTGAATTATGAATATTTAATAAATAATTTTTGACACCAAGCATTTATTGGTAATTACTATATTTAAGTCACAACTACTTACAACTGCTTACAAATCCTTTCATTTTCTATTCTTGTCTGAGTTCTGTAAGGATTTCTGAAATTTAAATTGTTTAGTATAATAATGTAAAAAGTTTACTAACATTAAAATATAAGAAATGATTTACAACCAATGCACATTTGAATGGGTATTTCGAGTCTTGAAACTATTCAAAAGCAATGAAAACAGATATAATAAAACATCTCTGTCATAAGCAGAAAAATTTTGTCATTCCCATTATAGATGAGGAAATTATTACATTCAAATACTGCTTTTTGACAAGATGATGTGGTTAGCAACAGAACCTGGATTAAAATTCATGCCTCCTGCCATAAAGATAAGTGCACCATGAATAGTGTATCAAACAGTACCTTAAATCAGTCCATTACAAAGAGCTTAAGTTTTTTGAATTTTCCTATCACCTGTTGTTGGTCCCATCAATTGTATCATTGTTTCATATTTAGTGTCTTATCTTGTAGGAATTTCTACTTAAATAATGTACATTCCTTAAATGACGGAATCTGTGTTTATATCACCAAGTGTGCTTATTATGGTACAGTGTCCTATTGATAGCTATCCGATGATAGATTTGGGTACAATTTCACTCTTCTTGATGAGAGACTGTATATAGTTGTTTTGTCAGTATATCTCTAAATAATAGTACCCTGATTGGGATATTTTAGAACAAACAATAAAGGTTATTCTAAATGTAATGGAACATCTCTAATATCTAAGTTAATATTGTTAGGCCATAATTAAGGGGATTTATGTAAAATCTTGTGATATCTCAAGTTGAATCAGCTTAAATGGATTCAACTATGCAGATGGTTGTGCCCTAATATGAGTTTCTGTTTATGTTCTCAAATACATTGATTGGTGCATTGGGATTATAACCACATATGTTATAGGAGAAGTAAAATTTCAGAATATTATTTTCTTTTACTTTTTCCTACTATTTGAACACTAACTAATAGATGCAGGTTGAACATGATGAAGTTATTTCATTTCAGGACTCCATTTTGACTAGCATTGTAGATGAAAGAAACTAAATTATGTCAAGGTCTTCAAAACCAAATATAATACCACCAATACAAGAAAATTAGAAAATGTTTCTTTACTTTTAAATAATGTATACATAGGATCATTGAAATGGTTTCCACCTGAAATTTGAACATATCTTACATTGACAATGAAGCTATAGTTCTATGGTCCTTCCAAGGTTAATGTCTCATTCAGATTTTTAACTTAAAATGTGAAGTTTGACAGAATTACTCCATGTCATATGGATTCTTACATAAATAAACTTAGATAGCATGAGTATTATCTATTTTACTTTCTTTTGACTTAAGTACCAATGTGTAAAGTTGCAAATAGAACTAAAGTATATATTCCATAATCCAAAATGATATAGTCAGAGTTTTGTACAAATAATGGTAGATTTATTTCAACTTTATTTTTCATGTGCACCAAATATTGCCCATGTTTCTGCAAGTGACAAAACATTCTGTTTCCATCAGTGGAAGCTGTTATTTTTATTGAAATATGCCATATTTTCAAAGAAACTCCCTTTGAAATTAAGAAATAAATGTAGTGACCATGATTTTAAATAGTATGATTATAATATGAAGTTTGGAAACACATCATTATAGTATTTTTAGAATTTTATGACATTGAACATATTTTACATATGTAATTCATGCTTTATTCCTCTCTTTCTTGGTCCCTTCTAAAGAATTCTAATTTCAGTGAGTAGAGAATATGTGGGTTTATTGTCTCAATGTTGATTATAGTGATTAAGTTTATTTTTCTTCTGAGATCCCAAGACAGATATGACATTTTCAGATGTAGAAGTATCTATGTTTAAATTTTTTTCTCTTATTTACCTCATAAAAATTAATATAATCAGGAAAATGTGAAGTAAAAATATTAATTTAGCTTTTAACACTGTCAACAAAATAGAAGAGGATGAGTATATCACAGTGCTCTGGAGCAGGTGTTTATTAGCATACTTTAAGTACTCCATAATAACAGGAATCCTGTGTTCTCTTACTCTAGGTATGTCAATAGAAGCACACAGAACTTGCAAATTATTTCAACTAGAGGCAAAGTACATTATTTTAAACTTAAGAAAATACTGAAAAATTTAAACCATTAGTGCATATATCTGAAGCCCAGGTTCTTGAGACTCCTCAATAATTTGTGAGATTTTGAGGACAGAGGTCTTTCCTGTATTCTAGAGTCAAGTTCAACTCTCCACTGGAACTCTAGTTTCATTCTAAGCAGATACTAAAATATCCTTCACCTAGAAATGTGCTTTGTTGTTGAAAGAATTTGAGGAAGAAATTCAGAAACGCTCATTTCTGACCCTGATTTTGACACCTATCAGCTGTAATATTTTGCCAGCTCAGTTTCCACTTTTGAAAAAGAATGAAGTTTTCCTTAGGCGACCTTAAAACCACAATTTAAGTAACTTAAAGTTGCTTGCTATGATGTACCACTGCTACTTACGGTTAGAGCCTTCTTTTGGTTTCCATAGACTTTGACCTTTTTAAAAGTTTTCAATGTCTTTTACATACCTTAACTGTGAACTTTTTGAAAGCAGATATTTGTGATGTTTCTTATCATAATAGCAAACAAATGTAAGTATTCCCATAAACACATTTGTATTAGCTGAAAGAATAAATGACTGATCATGAAAGTCTCTTTCACTCTGAAAATCTGTTAAACCTGTCTGCATCATCACCAAGTTTTCTTCCAACTTTTAAAATTAGATAATTCTATATCTGTCAGTTGCATACTTAGGTTTTCCTTAAGTAACATATGTTACCTACCTGCCATATTGTGATGCTGGATTATTTGATGCAGTAAAACTCACTGTATACCTTCAAAAAAGTATTTAGATACAAAATCTTAGATAACTTAGTGTGTCATTTTCGTTTTTTTTAAATTATTTTTTATTTTTACAGACTGCATTTTGATTCATTGTACACAAATGGGGTACAATTTTTCGTTTCTATGGTTGTACATGATGTAGATTCATACCATTTGTGTAATCATACATGTACAGATGGTAATGATGTCTGTCTCTTTCCACCATTTTTCATACTCCACTCCCTCTCATTTCCCTCTACATAATCTACGTTGGGGGTGAGAGAAGAATGGAGGAACTTTAGATTATGTGCCTTTAGAAGGGACTAATACAAACAGTTTGCTTCTGTACAGTCACTCCTTATATGATTTATCTTTAAATTATTTATTCTTATATGATTTTTCCATTAATCACTTTTCACTGGCCTCTGCATCTACATTTATTTATGTAGGTTTTATTTGGTCCAATTATATAGCCAAGAAAATGCTCATCAAATTTCATAGGTGTGTTTAATTTTCTAAGGATGGATTTCTTTAACTTGATAAGATAAAATTTAGGATACATCTTGAGGTGTAGTCTTTGCCAAGAAAAAAAAAAAAGAAAGAAAGAAAGAAAGAAAAAGGAAAAAAACAGAAGAGGAAGAAGAAAGAAAAGAAACATTCAATAAAACTCAGGTCTGTGCCCTGATTTTTCTCAAGTGGTTGGTACTATTTTGTCAACAGCTCCATCTGCAGACCAGGGACAGCTTGTGAATCTCGCTGAGTGATCAGATTATAAAGAATGTGCCCTCTGACTGCAGTTGTCTATGAAAATTTCATTTGAAAGGCAACACCAGAAGACACCCCTCTGAGGTTAATTTTTTTAGCAATGTCAGGTTTTATATGATTTCTGAAAGGTAGCTGTAGGCGCTGTCAATGGAAATTCATGGGGAGAGAGGGAGGGAAGGAAAAGGTACCAATAACTATTGCTGAAGGCCTGTAATCAAGCATAATAAACTCTTCAGTCAGCTGTTTAAATGAATACACAACAAATTAATTTTTCCTTTTTTTGCTGGAAAAAAATTGATTGAATCTGAACATATTCCCCCCATGAAGGCAATTTTTAAACTGTCACGTACTCAGCACTCTCCCTGGTGAGGTGAAGAGAACAGCTCAGTTCTCACTGCTAGCACCATATTTTAGTTTTCTAAATAATACGTGCTCCTTGCAGTAGTATTGTCAGCAGTGCTTACACACTGAAAGAAGCAGTTGGGAAAGTGAGTGTAGCCATGCTTGAATATTTTGTATTGGGGGTCTCTACCTTTGAAACACTAGAGGGCTGTATAAGTCTTTTATTGTTTTATTTATTTATTTACTTATTTATTTTTAGTAACCTTTAAAGGTGCTAGATTTCCTGAGAATATTGGGTTCACATTATAAATTAAACTCAAACCTCAACATTTAAAAGGGCTAGCAGAATTTATAAAGGCAGCATTTATTAGTGGCTAGATACTTAGGTGTGTGTTTCCTTAACATAGAGCACTTCATAGCATAATTACTACTCTTAAGAGCTCCTTATTGAATCCATTGGTCTTCAATGAAAACTTACCCTACTCTTCAAATGACCATAATTTTATTCCCATGCAGCTCATGGATAATGTATTTTCCCACATAATTAATATATTTCTAAAGGAGCACATTCGTATTAGGATGCATAAAAGCCAAATGTATGTACCTGCAATGATTGTGCTACTGTGTGTCCATGTACATATTAGCTGGGCAATTAGGAGGCTAAAATGAGTTAATGAGAAGAATGCTTTGAAAATATGTGAGTGCTATGTAATATAGCTATTTTTTTTTTGTTATCGATCTTTAATTTTCCATGGTATCATGACTTTCAGAGGGTAGTTTCTCTAAGAATATTAAAATGTGTTAGATTAGGCAAAGTTATGTTATTGGTAAAGCAATTGATGCAAACATCATTACAAAAATGTATAGCTCTCACAAATATATTTGGCCTCAATATATATATTATGTACACACACATATATCAGCTTTTAATTACAGACTAATATGAGTCTTCTGCTTATACAATAATGTGGAATACAAACACTTTGCACACACCTGTACTTAAATTCTTTTTAAAAAGAACAATAATTTTTTGTAAGATGCTAACACACATATCCCTAAAGTGACCCCTATTCATCAAAACTGAAAAAGAATGCTGAGACCGATCAGTGTACATAAACACATATCACATGACCGAGATAGTTTGTTTAATTATTACAAAGCTAAGATTTCATCAATGAGGTAGAACAATGGTTTAGGAATGAAGGACTTGAGCTTCAGCCATTTATAATAGAAAATGATGGAGAAGCAAAATCCATTGAGTCAGGAGTATAAAGCAAGGACTCAAGTAGTTTGAAAAGAGGACTGAATATGATAGATGTCTTAGGAAAATATGAAAAAAATAAAGTAGCTGATACAGATGCAAATATTAGGGTATCATAAAGAAGAAGAAAAAAAGTGTGGGATTTTGGCAACATATTGAGAAGGCAGCTGAAGAAAAGATCATTGAAAAAAAGAGAAGTAAGGCCCAAGTTTCCCAGGCAGAAAAGAACAGCACTGAATTCCACAACTTTATATTAAAGTAAAGAGTTTTGGTGTTTTCATCTTAGAATTCTAGTATTTGCAATAGGAAAGCAAAAAAGTTAAGCTTTCTTAAGAGAATAAATTTTCTAGCAAAAAAACAGAAGGTAAAAAAAAAGCCTAGAGTATGGGGCACCTTGAATTCTTTTATTAATTAGTTTTGGAAACACTAGGAATCAGTAGATATGGATAAGAATTAAGTCAACAAAATTAGAGTAAGAGGTAAAAATGTATATGACTCTATTTGAGTTATCTAATAATTTATTCAAAATACATTGTGCAAGCACAAAACAATAAAGATCTAGAAGTCAATAAACTATGTTGCTGTAAATACCCAGCAAGTCTATAACATGAAGAAGTCAAAAGGAGGTACATGAGATGGGAAGAGCTCTGCAGAGTGTTAATTGAGTATAAGAGATGCAAAACCTGAGGATGTGTGAGACATGATGAAGGAAGGTAATCACAGGAAATGTATTTTTGCAAGATCTTAAAAAAAAACAAAAAATATAATGAACCAATAGATATCAATAAAGCAGAGTTTTAAAGAGCACTTACCTTATTTTCAAATGTTGGAGATCAAAAAATTATCATAGTACAAAACAAAACGGAAAGTGATTTATGGTTGTGAGTATCCTTTTCTTTCCTAGTCTTTCTGGGCTTACATCAGATTTATTTTTCAGTTTATCCACACAAGGAACCTGGATTATTTAATCTGAGGGTTCTTGGCAAGACTATCTGGTACTTCTCCCATAACAACCATGTTTCAGGGTCACCTGTACTTTATCTGCATTTGTCTATACTGTATCTAAACCTGATTTATGTGATAAATCTACATATTTTTAGAGACACAGATTTATTTTGGAAAGCAGATAGTTATACGCTTAAGGGAGAATGTGGGCTATCTCAGGGAAGAGACATTTTGGGGGCTAACGTAAGAAATACACTTTCGAGGGAGAATGTGGGCCATCTCTAAAGAGAGAGACAGCAAATCTACTTGCTTTTTTCTGGGCAAAATTAGGACCTAGACATTTTTCTCTGAGTTGTCTTTTATAAAATTTCTGTTTTTCTATATTCAGTCTCCTCCTCAGATTTAAGTTTGGAAGTTATAATTAAAACTTTGACAATCTGTATTGCTGAGAAATTTTTCTAAACCAAGTGATGTTCATTTCACTGGTCCTATTCCCTGCCTGGGAATGTTGCCTTTGAAGGAAAGAATGAGGGCTTGAGGCTTCTGTTCAAACCCTGTGTCTGCTGCTTATGAGCAAATGATTAACTTAGCCAGTTATTCACTTTTAACAAATATGGTGAGGTGATAAGAAGTGAGAAATGGTCACATTAACTCCTTGTGTCCTTTTTCACATAGAAAGAGTAGATGAGCTCAATGCATATTTTCTAGAGGATACAGAATATCTATTTTGTCTGATGAATTTTTTAGCATAGAAGAAATTAGGGTTAAATAGTTATTTTAATTACAAACATGTTATTGAGCCTTTGGGTTGACTATATTGAATGACCTCTCCCAGTAATTGAAAATACTACTGAATTGATGGCATGCCTTTAGGTACTAAATAAACCCGTCATCTCACAGTTATTTAATTTTGACTATTGATTTAGAAGACTACAACAAGTCTCACAGAAGTAAATGTGAATTGAATTTAAAAAAATAATAAAGAAATCTCTGTTAATCAACAAAATATATATCAAACTGTCATAAATAGAAGGATCAGAATTAATACTTTTCTTCATTTCTTTGATAGGACATGTAGAACAATTTATTTTTTAGTATAGGTATAATCAATTAAGTGATTTTTCAAGGAACTAGTATAACATAGATGGAAATTGAGCCAGTGTATAAGAAGAATCCTTTTTCCCTTCTTTTTATATAATTTTTTAGTAAGAATCAGGTTTACTTCCAGTCAAGATTCTATACAGAATCTACATAATAATCAACTACTAATCTACTCTATAAATGAAGCAGGATTTCTTAGGCAAAATTTCTGTTTCAAATTTGTATCAGCAGTTGTGAACTTTTGCCTTCAAGAATTCCCATTGCAATAAATAATTTAATTATAATTCACATATAAATATCAATTAATGCTAAAATACATAATGAAAGAATATATGTCACCAACTAACAGTCACTGAAGACTATCTGTGGACATTTTAGTCAATATTTTGTAATACTGCTTCTTGTTTCTTCATAATAATTCACCTAATCTACTTTGAAAAAATGGCAATATGTGGTCATAAGAATGATCCTAATGAACCCAGAATTAATGCCAGGCAGTTAGGATACATAAGTGATCAGATGGAATTGAGAAAATGGAGGCCATTTTGGATCCAGGAAGTTGGAGACCACCCCTGGGAGATTGGAATGTCACTCTCTCTAGAGCCTTTTGATCAAAGGATTACCTACCTATACCTACCTCCTTTTGGGAGGCCAAAAGGCTATAGACAGGAAATTGCTAATTAATGCCCCCAGGGCTGCTACCTGCCTGGATCACTCCATTTGGCCCTTCCCCCTACCTATCTGCTTCCCACCTTTTGGCCCTCCCACTGGCATCTCCTGGGCTTGATCCTGCTGGCAGGAAGGAGAAAGATAAGCTGGGAGAGAATAGGAGAACAGAAGAAACTTTAGTCTATGAAAGATACAGGGTGCTCTCACTTCTTGGGATACCAGAATACTAGCCATGGCCTCATTCTTCCCCCGATGAAGTCTGTGTTATTACCTCTAAATAAAATCTGCTCTATATGCTTGCCTTGGTGTACTTCTCTAATGTTCAAACTTCAGCATTTGAGGAAGAAGAATTCCTCACCAATAATCTGCAGTATCAATAATCATGTAGCAATTCTTGTAAGATTAATGATTACAGACATAAACAATTATTTAATGTATGTATAGGGTGCAGTCTAAATAAATTTACAGATGAGGAACTAGGAGGTTGAAAAATTAAATTACTTATAAGGACACAACCATTTAGATGGAACTTGGCAATCACATATTTCAACTTCAAGCCTGTGACTGGTGTATTTTAGATTCTAGGTTGCTATGCAAGATTTTGTGGTCTTGTTTTCATTATATTATTGAGTTGCTATTATTGTTTTCTAAAGAGTCAATTTTCATGTTACTCCTTTCCTGGGCATCTTGGTATATCTTGAAATTCCATACACACATATGTATATATTTTTAAAATGTGACATGTAGAAAATAAGAAACAAAACAATAAGATAACTTTGAAGGTACAAATGCAGTGATAATTTTGTGTACCTGGGAGCAAAACTCTAATAGAATTTACTAGATCAATTTCTAATTGATGGCTCTGTAGACTCTCCTGTCACTTCTCTAACTTCTATGACTATATGTCTGCACATCAAGTTTGAATAACAGGAGATTTCCAAGAGACTGTGCACTTTACACAAAGAATTTCAAATGTTTTGTTCATGTTTGGATAAGTAACATCACAGCAACTGGAAGGTTAAAACAGAAATGACCAATTTTCCAGAACAACCAAGGGGCACAGTTGTAATTAAAACACAGTACTCTTAATTGGCTAGCCTGTAGGAGTCTAGAAAAATACCAGACTAAACCATCATTTATTTTCTTGGAGTATTTGATAACTTCAGGCATTTTCCAGCTGTGACTAAATCAAAGGGTTTTAAAATTTTTTCTCATTTCAAACAATGTGCAAAGCATTGTACTAGTTATTGTTAAAAAAAAGCATACGAAAGTATAAGAAACAGTCCTTCCCCTTAGAGCTTATGATCTGTTTGACTCTGATAAGGAAAAGGATCTTGAAAAGTTCAATAGTAAGGCACAGAACAATGTTAGTGAATTATTATTTTATAAATGAATCATATGACTTACTATGTCTAAAATATCACTATAAATATATTCCTTTATGAGAACCTTTGGGTAAGAAAAGGAATTTGAATTTGAAAGATGGTTAATACATGGACAGATGGCAAAGAGAAAGAAAGATACTGGCTTATGTTTAGGGTATAGAGCAAGGAGATTCAGTTTAAGGTAAAGATTATGCTGGTGGGTTCTATATGCACACCCTCAAATTTTATACCCATAATCTACCATTTCCTGGCTATTTATTCTCACTTGAGAACCTTTCTCTTCTTAGCCTGTTTCCTCATCTGTGAAAACAGCAATAACCCCTATGCCACATGGTTGGTGTGAGTATAAATGAAGTGAATCACTATTACAGAATGCCAGCTAACAGAGTGGACAGCCAGCTGTTATCATCAAGATAGGGGCTGTGAATTCATCCACTGGACTGAAGCAGAGGCTGCTGCAGGAACAAAATGAGATAGTACAATCCCTGTGGTTTAGTGTTTTAGGTGGAAGAAGGACATTGGGGACATTTGGAAATTTCTCTCAATTTTTCTGTAACTAATGCCTGTTTGTTTTTGAAGCCAGTGTGGTATTGGATAGCTCCGTGGAGGGTAACAACTAATGAATGGTGACAAGCATGACTTGTCAGCTAAGCCATGTAAATTGACAGTGTGTCTGAACTAAACTAGTGTTAGGCAGATAGTTTGTGAGTGCCTGCTAGGCAAAAGGGGGGAGAAAAAGACAAATGGGAAGTGTCTTTTAGACTTTCCATCATCATTGAAGCTTCCTTGATTTGGGGCTTTGTAAGCTACCCACCTTCTGTGTCATAACAGGTTGTAACATTGTATTTAAATGACAACTGCCACTGCAAGTAGATTTAACAAGGCAGTGTTCCCTAGAGGCACTATCAAATGTTCCCAGCAAACCTCCACATTTGTTTCTAACCACTCTGTGGACTAATAAAAGCCAGTGAAAGCAAGAAAAAGGGCTGCAATCCCATTCTCTCTGCTGCTGCTCGTGTAAGACCATGGTTTTCCCTGCACCTGAGATGTTTGCCCATACAGCGTTATTTTTCAAGCTGTCTGTGGAAACTGAATGGATCTTGGTGCCACCAATAGCTTTCAAAGCTTCAACTCTGATACAGCTTTGAAAGTAATTAGATAAAGAAAATTAATTCCAGTTAGGAACACATAAAACATTTCATTTGGAAACTGACATGAATAAAATTATAACTATGGTAAATATAAAATATGAAAATCTAAAATTACAATACATTCTGGCTTTAATATTTCCATACAAATTAATGTTTTGTTAACTCGCAGTAAAGTATGCAATAGCCAGGAGACCAACACAACAATCAGAAAGTAGGATGCTCTTTTTGTTCAAAGCCTTTGGGCAGATCCAAACTCTGAGACAGAACTGGAAACAAGAAAATATTCTGCAAAGAACAGTTGAAGCATTACATCAAAGGGATCTCAGTTCGCATGCTCTGTCTCTCTGTCACTTTCTTTCTTTCTCTTTGTAGTAAATAAAGAGTGGTGATAGGTGATAGATGGTTGGATAGATAGATGGATAGACAAATGTAGATTCAGATATAGACACAAAGATAGATCTTACATTCTCAAAGGCGCCAAAATTGCCCCAGGGGATGGAAATCCATTATCAAGGACACAAATATCTTAGATGTTATTTAGTGATGAGCCCTCCAAAAAGCCCAATATATGAACAGTTCTGAAGTATATATGTGGTAATAAAATTTCACAGTGCAGGAACAATTAGAAAAAAAAAGTCTCTAAAAAGAGTCAACAGTGAGATAATTGGAAAAACAACAATAACTGAGAGACTATGGTATAAATATATGGGCTTTGAATCACAGACAATTTTCTTTCAGTTCCTACAGAGATAGGGGTCAGAGGACAGAAAGCATCATAGAAACTGAAATTACAAACAAATAAAATCAATTGCTGTTCTCTGCATATATAGGTGCATGATATCTGATATGTACAATATCTGTTCAGTATTATCATTGACTTCAATACAATGTAATGAGGGTTGTACTACTTCCTCAGGAATGAGGCAGTAGATGTGCTCTAATGAAGAATAGAAGCTAGATGGAAATGGATATCTATGACCAGAGATGATGTTGGAAGACAGAGCTACAGTGCTATGGAAGCATGTAGCAGAGGAACCATTGGAAGGCGAGTTTATTGATATTTGAATAACACATAGAAGGTAGATAGGCAAAGGTGATAGAAGGGAGTGTTCAAGTCAAGGAGACTAGCATGCCTAAATTCCCAGAAGTCAGAGGTGGTGTCCAAGCAAATGGAATCCAGAAGAGCTGAGGTTGAGAGACAAGGAAGAGTTCAGTGAGACTGAAGTGGTAGCTTAGAGGTAGATGGGGACCACAAAAGTCATAGTAAATGTTTCATAGTTTTTCCAAAAATAAAAAGAGTGATTCACCTGATCAGGACTTTGTGATTGAAAGGTTGGATTAGATCAAGTTAATTTTCCAATGTTAATAGAAACAACATTTACATTGTTCTCCAAGTTTATCAACAGATTTCCTTCTAACTACTAATGAATACTCTTGCAACCATATAATGCACTTGTTTAAAATGAAAATTAGAAAGTTGAAATTCTTGCTTGGCAATATGGTGTCTGGAAATTGGAGAAAGAAAAGAAATCATGTGTTGATTTATTTAGTCAAATATATAGACAGTGTATTATTTGTGGTATCATGATCATTAAAAGTTTTTATAGGGCATGTGGGACAGTTTGAATTCAGATGTCTTTGACATCTGCCTTACATTTCTATGGCAAATGCAGCAGTTGATCATGATGGAATAACTAGATGCAGAATAAAGATACTTATATTTGAATGAAACTGAGCAGTTTTCTCGGTACCTATATGGTTGGTATTGTGAAAGCCTTATGGAATAGTTGGGGCCAATCCATATGTGCTAATGAGGAACCGAATACTGTAGCTATAGTCATAGTATCTTTTAATCATCCTTTTTCATAGGAAAATTTAAAAGACGCTAAGAATATTAAGCCCTTTCGTTAACAATGATACAGTAGTTCGTGAAACAATACCATTGACCTATCAATGCTTTCATTATTTTTCACAAATGGAGTATGTGAAAAACAAACTTTTAACTCTAAATGTTTTCTTTAAAAGCTAGTGAGAAAATGAAAAAGTTTTAATAACCAGAGCTTTCCTAACATAATTAACATGTAAATTTAAAAAATGTACTCAGGTCTAAAAATAATATGAAAGTCTTTCTTCTGTGGATGCATTGTTATTGCGCATGAATTTTTCTTGTTTATTTATTTATTGGTACTGGGGATTGAACCCAGGGGTGCTTACCCATGAACTATATCCCCAGCCCTCTTTTTTATTTTTATATTTTATTTTGAGAAAGGGTCTTGCTAAGTTACTTAGAGCCTCTCTCAAATTGCTGAGGCTGGCTTTGAACTTCTGATCTTCCTATCTCAACCTATGAAGTTCATGGGAATAGAGGCATGTACTACCATGCCCAACTTTTTTATTTTTGATATATTAATTTTGCTGTTATTTTCTCCTTTTTGTTGAATGATAGGGATTACAACAGTGCTTACAATTACATTTTAGTTAATCATATTTTCTTGAATTGGGTAACTTGTTTTCTCTTGAGTTCGTGTTTGGGAAAGTTTATTTTGTTATAATATGTTGTAAACTATTGCTCATTTATAGTGGTCCCTGAGTTCAGTTGGAAAGCTGCGGAAATTTTGGAATGTCATTAATAAAAATGGGAAATTATAACTGACAATACAACTTTATTTAATAGCAGTGAATCATGTATGAAAGTAAAATCTAAAAAAAAAAAATGAAAACTTGTCCAAAAACACTGTAAAATAGAAAGTTCCTAAAAATCTAAATGATAATACAGAGTAAATGGATGTTTTCTTTATATTTACAATATATCAGAATTATATATAGTGACTCAAAAATATTCAGGTCATATAAAAATAAAATGTGTATTAAATATGAAAGGCTGCAAAATTAGTTGATTGATTAATTTCATTCTAAACTGATGAGATCTCATTAATCTCTGTCTTTCCTCAATGAAAAGAAACTTTCTAAATTACAAATAAATAGAATGGTCATTAATTACAAAGTGAGAAAACACTGAATCAGCATCTAAATATCTGTCATTTTTTTTCTGCTGCTTTCTGACTTGGGCTAATTCCATAGAAGTCCAAGATCTTGCAGTATGAATGTGAAATGTTCCTTGGTGACAACATGCAATAAAAAATACTGACATCAGCTTCCAAAGTGCCTTGGTCATAGTTAATCCTCCAAAATTATTTACCAAAGACATGTAGGGATTGAAATTGTGAGTTCAAACTCTTGAACACATGTGCTGATTCTCAGCCAAAATAATAATAAGAAAGAAAAAAAAGTGAAAACTGTACCTGCATTATCAAAATTCTTTAGTGGTATTAAAGAAGATGTTAGAAAAGCAATTTAATTTGGTGATTTAGCCTATGAATCATCTGCCTTTATTTAAATAGAATTTTCAAAAGATCATCTAATTAGATGCATTCAAGACATTGCCATGTATCAGGTGAGCTAATTTTCAAAAGCATTTGCATATAAAAATTATAGAAATTGTTCTTTTCAACATTGGGAAGAAATCTATGCATATTATATCACCAAAAGCAATTATGCCACTATATTCCTAGATAAGGTATTTAAATAATCTATTGGGGATTTGCTTTTCAAATTAAATTACTACAACATTAACATTGCTATATTCATACAAAAAAATGAAGGTTTCAGATACATTAGGTCTGATCTAAAGCTTTTCTTCTCTTCATCTTTGAGAGAAATGCAATAATAAAGTTGGAACAAAAAAATTAAACACACATGAGAAGGTTATACTAAGTTCAGAGTATATTATAATTTTTAGCCTAAAAGCTTCAAGAAGCTTATAATTGGATCCAGTACGTATGCTTGTGTGTAGGTGTGTGAATGCTTGTGTTATTATACTATGAAAAATGCAATTGAGTTCAAACTTTTTAAAGTATCAATTCAACCTGACGTCATAATAATTTAGATAATTGTATCATGGCACAAAGAGGATTATCATGAATTCCTACAGTTACTAAGAAATTATTAACAGACTATACCTAAAATTCATTTTCAGAATATGAATTATGTATGCAATATGCTAAGAAATATGACAATAAATTGCATTTGAGAAAATAGTTGAAGAAAAATGAGCTAAGTTTAAACTTGATTTAGACAGATATGTATTAGATATTTATTCATATAATAATATTACACATCCAGAGTGGTAACGATGGATAGGCTAAATAAATGAATACTTTCTTAAATTTTTATTTTACCTTGGAATGTACATCCAGCACCCAGTCTTTGATGACAGGTCAAAGTTCTTCTCTGAGTGTTGACTGTACCTTTGTTCCTCGTTTCTTACAAAAAACTCCAAATATGTATATTGACTATGAATTTTAATTTCATTTTAAGATTTTAGCTTTGCTTTTAGGAAACAATTTAGGATTCTTAGGAATTTTAAAAATATTCCTCCAATTTTTCTACAACTGCTTATGCCAATCTCAAGAGAAATTTTTATCAACTCCATCACCCAACTGAATCTCCATAAATGTTTTTACTTACACTCATAGTTTATTGCATTTTCATATTATTTTGTAATATCTAATTAAGTTTTATACATGCAGTAGAAGCATTAGTGAAATAAACAGATTGGGAACAAAAACAACTTCATGTTGGTCAGCACTGCATCCCCCACCTGTGGAAGAATATGCAGATAGCTAAGCAGATCACAGTGCTCTGCCCCGTCTGTGTCCCCTGCTCTGGATAGTAGTCAGTATGATTTACAAAAAGCATTTCAAGTAATCTGGAATATGAATCAATTAATTGGGAGATTCAGATTATTTTACTGTGCTAAATTGTGTAAGTATTTTTTGATTGGAACTCTGAACTTTATACAAATTGCACAAAAATTCATGTAATGTGCAGCTCTTATAGAAATCTCCCTTTCTCCTCTGACATATGTATATTAATTGTAATTATTTTTATGTTCAAATTTATATGTTCATGTATCAGGTTAATAATTAGTTCAAGACCCTAAACATTTGAATCATACAAGTAGTCAAATCCCACTTTCTGATTCTTAATCCAATAACTCATCCTGTTTTCTTCATAAGCAAATGTTCTTTCTCTTAAGAAACATCACTTCCATATAAAATAACAGTTCTCATGATTGATAATGTGCAGAGCATATTCTTTGTATGTCAAGTTTCCAATTTTGGCTTTGCTTATTAATAGCTATTTGGTTTTGTACATAAATAAATTACTAAGTATATGGCATGCCTAAAATAGTGCAGAGTTCATAATTATCATGTAAATATTAGTTATTATGTAAATATTGTTACTTAATCACTTTGAAACTTGGCTTCTAAATCAGTTAAATGGATATTCACAACCACAGTGATTTCTGTAATTCAGAAAAGTTTGTTTCATACACTTCAAATTTGTACTAAATTGTGAAGTTTACCAGCCTTAGAATAATGGAAATAAGATCTAAATGCTGTACCACTGTGCTTTCTGGAACACCTTTCATCACTTGCAGTAATTTCCATACACACAAGTGATTTACCATAACATCCATACCCTTAATATTTATTGCCATTTTAATTCATTTAAAAAATAAAACTCATGATGGAGTTAAGGATAATGGAACCAAGAGAGTAAACTAGGGCCACTGTTTGTGCAGTAACACCAGGAATAGTGAGAAGAAAAGTGAGAATAGAAACAAACCAACATGATAAATAATCATAAAATGCTCAGAATTTTAGGAATAATTTACAATGATATCATAAAATGCCTCTTTAGAGGAGTTTGTTTACAATTTTGAATTATAATTAAAAAGGAAAAGTATTATTGCTGATTTCTAGACATACCTGAAATTTTTATTTAAATAAATATTCAAATACAAAGCAAGTTACTTGAAAGGAAATCAATTTTATCATTGAAGCAAAATTCTACAAATGCCTATTTTAAAATATTTCTCCAATATTATTCATGTTGCCTGTTTACTTTTAAAATTTTCTAGACATGTATGCATTTTAAGTGAGCTTACTTACTGTACTAGCACTTAGAAGAGTAGAGATCTCATTTATATAACTTCAAAAAATAATAAAAACACTGTTGACAAGTGGCTTTTTATAAGTTAACCTAGACATGCATTTCTTCTCATTTCAAGGTACTTAAAATGAAATTTCACATTGATTAGATAGCATTTATAAAAATTCTATTATCTTAAAATTGCTGTCTGGGCATTGTGTTTATGGTTTTCTAAATTGCTTTATAAAGAAGTTAAGATGACAGGTACCCTGATGGCTATACACCCTTTAATGATTTTCTAACCATGGTCAATCCATTAACCTTCAAGACATTCCTATATCACTATCTCTATCTTCTTGAGTCTGATCTAAAAAATCTAAAAGATCAGACTCAAGAAGATATAATCCACATACCTACTTTGAGTAGTTGGGAAATATTGATAAGTTGGTATGAATTAAAATCTCTATAGCAGAAAGGAAAACATTTGAATTATTTTAGGTTTTCTAACTGCAGTGAATATTTTATAAAAAAGATGCTTCTGTGCTTTGGGGTTATATAGGTTTTAACTCTAACAATGAGGAAAAGCATGTTCTGCACACAAACACATGCATTCTAAATGGTTAGGGAATAAAAACTAGCTATGTTCAGAATTGTGTTTATTTTCCTTATGTTAGATGTGAGATCAGTCCACACATGAATAGATAGAAGAATTTTGTCTATATATGATGAATCTGAATTTCAGTAGCATGTTATTTTTTAGAGGAATGACACTATATGGAAAGAGCCCAGTTTTTGCAATATCAGACTTATGTGAAAATCTCAGATTCATCAAAAATTTTTCATATGATCTTAGGCAATGTACATCCTCTGCAGAACTTTATAAGATTTAAGCTTAAATCTTGTTATCCAAGAATCATAAACCCTATTAATGAATAGGAATATTTAATTTTCTTTTGATATCTTTGCAATATTCCAAATAATTAATTGGCACTGATTTAAAATAGCTAATGTATAAGCTTAATCATACTGAATAGAATTTCATTACTAATATGATGTAACATGTTTCTAATAGACTGCAATGACTAATGCTCTTTAAAAGATGTTTTTCTTTTAAACATGAATCATGTTAAAATATGATACAAATAATTTCTCACTGTTTTTCAAAAATACCAGTGCTGAGTTCAGAGTTCACTTGGAATATCACACTAACCAGCATGAAATGAAAGAAATTAAAATTGTGAGTCTGTATACTGTGAGAAGCAAGACTTAAACATGTAAAATAAGAAGCAAAGAGACCAGCAAGTGATAGATTCTCCCTACCAAAAGCCGGGGTTAGATAATAGTATTTATTTGCACATGTTAAAATTATGTAGTTGCAGTTCTAAATTGATACATGATGTTGGTGGGGGCTGGAATTGAGAAATCTGCTGTTGCAAACTACTTTATGTGATACCAGAGTATAGGTCAGAAAAGTAAAAGCAGAGATGAAATTTTGGGGAAAGACACCCAAGATGTCAAACATCTACTTCTGAAGACAAGAATACTGACAGGGAATGTTTAACTAACTTGCAAAAGAGCAAGACTATTTTGTCCACAGATCCGTAATCAAAGTCCAGGCATCCTGGTACCAGTTCCTACTGTTCTGAAGATAGATGAAGAGAGAGTTGAGAAAGGAAGTGATATTTGCTAAGTGTCACTACAGATTCTGAAAGATGCTGTAACTCTACCTAGTCATTCTACAAGTTACAGTATCATGGTCCCTTCAGGGAGAGGGCACCTAAGGCTCAATGCAGTTAGGGGGCAGGTTCCTTTGCCATGTTAGTTATTCTAAATTCATGAATGAAAGATTTGATCCTGGACCTAAATCTTGATCCCGAGTGAATGTAAATCCACATTTTAAGTGAAATGTTTGACCACTATGCTTTGCAGAAGACATAGCAGCATTTATAACCAGAAACACACAATAATTCCAGAACAATTATTTACAAAGTCTATTAAATTAAAAATTTGAAAGTCAGACACAATAAGCATTCCTTTTGCTTATTTAAAATATTATTCAAAATCATGTGATAATGATGTTAAAGATTTTTTAAAAAGGAATTTTAGGATAAAAATTAATTCATGTGCACAGGACCAATAAGTAATTTTCTGAGGATTAAAAAAAAAAAAGAAGAAGAAGAAAAAGAAAGAAAAATCCACACAGGTCTTTGTTAATTGTATTTATTGAATTTCATTCTTTGCTTAGAGAATGGAAACTCATAAACAATCTACCAAATGAAAATATAGAATTTTATCTTGAAATCTTCACTTTATTTTTATAGATAAGGAATCTGGAGTACTAGGAGTTTAAATTTCTTATACACAAAAAATTCTTATCTAGTTTACCAATAACACTGAACAAACCCCACACAAATAAGGTTGGAGTAGTAAACAGAAATATAAATCATGACAAGTGTTAAAAGTTACAAGATTATCAGGACTGATTTAAAATTAAATATACAGGAAGATGTTATGAGAAAACAATCGTGTTTATTTAATGTTAATTACACTTACTACTTTGGAAGTAGTTTAGCATCTAAACTCAGTCTAGATTTTCATGTCTTCATAATAGGAAACTTGTTTACTGAGGTATTTTCTGTAATGTTTGGAGTGCCTTAGAAAAATCAAATGAATACTAATGAAATTAAACTGAATTATATTAAAGACAAACATTTGTTCTAATAGATAATTAACTTGAACTCAAATATCAACAGTTGTGTTGTGCTTGATAAGGAAAATATTCATTTATTTGTTCTAATCCTTATAGTTAATTATATTCCTTTGATGGCACTGATATCACATGAAAAGTTCCTATATTCAATTTTACAACATGTAGAAACTACAAATAGGTTTTTTTTGTTTTGTTTTGTTTTGTTTTGTTTTGTTTTATTGTAGTGTATGTAATTTGAAAGTATAGTATAAGTTAACACAATAGTTTCATCTCAAGGATCATTTATTAAACTTTATTACTAGTTTTCTATTTGCCTTCTATCATACTTTCACACAAGATGTAAAATGAAATTGCTTCTACATGCATAAATGTTTTCAATATAAATTGTTAGTAAATAGTTCCTTTTAGATGGTACGAGATTCAAACAGAGTGTGTTTTTAAAGTTAAATCAACATATAGTGGCAATTGATAGTTTTACCAGACCACTTCCATTTTGGAATATTCACTTATTATGGCCATAAGTAAATATTTGTAAATCACTCCCATAAAACTGGCTTCACAAATTTTGAAACTGTCATTTTATCTGTATTACTTATATTAAATATTTGGTTTGATGATTAGAAAATCTTTGTTATATATACATATGTATATAATTTGGAGGGAGGTATCTGGGATTGAACTCAGGGGCACTAGACCACTGAGCCACATCTCCAGCCCTATTTTGTATTTTATTTACATAGAGTCTCACTGAGTTGCTTAGCACTCGCTTTTGCTGAGGCTGTCTTTGAACTTAAGTTCCTCCTGCCTCAGCCTCTGAGCTGCTGGGATTAATAGTGTTTACCACCATGCCCGACTTGAATACCTATTATATTTTAAGGGAATCTAAAGATTATAAATTACCATATTTATGTGAATAAAAGTATTAAACATAATTTTATGTTTCCTATGAATAAAATTAATAATAGTACCTCCAAATTTTAGACCTTATTATAATTTTTTAAATTTGTTGATGGTAATAGAATAATATCATACCAATTTCATAGCAAGAGAATTCATATAAGGACAAATTAATTGCAATTATAAATCTTTGAATAATTAAGTACTTTAAATATTATTGACGAATGTAAACATGTGGATATTTGGCATATGTAGTAACTTAAGCCACCAAAGTTGATAATCTTATAAAGCATAAAATGTTATTAGTTCATTACAGCTGCTGTAAGGAACTACTAATCATGGCACCTCAATCAACAGATTGTTCCCCCTGGTTCTAGAGCTGGAAGTCACAAATCCACTTTGTTTCTGCAAGGTTGATCCTTGTAAACGGTGTGAGGGAGAATTCCTTCTTTGCCTCTCTCCTAGCTTTTGGTAGCCTCAGGCATTCCTTGGTGTGAGTGTGTCATTCTCCCTGTGGATTCACATCATCTTCCCTCTGACAAGTGTCCATGCACATGGCTGTTTCTGTGTCACCATTTCCCCTTTTTATAAGCCTGCAATCATATTAGATAGGGCCCACCTTAATGGCCTCATTTGAACTTATCATCTGCAAGTAGGTAGAATATTGTGTAGAAAATTAGGTAGAATATGCTTTTCTAATTCAGTTAGTGACTTAAAACTTCCCCCTTTCCTTACATTTCTCCTATTCTTCCCATTTAACTTGTTATCTATCATTTGAAGTAAGGGGTGTGGGGGAGTGTGCATATCTATATTTTTGTATTATCTGTGTATCTGTATATATCTATATAAAATGTCATAAAATTGGATAAGATTTGATATTTTTAAATATGCTACTATAGGTTTTGGGGTCCCAACTCATAATTAAAAGAGTGGTATTCATATAGATTTTAAGTTTCAATAATTTTTTTCTTTCAATGTATATTTATTGAATACCATATATATGTATATATATGTACATATATATTTAGCTATATCTCACTGGTCTCAGTGATATCACTAATATACTATGAGAGATATCAAACTAACATTATTTAATCTACTTATTTATTTAAAGGCTCTATTTGTATTATTATTAAGCAACATTTGTTGATATCTACCATGTTTCAGCATTCTATTAGGTGCCAAAACAGGACTGAGGGATCTATTTCCCTCATAAAACTTGTATTTGTATAATGTAACAGATAATCTTAATGCATAATGTCAAGTGGAGGTGAATTAGATAGGAAACTAATGCAAGAGGGTGAGATAGTGTCTTTGGGGAGAAGCCTGATGGTCAGAGCTGGTGATCAAGGAAGTCCAATCTTCCCTGAGGAGGTACCCTTTATTTAAGACACAGCCTACAACATTATTTTTTTTTATTCCTGTTTACAAGAGAAGCCAAGTAAGAACTTGTGATCAAGTCTGTTTTCCTGTGCTATGGTTTGTATAAGTGTCCACCAAACTCCCATGTATTAAAAGCTTGGTGTAAGCCCATGGTGCTATTGGAAAGCACTCGAACATTTAAGAAGTGATATCTAGTAGAAAAATGTTAGATTACTGGGGCCATGCCCTCAAGGGATATTGGAACTCTTGACCCTTCTTGTCCCTTTCTCTATTTCTTGTCCAACACGAGGTAAGCAGCTTTGCACTATCATATGATTTCTGCCTTGATGTACTGCCTTACCACAGGCCGCAAATCAATATGCCAACCAATCAGTGATAGAACACTCTGGAATTATGTGTCAAAATAAACTTTTCTTCCCTACAAGTGAATTATCTAAGGCACTTGTTATAGTAATGAACAGTGGATTAACACATCCTATGTTTAGTTTTCTCACTTACACGTTACAAATAGAAACTAAAACTTTGTTCACAGAGTTTTTTCCACCATGGTTTAATGGGGGTAATGGTTGTAAAATAAACCCAATGAAAAGAGATATACATGCCTGTTGGCCAAAAAATGATCATTACCTTCCTTCATTTCATGTAGATGGGTCAGCTCATTAACTCCAAGTTAATATCTTCTTATACTTGCACTTTCTTCTTGCTCATGTCCTTACTTCCACTTTCTTACCCTCCATCACTCCTTGACTTTCTGAGATGCTCATATTGCTTGTTAGGAAATATTGTTGTAACCTCTGAGAACACTGGCTTCATTTCTGTCTACTGGCACCCTTCAACGCATCTTCAGTTCACTTCAGTATTTATTGTCTTGTAGAACAGTGACTGGATAGTTGGCTCTGTTTTTAAAAAAAAAAAAGAAAAAGAAAAGAAAGAAAGATCTAGGGCCACTCTCTGCCCCAAGGACATGCAATTTAAGTTAGACAATTCAGACATAAAACACAATGGCTGAGAAACTAGCTCATTTCAGAGAAAACAACCTGGATTTCTGTTCTTATTTCAGAAGTAGAAAACTTACTGTGAAATATTTTTTTAAAGGAAAAACAGAATTGGCGAGAAGAAATGGCTTGCTAGACAATACTATATTTTTTATTCTTTGTGTTTCAGATCAGGTACTAGCTAAATTTCATTTACAAGTGAAACACTATTAACAAAGTTCATGATGTAGCTTTAGATGCATAAGGATACAGTAGATATTCCATATGCTTTATAAGATGTAGAACCACTGAAATAGATTCCATGAGGTAAAATCAAAAACAAAATTAAATGCAAGTTTAAATTAAGCAAACTTATGTAGGTGAAATATCTCTGCAGAGAGTAAGAAAATGCTGTCAATCAAATTGATTATCTGAAAACAGTGGGACAGAAAAATTATTAAGGACAATTGTGAGACAACAATGCAACTGTGACATAGTTCAATCTGTTAAATACTCTAAACAGGAAAAAAATCTTAGCTAAGAATGCAAATTGTCTCCTCACTAACACTAGCAAACTTACTCATACTACTCAAAATATCTATGCAAAAAAGTGAGGGAGATTAGAGATTCTTCAGAGAAGGAATGATTTTCAAAAATAAGTTTCCCCCCAAATTTTTGTCCATAAAAGTCAAGTGTTCTAGAAATACCTAGAGGGATATCTCCATCACTGCTCCATATTGCCATCTATATTTCATAGATTCCTATCACGCTGGTTGGGCATAGGCCTTTAATCTCAAAGACTCAGAGGTTGAGGGCGGAGTATCCCAAGTTGTAGATCAACCTTGGGCACATCTCACTAAGACCCTGACTCAAAATGAAAAATTGAAAGGACTGGAGGTGTAGCTCAGTCAGTCAATCCCTAGTGGAGGAGGGAAGGAGGCATCAGTTTCATGAACTCCTTAAATCAAATAGCTTAACTTAGAGTGCTTATTTTTCCAATGAATGAATGAAGAATGAGTGAATTTATTTACAAATGAAGTTTGGGTGATGGTATTGAAATCAATGCCTGTATTTCAGAATTCAGGGCCCTTCTTTTTGTAAATGCTGCTATACATGTGGGACTGATGATAGAAAATATCTTGTAGTATTTGAGCTCTTTGAGGTTGAGAAAGAATGAGAAAGAACAAAAAGTTAAAAGAAATTCTCAGCAAAAAAGTTACTGTGTTACTAGTTTTGTAGGCAACAAAATCCTCATATGCCACATAAAATATTGTACCTTTAATTATAAGAAAGAGTTGCTGACATTTTGGTTATATGCTTGTCACTCAACTTTTCAACTGTTCTCAAAGAAGTGGTAGAGAAAAATAATCACCCTAATCTGCCTTAACTCAGTATGAATCACCCGGAATTAAAACCACAGAATCTACAGAGACAGGGAAACAAGTAATTTAATTCCCAACCTCCTGAAACTCATATCTTTTCAAATCATTCAGAGGATTTTATTCATTGTGCTTATTCCACTGTAAAATTAGATGTACAAAGAAGTATATAATCCTTTGTATTTGCTATTGGTTATAAATCTTTAGAACAAGCTTAGGCTACATTTATTTAAAACTATGCATCATGACCACATTTGCAGTTCCCCCTCCAACACTTCCTTAATACTACATAGACAGATACTTATTAAGATCATTTAGTTGTGAAGCTAAATATAAATTGCCTTGAAATTATATCGGTGTGGTTTAATCATATATAATCCAGTACTATACATAATACTAAATATGTATTCTATTTGTGAGGAATAAACTAATTGGGGATATGCATTCTTGGTCCCCTATGGCAAAAAGAGCAAGTTCAAGCATGCTCATTTGTAAAGCATTGACAACCTCAAGAATTTTATGTAGCTACAAAGAAAGTATAGTCTATTAACTATTAAAATATTATAAATTTGAAGTCATTTACCAGTAATCCATGAACTCCATGGGTCCATGGCCCTAGGTATAGTATTTCTGGGTGTTTTTAACCCTAATGCATATATACTCATTTGCATTTTGTATAAGAGATTTCAATAGATTCTCAAAAGGCACAGAGGACAAAACAAGGAAACAAAATTTAAGATCAGTATAAACATCCGTTTCATAGAAAAATATGTCAGTAAATTTATATTTCCATTACTATGGGTGTTTTATAAGACATGCAAATGTTTGGAAATAACAAGACTCATATTTATGCCACCATAGTTATGACTGCTCTTGGGTTACAAAGAGCTTTCCTGTGGATAGTAATGTTGAACCAAATTCCTCTTTCTCTTCATTCATCTGTTCTAGTCCATACCTTCTTCCTTCTACCACTGTTAATTATGGGGTTATCCCTGACAGTCACTTTGTGTCCACTGTTAGATTCATTTTACCATATTTTTCTCTTTTTTTTCCCCTCATCTTACTCTGCTCACTTTTTTAGTTTAAATATGCTGCCAGATGCACTTAATGCCTCTGAATAGATTATTTATATATCAAGTCTAAGCCTAGTGTCATGGCTTTCGTCTTTATATCTTGACTCCACTTTTATTTGGTTCACAAGAGTGACTAATTTTCAGTTTCCTCAAGTATAGATGAAGAGAATGACAAAAATAACCTACCTCATAAATTTGGTATGAAAAATAAAACTAAAGTTTTATGAAAAGTATTCCGTAAATACTTTTGCCTCACACATTTAAATAAAGCAAGTCAAAGAAGCATCACTAAATTTCAACCTTTACTAGTTTGTAATTAATAAAAATGTAAAAATCCCTCACTCTGATGCTACAGTCTAATACAAGCATTGGTCACTATTATGAAGAATAAAGATTTTTTTTTTTTTTCCTGTGGAGACTCTGACACATTGTTGAGTAATTCTTCTGGAAGCTTATTTTGGAATCTGCCAGGATAGCATGGTTAAATTATTGGACTAATTCATTGGGGGTGCCAAAAGATATATTGTATCTTTCTAGGTAGTTTAAAAAGAAAAATCTATCTTTTAACTTACTTCTGACATTTTCTACAAATGAGGTCACCTAACAGAGCTTCTGGCAAAATAGCTTTATGAGGCTGCTTTGAGAGCATCCAAAAGATAGAAAGCCATAGAACCTCAGAAGCCAGTTGGAGGAATGTGTGCCTGAGGAGTGAATGGAACTTTGAGCCAGCTGGAGCTGTGACCAGACATCCAGCAGAATTCCATCTGGACTGGGCACCAGAATGTCCTGCTGCCTGTGCACCTTGGAGCTCTCCCTGGCTTTCACCTAGTCTGGTCTCTGGCTGTCACCTCTCTACTCCGACCAACAGCTTGTTCCACATTTGACCTGCTCTGTTTTCTGGCTCTGGCTTCTGGATGTGCCCTGTTGCCATGACTACCAACCCTCAGTTTTGACTCATCCTGGCTTCAGGTCACAGCTTCTGCACTCACACACGGCCGGGTGCTCAGTTCCTAGTTTTGGATTCGTTTGCATCAGTATTTGTACACTGGCTTCAGGCCTCTAATTCCTTTATAACATTCTTAGTTTCACTCTTTGGAGTCTGAGGTTTAGGCCCAAGGTGTCACAACTGGTACTAAAGAGAAACCATCAGCTTGATATTTGATGCCATTTGGGCCCTATCTATGTCCCTCTTTAGTGGATTTTGGAAGAGCATTTTATCACTCACCCTTAGTCGTTAATATTTTTCTACCCTTATCCACTGTCTTTCAAAGCCATAAGTAAATCAATCTGCCAGCATGCATTTATTTACTCTTCTATGGAAGTTGTGTTAGCTTAAACAAATATGTATTAGTCACTTGATTTAAAATTATATTGCGTATATACAAGAGGAAATCATGGGCAAAGAACTGTATTGAACATAAGACGACCATGTAAATAGTTAGACTATATTCCATGTGCTTCAGCAGTAGATTAAGAAGTAACAACAATAAGTAGAGCAAAAGGAATCCATACATGGCAGAGAACCATTCAAACAATCATCCCTATAGAGGTAGAATTTGATATGGACCTGAATAAACTAGCAGAATTTGGCCAGGAAACTAGGAAACGTAAGTTTAAGTGGATGAGAAAACAATAAAGGAAAAAGCATGGGATTGGTAAACTGTGGAATATCATCTGAAAAAAAATGTTAGTTTTTCATTTTGTAAAGAGAATATTATTAATATAGAAAATGAAGAGTACTTGAAAAAGTTAACATTAGTCTGGGTTTTCCACAGAGGGCTTCAGAGCTTCTATAAGTAGGCTACATCTTATCATGTAGGGTCCCACAAGATGGCATATATTTTACCTGTGCCTTAGAAAGATTATTTTTTATATTGTAAGTGTAGAAAGATTGTGAGCAGAGTAACAGGTATAGGATGAAGCTTTAGAAATATTCCAGGTAAGCAGATATAGGTGCCTAAACAAACACAGAAAAAAAGACAACATAGAAGGACTGGTCAGTAGGAGACAGACATATAATAGAGCTAAAACATTTATACATTATATGTCTGTCTTTCTAAGCATATTGTTTTTTATGGGAAATACAGAACACAATTAAAAAGAATGCTTACTTTAACTTCTTAGAAGTGTTTTGAAGGAAGAATATCTGTAGATTCAGGGGGGCACACCTATAATCCTAGTGACTCAGGAGGCTAAGGCAGGAGGATCACAAGTTCAAAGTCAGCCTCAGCAACTTAGTGAGCTCCTGGGCAACTTAGTGAGACCCTGTCTCAAAATAAAATATAGAAAAAATGGACTGGGGATGTGGCTTGGTGGTTGAGGGCCTCTGGGTTTAATCCCTGGTACCAAATAAATAAATAAATAAAATCATCTTTTACAGTATTCCTAAACCTTATGATGTATGAGAAGCCCTTAAATAACTTTTTAATTCCTATTCATATTAGTGAGTAAGGTGTTTGGATTTTTATTTTGAAAAGAAAATAATTATTTTGAAAAGAATCTGAAAATTGCTGATTGTGAGACAAAAGTGTCTATATTCAGCCTCTAGGTTTCCCTGAGTTATAACAAACTGCTACTAAAGCTTTCTTGACCCGAAGATATTGCTGTAAGATATTTTAATTGCAAACCAATAAAAAGAATATTTATTTGTCTTTATACCAAACAGATAAAACTATACAGACTATAAATGACATAATTATGGAAACATGTAGGGAAATTATTCAGAAGAGAATTTCAATAAAATAAATCTTGAATGTGATTGGACAACTTTTGTCATTTTCAGTGTAAATTATGGTTGGTCAATGAGTGTACAGGTATTTTATATTTTTTTGTGTGTGTCTAAACTATGCCACAGTTGTCTGGCTGGATGGTTTCAGTGTGTCCTGCTAGCAGAATTATAGTTGAAAGTCTGTGGTTCTTTTTTTATCTTGCTCCAAGCTCCATGGTGCTCAGCCAAGCAAGAAGCTCCAATTGCCTTCAAAGATGACTCTTCACTCGAATAAGCACTGTGG
This sequence comes from Glaucomys volans, assembly GCA_020662805.1. NCBI lineage: Eukaryota > Metazoa > Chordata > Mammalia > Rodentia > Sciuridae > Glaucomys > Glaucomys volans. The sequence continues at coordinate 3,832 of JAJEJO010003788.1, read as the reverse complement.
GGTGCAGAGTGAGACAAGAGTCTGGCCTCGTGCAAGAGGATTTAACATATGCCTCATTTTAGATCAGACTCTACCTAAAAAGAACTCTACAGAATATTCAGGACATTTACACATCCCTAATTCACAACAGGAAATTATGAATTGTAGAGTAAATCAGAGCAAACTTTACACTTTAATAGATGGACTATTAGGATAAAGTAACATCAGGATTAACTAGTTTTTCATACCAGGAATCTCTCTTCAAACCTGGTTCATATGTCAGGAGACATAGTAGTATTCTACCGGTCAGTGGTACCAAGGTATAGGCTGATAAATGAATATATTCATCTATGTTTTCTTTGAAAAAAATAGTTGATATTAATTTAGAATATAGGCTGCATTACTGTGTTAACAAAATACTTGCATAATTTTGAAAACTTTCATCTTTATTTCTCAAACCCCTTTCTTGTCACTGACTACCAAAGATAATATATGTTCTTTCCCAATGCCTTATCAAGACAGTGTTAATTCAGCTGCATTTTTTTCTTATGCTGTCAGGTTCTGCCCAGATTTCTTCCCCTGACATTTGGGAGGATTCTGTTACCTTCAGTGCTACAGAATTATAGTAATGGTTAAAGGGATTTCTCTTTCCCTCTATTTTTCTTCCTTTCTTTGGATAAATATGCACTTTTGTTTCAAGTGTCCAAGAGATTGGTCTTCTAAGTAGCATAAATGAGAAATCTGCTAAAAATTATGAAATATCATAAGACAATGCCATTAGGTGTTAAAATCTATTCAGGAAAAGAGCAATTTACTGGTATTTTTTGTTTGGCTCAATTCACATCATTTAAGCTATAAATGTTAAGATTCTCCTATAAGACTAGTTTGTCATACTGCTATCTGGGGAAAAATATGGGGAAAAAACCTTGATATTAAATTTTGTTACTTAATATTACACATACACCATTGTTAGTTATTTCTTTTTGAAATCCTATGTGACTGCTGGACAATCCCTGGTCATGGAAAGTAACATGGACAAATGAAATGTAGGACAAAAGTGTTTCAATTCATAATTGTCTTAGCCACTAAGTATCTCACTCACATTTTTCCTTTCTAATTCTCACATAACATATCAGGCTTCAGACTGTATTATTACTTCCTTTTCTTCTCTTAATTGCCCTTAAGTATTCTGCTGTAGAAAAATGAATCAGAACGCTATACCAATTTATTTATTCACCCATTGGTCTTTCATCAGTCCATCCGCCTTTTTCCATTTATTTTCTCATTCATGTCTCAGGGTTTATTTTGTCTCACTTTCTATGCTGGATACTCAATGGGCAATATACCATACAATGAATATAAATCAGGAGAATTATTTGACGATTTGATATTTGATTCTTATTTTCCATATTGCTTTTGTATCAGTATTTTATTAGTTCTTTTGATTCTCATCTTTTATATAATTCATATTTTCTCTCAAAATTGTTAGCTACACTGAAAGAAAGTCACTAAACTTTCCTGTCTCCAGTTTAACACACACACCTAAACACACACATACACACAAATTCATTTCATTATTTTATTAAACAAATGTGGGAATGAAAACCTGAACATGTCAAAGCACTAACCTTCTGTGGGATGGCTGGCATGGGCTATTTTCAGACTGACTTAGGTTATTTTATCCTAATTATATCCAAAAGGCTATGATATTATTAACTCCAGAATTGTATGTTCAAAATTATAAATCAATCAGAAAATGCAGTTTTGCTCAAGCTACACTCCCTCTGACCTATCATTAGTATATCTGGAAGTTATTCAGATATTTTCACTGCTCTGTATATAGGCTATGTCTTCCAGCATCAGATTGTATATTTGTGCATTCATTTATTTGTATTATGATGAATCTAATTGTACATGTGTGTGGATAAAATTATGAGCCAATTTTATCAATTTATTTCCAGTGTTTTCATTTGAATTAGAAGCAAATTATGGTCTAAGGGTTGGTTCAACCACGCTTTCATGGTCTAACCCAGATAAACAAGGGCAAACCTCAGGGGACCTCTCAGTGGTAAAGCAATTTTAATTAGCAAATGATCCTGAAGCTGCACATTCAAAACAAACTATTACTCAGCAAACAATATTGGTGCCACCAGGGAGAGTTCTCATTCACAGCTTGTGAAAAGGCAGGAAGCTTTAGGGAAGAGCTGGTGAGGGGTAATGAGAAGTGTCACTTAAAGTTAGTTCCTGGAAGTAAAGATCAAAGTGAAGGACACTCATCCTCCTGGCACTGGAACTCATATCAAAGTGTCAAGGTTTCAGAGTGATCTCAATTCTCAATTCCAGCAAGGGAAAGGAAAATGCTGTTAACTTTCTACAAGAAATAAGATTTTTCATCTAAAAATTATTAGACATTAAAGTAAATAGGAAATGGTAAATGGTGTCATAAATACGACTATAGATAAAGTGTCATATCACCAAATCTCAATCTTAAAAAAAAATTAATACATGTGATGACTTTTTACTATTGCATTTACAAATATCAAATTGTTGAATTTAGATTTTTTCTAGATGTTCTTATTTCTATTTTTAAGAATTGTCTCTATATTCTTTATGAATTATAGTTCAGATCTGTTATTTATGATACTACTACTAATAGTATATTATAAATGATAAATTACTAGATGCATTTCCAGAAAGCATCATTAAAATATTTGTACTGTATGACCTTTAAACTACTACTTCACTTTTACATTGAAAAAGAAAAGCATTTTTTTAGCCTGTTTTGCACTGTTGTAACAGAATACATGAACTGGGTAATTTATAAAGAACAGAGATTTATTTCTCAAAGTTCTGGAGGCTGGGCAGTCCAAGATCAAAAGGCCCACATTTGGCCAGGCTGTCTTACTGTGTAATCCAGTGGTTGAAAGCAGAAGAACAAGAGAGTTCAAGAAAGCACATGAGATCTAACTCATAGTCAGAAATCCTTACCTAAGCTACAATCAAAATTAATTCATTTGTGAGGGTGGAGATCCCATCACCCAAGCACCTCCCATGTGGCCCCATCTGCCAGCACTGTTGCATTGATGATTAAGTTCAAAACACATTTTTGGAGGGATATAGTCAAACCATAGCTGTTATGTTTTATGTGTGAGGTATTCCCCAAAAGCTCATGTGTGAGACAATGCAAGAGGTTTTAGAGGTGAAATGATTGGGTTATGAGAGACTTAACCTAATCAATGTGCTAATCTGTTAATAGGGATTAACTAGGTGATAGGGTACGCAGGTAGAATGTGGCTGGGGAAGGTTGACCATTGGGAGTGTGCTTTTGGGATATTATGTTGTACCTGGGAATTGGAGTTGCTCTCTCTGCTTCCTGGTACAATGTCCTAAGCTGCTTTCCTCCATCACACACTTCTGTCATGATGTTCTGCTTCACCCCAGACCCAGAGCAATAGAGTTGACCATCTATGAACTGAGACCTCGGAAATCTTGAGCCCCAAAATAAACTTTTCCTTCTCTACAATTGTTCTTGTTGGGTATTTTAGTCACAGTGACAAATAGCTGATTACAACAATACAGAACATTAGCCCAAATTGTTATGTGTTTCAAATAAGTTTTACATGGACATGCATCAAACATTTGCAGTCAGATATGAGACAAGATTGGTCACTATGATGAGATGTATTAGTGATTGGTATCTGAGGCTTTTAAGTGACCAAAAAAAGGAAATTCAGGGTAGAAAAAGGTAAAGAAATAAAAGTCAAAATTCTGTGTACTACAAGTAGCAAAACAAGTCCTGCTTTTGCACATGGAAGGAGTTGGTGCCCAGGCATTGAGAGAAAACAAATAGTTT
>JAJEJO010003786.1:73162-85900 GCA_020662805.1 Glaucomys volans | reverse complement strand
ATACCTGCTACTCTCAGAAGCAAAAAAGGGCTTATTAAAGATCATCCAAAACCTCAAGCAGCAAGAACTTTGAGTACCCTGCAACAGCCCATGTAATACACCAATTTTGGGAGTTCAAAAATCAAATGAGGAATGGCATTTAGTCCAAGACCTCAGGATAATCAATGAAGCAGTTGTTCCGCTCCACCCAGAAGTTCCTAATCCTTATACTTTGTTATCTGAAATTCCAGCAACTGCTGCTTGGTTTACTGTGTTATACTTAAAAGATGCCTTCTTTTTTATCACTCTAGACTCTCAGTCGCAATACCTGTTTGCCTTTGAGGAACCATATAGTGAATCTCAATTAACCTGGACAATACTACCCCAGGGATTTAGAGACACCCTCACCTATTCCGACAAACTCTGGCTAAGGACTTAACAAGATTCAGAGACAAACATCTGCAGTTATTCTCCAGTATATGGATGACATCCTGTTGTGTGCCTCCACCCAGGAGGAATGTCAAAAAGCTACTGTAGAACTCCTAAACTTCTTAGCCAATCAGGGTTATAAAGTCTCAAAAAAGAAAGCTCAATTATGTCAACAACAGGTTCAATATTTAGGATGACAGCTATCTCAAGGAACCCAAAAGCTAGGACAGGAAAGAATAACTCCCATAAGACAATATCCTCTATCCAAACCATAAGGCAACTCAGTGGCTTCCTAGTAATAACTGGATACTGTAAGTTTTGGATTCCTGGGTATGGGGAATTAGCTAAGCCTCTTTATAATCTCTTTAAAGAAACTTTACACCAAGAAGCAACCACCCTAATATAGGAACCAGAACATATTAAAACCTTTAAGACATTAAAAGGGGCTTGACTCCAAGCCCCTGCCCTTAGTTTACCTACTGAAGAAAAATTAACCTGTTTGTCACTGAAAGATGGGGAATAGCCTTAGGGGTGGTCACACAAAAGAAGGGACCTGCTCAACAGCCAGTAGTTTATCTCAGCGAGGAACTTGACATGGTGTTTCTGGAATGGCCCCATTGTCTTTGAGTAATTGCAGCTGTAACCCTACTAGTCCCTGAGACAATTAAAATCACCCTAGGAAGGAACCTCATTGTCTATACTTCCCATGATATCTCAGGAATTTTAAACACAACAGGAGGACTATGGCTTTCAGATAGTCACCTTCTAGAATATCAGGCTTTACTTCTGGAAGGACCCATAACTCAGATAAAGACTTGCTCTAATTTAAACCCAGCCACTTTCCTCCCAGAAACATTAGAGGGAAGTCCTGAGCATGACCACCAACAGATCCTAGCTATGAATTACTCAGCCTGAGAAAAACTTCAAAACCTTCCCCTGTCTAATACAAACTTCACCATGTTTACTGATGGAACTTCCTTTGTGGAACAAGGAGAACTCGAAGCTGGATATGCTGTGGTGACTCTACAGGACACCTTAGAGGCACAATCTTTGCCTCCAGGTACCAGTGCACAACTTGCAGAATTGATAGCCCTAACAAAGTCCCTTGAATTAGGGAAACAACAGAAAATTAATATTTATACTGACTCTAAATATGTCTACCTGATCCTGCATGCACATGAGCAATTTGGAAAGAGAGAGGATTTCAAACAACTGGGGGAACAGCTATAAAAAACTATGAACAGATCTTAAAACTACTAGAAGCCATCCATTTACCCAAAGAGGTAGCAGTAATCCACTGCCCAGGACATCAAAAAGGAATAGATGAAATAGCAGAAGGCAAAAGTAGCAGATCAACAAGCCAAAGAAGCTGCTAAGGGAACTTTACAACAAATGACAACCTTAGGCCCTCTAATATGTACAGACCCTCCCCCAGAGATAAGACTTCAATACACCCAGGAGGAAACAGAGCAGGCTTTATCTAGAGGAGGTAATCTCTTACCTTCTGGGTGGATTCAAATGGAAGATAACAAACTTTATTTACCTGCTAGTTCCCAATGGAAGATTTTACACACCCTCCATCAATCTTTCCATCTGGGAGAAGAGAACACTCTCAAATTAACTCAAGAGATATTTGAAGGGAAATATATTCCAAAAACAATCCAAAAATAGTGAAAACCTGTGAGATATGCCTAAGAAATAACCCACTTAACTCTGCCAAAAAACCCCCAAGATTACAGGGCAATTCCCTGGAAAAGACTGGCAACTTCATTTTACTCACATGCCTAAGAGCAACAGATTCCAATATTTATTGGTTATGGTAGATACCTTTACTGCGTGGACTGAGGCCTATCCCTCCTGAACTGAACAAGTGGGAGAAGTAGTCAAAACTTTATTACAGGAAATAATTTCCCGATTTGGGCTGCCGCAGCCTCCAAAGTGACAATGGAGCAGCTTTCAAGGCAGCTGTCTCTCAGGCAGTATCCAAAGCCCTAGGCATTAAATACCATCTCCATTGTGCATGGAGGCCTCAATCCTCAGGAAAGGTAGAAAAGGCTAATGACATCCTAAAGAGACATCTAAGAAAACTCACTCAAGAAACCCACTACTCATGGCCTAAAATGCTTCCCCTGGCACTATTCAGAATCGGGAACACCCCAAAAACATTAGGGCTCAGTCCATTTGAGCTCTTGTATGGGAGACCATTCCTAAGGAATGATATCCTCAAAAATCAAAGTTGGCCAACTTTCAAACTTAAATCTGTAAATAGCCCATATCTGAGCCAATCATTTCTCCACCTCTATATGAGCCTAGAGATCTAGTTATGATCAAAACCATACCTTCAAATTCTCCAAATTTAGACCATATTTGGAAATGACCTTTTTCTGTAATCTTATTTACCCCCTCTGCAATAAAAGTGCTGGGACAAGAGAACTGGATCCACCACTCTTGAGTTAAAACCTGTCATCCTGAGTCGAGTTGCAAAGAAACTTCTTAAGGAACTGAGGAATGATACTGTAAGCTTACAGGTGGCGGATGGCCAAAGATGTAAGCTTGCCAGCAGTGGGTGGCCAAACCAGAGTCAGACATATGTTGCAGAATTAAACTTTATTGGAGTTTGCACTCCTGGGAAAAATCTCCAACCCCCCAGGGTGAAAGTCGAGGTGGGAGAGCCAGAAGAAATCGCACATGGCTTTGGCTGCTCAGGGTCTTTATATGGGGGAAGGGGCTAGGGGTTCTGCCCAGGAAAAGGTGGAATAAGATGAACATCAGGGTCAGCAGGTCTGCATCTGATTGGTCACCTCTGGTGTGCTGCGTTGCTAGGTGTCTTCACTCCCTCCCCCTGCAGCCGCCCAAATCCGACCTGACAGATACACCTGCACTCCAACAGAAGACCTAAAATACCTCTTCTCCAGAGACAATGGTGATATGTAAACTTTTCTTTTTGTCTTTCTTTATTATTGTAGACAAATCCACTGAAACAAACTTTTTTCTACATTGGGCCCAACAGTATGCCATTAGGTTACAGAAAGATAATTGCTGGATATGTGGACTATTACCCCTTTCCAGTACCTCTGGACTACCTTGGTGGGTGTCCCCTTCACAGGGAAGTGACTGGATAAATATACAATCCTTAATATTAGAACAGAAGGAAGAAAAACCCTCTTTACAAACTGCTACTCATGTCAATGTTAGTTTATGGCCTACAAATGGAACTCTATCACAACCAAGCCATAAAAAGGTTTTCACTTTAGAGGAGACCAGCATTCAAACTTCTACCACTGCTAAGTCACATACAGGCCCATCCATTTATAACTCTCCACCACTACCATCCACGTGTCACAGATGTTATAATAACCAAAGATGGTTATTATCAGGTTTGGGATGGATATTTATGGCTTACACCCATTGGCAATCTAAACCAGAAAGCCCCAATCTGTTGGGAACAACAATCATACTAAGACAAATGGCCTAATAGTACTCAAGAATTAGAATGGACCCCAGAGTCACTATGCCAACAAATTGTAATTTTACAAGTCAATGATTGGTTTTGAACTAACTGGCTCTCTAGACCTGAAATTAGCTGGCCAGCACACAATGGGACCCAATGGGATATGTGGAACAAATTTATGCCCCCTGGCTTCCCGCAAGCTGGATAGGAAGATGTACTATTGGGTACCCCTGGATGCAAGGGAGATGGACCCTAAATACAGAACAGCCAGCAAATCTCCCCAATCTCAAACATAGATGGGGATGATCTGTTTTTCATTGGCATGATCATCTAGCTTCAATGTTCTTTATTCCACAAATTGGTTTAGAAGATGTAATGTTGTTACAGCAATAAAAAACAGATTAAAATGTTGGTGCTCCCCGGGGAGGTTCTCCAGCGCCACTCAGAGAGTCAGTCCCACCCCAAATCCCCTCCCTATAGCCCACCCCAGTCCCTTCCCCTCCTTATAGCCCCACCCTAATCCCTTCCAGAGCCCTATAAAAGTTGGCAACAACAGAATTAACACAAGATTTCCCGCCACACTGCTCTCAGGTATAAGGGCAATCGTCGCTGGCCAGCTAAAATAAAGGCTTCTTGTGGCTTTATGTGATCGACTTGGATGATTTTATTTTCTTTGGGTACAACAATGTGGCATGTGGAAACCCTAAATAATTACACTCAAACTGCCCTCCATGACATTGAGGAAAGTATTTCTCTGCTGAACACGGAGAAATAATGCGCTATTATTAAAACTGAAAGCTATGTTTACACCCCTGATAACTTTGGCAATGTGACTGACATCCTTAAAGATTTACACTCTCAGACAGAGGCCATGTCCTCCCCAGACTTATCATGCAAACAAATTCTTAGTTCCTTCCTCTGGCACCTCTTGGTGGAAAAGATTATTAGTCTCTAGCATGACCATAATACTCATTGGCATGTTCCTATACTGTGGCATTCACTGTTGCATTAATCTTATCCCAGTTCTCATAACTTCTTGTTTCTCTTATAGACCGCCCATTTCTCCAATGACCCTCCAGCCTATTTCCTCTCAACCAGACTTTTACCGTGGACTGCTCAATCAACCCAATTTCAAAAAGAAAGGAACTCCAAACTGTTTGCCCCACACTGCCCCCTGCCAGTTTGAAGCAACCAGAGTGGTCAATCGTTGCCCCCTTTTCCTTACAGCAGTAAGGAGTTCCTAAAGAAAAGGGGGGAAGGAAGCCAGAATTGGGGACAGGCAATTAGTGTAGAAATAAAGAAATTGGGTCAGATCAAGAAAATGGAGGATATGAAAGCCATCTGCATCTGAAAGTTGGAGGCTGCCCTTGGGAGAATGGAATATCAAAGATCTCCAAAACCCATTGATTGCCAAATTTACCTGCCCTTATGGAGAACTACAGGCAAAGAGTTGCTAATTAATACCCCCTGGGATATTACCTGTTATCACTTCAGCCCTCCCCCTGCCCATCTGCTTCTCAGATTCTGCATCTCACCTGCAAAACTGGGTCTAGTCACTTAGGCAGGAAGGGAAGAAATGAGGGCAGAGGGAACAGGAGAATAAAACTTATAAAAAGACAGGATTTACTCATCACAAGGATTCCACCTTTGAGTCCTCCTCTCCACCCAGGAGAAGTCTGCTTTTACTTTTCTTTAATAAAGCTTTTTACTTTCTACTCTAAAAAAAAAAAAAAAAAAAAAAAAATTCAAACTTTCTCTCACTTTCCCACTCTACCTTTTCTGTGCTTAAGTAATTGTAATCTCACTAAATAATATAATCCCACTAAATAATAAGATGCAATAATATACTGATGTAATTTAGTTACATAAATTATTTCATATTTTATGTAATTCATACCCTATTCCTGTTGTGATTATTAATATAATAGATGACATAGTAGACACCTGGTTTGAATGCCTAATCTAGTATTCAGTTTTGCATTGCTAATACTAAAGTTAAAGTCTGACACTACCATTTCGAGATGTGTTATAGTTTTAACATACCCCCATCACCAATATACAGGTATTATGCATAAACCATAAAATTAATAAAGATATATATATATAACCTAAATAATACTATATATCATAATAGACATCTACAGAATATTTTACACCATAAAGCTGAATTTACTTTCATAGCAGCTCATGGAGTCTTTTCCAAAATAGACTATATTCTAGGTCACAATGCAAGTATTAGCAAATACAAAAAAAAAAGCATAATTCTATACATCCCATTGAACCATAATGGAATGATACTAGAAATCAACAGGAAGAAAAATAATAGAAACCATGAAAATCCATGGAAATTAAGTAATACCCTCTTAAATGAAAACTAGGTCATAGAAAAAATGAGAAAGGGAATCAAGATATTGTTAGAAACAAATGAAAACAATGATAAAACATCAAAATCTTAGGGATAGTATAAAGAAATACTGAGGAAAATTTAGGGCATTGAGTGCCTACACCATAAAAATAGAGAGATCCCAAGTAAATAAGCTTATGCTTTCCCTCGTCCTTAGAAAATGTGGGGTAAACTAACTCCCAAATCAGTGAAAGATAGGAAATAATAACTTTCAGAGCTAAAATTTAAAAAAATGAGACTAAAAAAATAATACGCAGGATCAATGCAACAAAAAATTGGTTCTTCAAAATGATAAATAAGATTAATAAACCCCCAGCCAAATTTACCAAAAGAAAGAGAGAGGACCAAATCAACATAATTAGAGAGAACTAAAGGAGATATCATCACAGATAATTTAAAATACAAAGGATCACTGGAAGATATTTTGGAAATTTATACTCCAATAAACTGCAAAATCTGGAAGATATTGACAAATTTATAGACACATATGACTGCCCAAATTGAACCAAGAAGACATAGAAAACCTAACAGATCAATATCAAGTAATAAAATTTAAACAGAAATTGAAAGCCTACCAACAAAGAGAAGCTCAGTACCAGATGGATTCTCAACCGAGTTCTACCAGACTTTTCAAAAAAAAATTTTCTTTAGTTGTAGATGGACATCATACCTTTATTTTATTTATTCATTTGTACATGGTGCTTAGGGATCGAACCCAGGGCCTCACACATGCCAGGCAAGCACTCTACCACTGAGCTACAACCCCAGCCCTCTACCAGACTTTTAAAGAAGAACTAATACCAATCTTTCTAAAATTATTCCTTGGAATACAAAGAGAAGGAAAACTCCCAAATACATTCTATGAAGCCGGTGTAATACAGATACCAAAACCAAACAATGACACATCTATGAAAGAAAACTCAGACAAATCTCCGTGATGAATATAGATGCAAAAATCCTTAATAAAATATTAGCAAACACATGCAAAAAATACTGAGTATATAATACACCATGATCAAATGGGCTTCATACCAGGCATAAAAGGTTGGTTTCAATATAAACTAATCAATAAATGCAATTCACCATGTAAATAGAATTAAGAACAAGGACTATATGATCACTTCAATACATATAGAAAAATCATTTGATAAAATACAGCCACCTTTCATGATAAAAATGTTGTAGAAACTAGTGGTAGAACATTATAAAGGTTGTATATTACCAATACAAAGGCAGCACCATGCTTAATGGAAAAAAAAAAAAAAACTAAAAGCTTTCTTTCTAAAACCAGAAACAAGACAAAGATGTGCACTCTCACCACTTCTATTCAATAAAGTCTTGAAACTTTAGCCTGAGCAGTCAGGCAAGTGGAAGGAATACAAATGAAAAAAAAGGGAGTTAAAATATTACTGTTTTCTGATGACATGACCCTATATCTAGAAGACCCCAAAAAATTCCACCAGAAGACTCCTAGAGCTGATAAATGAATTTAACGCAGCAGCAGGATACGAGATCAACACTAATAAATCAGTAGCTTTTCTACACCCAACAGCAATTCAGAGGAGAAGGAGATCAGAAAACAATTCCCTGTACAGTACACCAAAATAAAAAATTGATGTCTGGGAATTAATCCAAGGAAGTGAAAGATCTCTACATCAAAAATTACAGAACATTGAAGAATGAAATTGAAGATCTTCAAAGATAGAAAGACCTCCCATTTCTTAGATGGGTAGAATATATATTGTCAGAATGGCCATGCTACCAAAAGCTATACACAGACAATGCAATTTCCATCAAAATACCAATGACATTCTTCACAGAAGTAGGAAAAAAAACCAGTCTTTAAATTTAGTTGGAAGAATAAGAGACACAGAATAGCCAAAGCTATTCTGAATGAGTAAAGTGATACAGAAGGCATCACAATACCCAACCTCAAATTATACTACAGAGATAAAGTAATGAAAATATCATGGTATTGGCATCAAAGTAGACATGAACAATAAAATATAAGACCCAAAGACAAACCCAAAAACTTGTAGTCATCAGATAGTTGACAAAGGAGCCAAGATATATGTTGGAGAAAATACAGGCTTTTTAACAAAGGTTTATAAAACTTGATATCAATATTTAGGAGAATGAAATTAGATGCCTATTTGAACCCTGCTCAAAAGTCAAGTTAGAATACATCAAAGACTTAGGAATTAGATCAGAAAATTTGTAACTGCTAGAAGAAAACCTAGGGTCAACCTTCTATCATATAGGTGCAGACACCATCTTTCCCAACAAGACCTCTAAAACATAAATAACATAAATATCTTCCAAAAAGGAAAATCAATGTAGGTAATAGTGTGAAGCAGAAATAGAAGTATTATAGAAATACAAGATGACAGTTTGTCATCACCAACCACCTATCTTTTGGTCCCTCTTTAAGGGCCCAATCCTTATGATGTTAAATAGAGAAAAAACTGGGACTACATGCCTGCTTCTGTACCCATAACTAGAAGGGACTACAAAGCTCCTGAAAGAATATTGATATTGGCTATGATAAAACCCCCACTTGTGAAGTAAGCACAAGCATTACATTGATTAACATTTTCCATAGAGTGTATATGATGTGCAAATCTCAAAGTTCCAGATTGCCTTTGAGAACATGAAGATGCTGTAAACACCTCACTAATTATTAGACAATGGTCTTCTGCCATGCTTATAACACAGCACTCCAAAAGTTAGATGGAACGCGTTGTATCTTAGCAGTAAACAAATCAGAGAGAAGATTACAGATTAAGTGCTTCTTAAAAGATGACAAGGCAAAATCCTGCACATCCAGCATGCATGTCTCTATCTCCCTTGCCACCAGAACAAATGCCTTAAATCCTCACTTTACATTTTGGAAAGAGGAGAGGTAGGAGGAAAAATCTGTGGTAAACAAACAAACAAACAAACCTGTGATTAAAAGATAATGACGTACTTAAAAAACCTATTCAAAATTAGAAAAGAATAAGAAAGTATTACTTAACATCTAATGTTATAAAAAAAATACAGATTTATATTTGTTTTTCTTTCACTTAACTGGATGATTGCAAAGATGATATATGAAAAAAATAAGATTTGTTGCAAAAAATAAAACAAGTTTGTGTTTTGCACATTTATAATGTAGAAGGCATATCTGAATCCACAGGGCAGATGGGTTGATAGTATTTACTGAAAGCATATAATATCTTCAGAAATACCTAACTGCAGTGTATTAATAGCATATTCATGATAGTGGGTAACTCCAAAATATTTAAAGGAGAATTTTGTCACTGCTATAGTCTGGGTGTCAATGTTCTCCAAAGGCCCGTGTGGTAAAAGTTTGCTGCTCAGTGTTTGGAAGTGTTGGAATCTCTGAGAGGAAGAACCTAATGCGAGGTCTTAAGATACTACAGGCAAGCACTTGAATGGTATTATGGAAGCCAAGCCCTTCCTCTTCCTTTCTTTCATGTCCCAGCCATGAGAGAATGATTTTGCTAAACCCCGTTCTTCTGTTACGATGTGATCCTTCCCTGATACCTCCTCCCCAAAAAACAGGCCTAAAAGGAATGAATCAGCCTGATCAAAGCCTGAAATTTCTAAAACTGAAAGCCAAAATGAATCTTTTCTTTGCATATTTATCTCAGTTATTAGTTAAAGTGATGGAAAGCTGACTAATGCAGTCATGGCACATTTTATGGGTAAATGAAGCAAATAGAAAGTACACCACTGTCTAAAAGCAGAAGATATTAAGTGGAAAGCTAAGATGTGAACTTGATCTTAATGCCTACTTTCTTGTTAACTCTGGTAGCTTATTCTACTCAGTGATCATAAGCGGAGTAAGAAGTTATAAGGAACAAGAAATAACTCTGGTTTTTACATATTAAATTTCAATTAACTCCCTGATATACAAATGATAATTCACATTTAGCCCTGAAGAGAAGACCACAGAATATGTATTTCCAAACTCTTTTTCATTTTAAATGGAATTGAGGCAATGAAGATAAGAATATAGACTAGTAGAAAGATTTCTCTCTTTGCCTCTGTTTTGGATGGCAAGTCCACAAATGGAAATTGGGGCATCAGATTGCTTAGTAATGTGTTCATAAAGAGGGAACAACAATGTTTATGATAAGCACTAATACTTTTGTTCTTTAAAAAGTTAAGTAAATAGATTATTTTTCTTCAAAAAATTTAAGTAAAGGATGCAATTTTATGAAGTTATTGATTTAAACCATTAGGAAAATACAGCATCATTCAGTCATACAGATTGTTTTGTTTCTCAATAAAATAAAGTGATATTAAAAATTAGAAACATAAATTGCTAGCACTAGAATAGAATTGAGACCACCTAATTCAATTTTGTCTATCATTCTAAGATAAGCTTAGGTCTTCAAATGCAAAACATAAGCCAAACTCAGAACACTCAGAGCAAACTTAGCCAAGTAATTTATGGCTAAAGAATGATCTAAAGACATCCAAACGAATAAACAAAAATTCATCCTACTCAGAGATTTACAGTGAGCGAGAATAATTTACCTTTCAGGAATCCAAGATGAGCTCTATTGTTTTAATCCTTGAATGCAGAATACTGATATGGAAAATTTTTGAATTAATCACTATTTAACCACTATTGTCAGCACAAGTAAACAATAATAATAATGTCAGAAATCTAAGATGGAAATAGGAGATAGCTAAAGACTGAAAGTGTGTGTTCCTAGTTGGGTGTGTGTGTTTCTGAAAAAATGAAAAACTGTGATTAGCCATCCAAGATCCACAGTAATAGACTGAGAAACTCTCCTAAGGACAATAACAATAAAATAAATGTTGAAAGACAGCTTTGGGTAAAGCAACTAAGAATTTTATTGACATTTATTATTTTTATTCCAACTCACAAGAATTTGGAATTCTATGGTCTGTGGATATGGCTTAGTGGTAGAGCATTTATCTAGCTTGGACAATTTCTGTGTTCAATCCTTAGCACTCAAAAAAAAATAATTAGAATTAGAAGAACTTGGAATATAATTTCTAAGCTCAACTCAAGTTCAGTTCACTCCCAGGATCTGTGTTTGTAGATGTGTATGACTGGGGAAACAGTGGAGGAAAAGGGTGAAATGAAAAGATGACAAAGGGGCTTTCTACCCTCAGGACATCAATTAAATCATTGAAAATCTCATCTTTGTTTAATTTTATGTTTGTGCTGCTTTGTAATATTTAAGTTAAAGGTTTTGTGGACTTAGTTAAGAAAGAAATCTGAGATACTGGCAACCAAGGGAATTTTCATCACTGTTTACCTAATAATTTACAATGGAACCCCTCATCCCTAGTGTTTTGGAACCAAACATACCAAATAACATCTTATAAAAAGATACCCCTACACCTTCACCCATTTTTACCACTCAGATATCTGAAGATTTCTCATTTTTATGTTTGGAAAATACACAAAAAATATTTCCCCTTTTCTGTTTTCTATGTTGTCCTTTAAACAATATTAACTTTCAGTGTCAAAAGCCTTAAAAAGTTTCAGAGATTTTTACAATATCTTTACTAGCATTATGGACTTAGCTAAATAGTTCCTTTTTTTAAAGAACCTACCAGTTATGGAATGAATTAATTCAGCAATTAATATTATCATTTCAATGTCTATTAACAATACTGAAATATTTACCTAACCCTTACCACTATATTATTTTAAAGTAGGGCCATTTTATGAAAGTTACAGCCTTCAAGTTACAGGCTATTATTATTATTATTTTATTAGGTTATAAACAAGGAATGTTTGGATATGAGGTGATAGGAGCAACAATGAAAAATAAAGAATGTTATGTAGTCTTACTAAATGTTCTATTTGTATATGAAGTATTTTTAGCTAAAGGAGCTATTAATTGAGGTAACAGTAAAATGAAACAGTTATTCCTTTAAACAATTTTTAAAACCAACAACAAAAGGCAACAATTAAATTAACGAGAATCTAAAACTGTATTTTGTGCCACCTAAAGTATTCAAACCAATGCATGATAATGTGAAAATATACAACATGGCTTAATTATATTTTATGTATAACTACTAGTTAATTCACAGAAATATATTCAAAACACACTACATGAAACATACAAAATATTATATACTTATATAATAATCTAAATAATGGTATCAGTTATAAAAAGTTTCATGTATCTTTCAGACTTACATGTATCTTTTAAAAGGTTATGTGAACATTGTTCAATTTTCTGAAAGAAAACCTAAGTCATTACTAAGAGACCTGTAAAGTAACACATGTGCAATAGAATTGAAGGAAAATTGAATTTCACTCATTATTGCTTGCAATATAAAAATAGCAATCAGTAGGACTAGACAAATAATGCTAAACAAATTCTCCCCATAGTGCAAGGTTTTAAATACAAAGTGCTTTAAATTAACAACAAAAGTCTCTTGTTCTACCTGGCATCTTAGAGACAATGTTTCA
>JAJEJO010003786.1:0-72762 GCA_020662805.1 Glaucomys volans | reverse complement strand
GGATCGGGGCCTCTCATATGATAGTAGCAATTTCTTTCACTTATAACATATTTATTTTCAAGACATAAAGAAAATATACAGCAAAGCCAGCATCATTTTATGGGTAAAACAACAGCAACATTTCCATTGAAGACAGGAAAACAGTAACTCCTGTTTTAGGATAAATTTCCCCAGAAGTAGTGCCTGGGAAATGAATTCAGGTGCAAGTTGTTTACTTGACAGGTAATGCTGAGAAATATTGGTAGTGCAGGGTGGAAATATGACTACAAAGGGAAGGGAGCCAATAGACAGTTATGAAATGAGCAATTTTACCCAATGGTACTGATGGGAGATATCTGTAAGACTCTAGTTGTCTATGAAAGGGTAAATGTGTTAATGTTGTATTGCTGCCCAAACATATTACCACAAATTTAGTGCCTCACATCAACACTAATTTATTATCTTATAATTCTGGAAGTTAGATACCCAAAATGGGTTTCATGGGACTATAATCAAGTTATTGGCAGAACTATGTTCCCAATTCTGGAGGCTCTGGAGGATAATTTGTTCCTTGTCTTTCTCATTTTCTAAAACTGCCCCCATTCATCTGCTGTATCCCCTTCCATCTTGAAAACTGCCTGTGATGATCTTTTTTTTTTTGCATCAGATTATTCTGGGCTCCAGGTGAGATTTGGCCGGGAACGGAGCTGCATGCCGGCTCCAGAGGGGAATTTGGGCCTGGTTGGCACCATCCAAAAGCTTCCCTGGTGGAGAGACTCCATCTTGAGCTGTCTGAGCCCTCGGACCTAAGCCCACCCCTTCCCGCGGGGACACGGTGCTGCGGCTCCAGGTGAGATTTGGCCGGGAGCGGAGCAGCTTGCTGGCTCCAGCGGGGAATTTGGGCCTGTTGGCGCCATTCTACAGCTTCTCTGGCGGAGAAACGCCATCTTCAGCTGTCTGAGCCCTCGGACCTAAGCTCAGCCCCTCCCACGGGGACACGGCGCTGCGGCTCCAGGGCCACGGTGCTGCACCTCCTGGTTGCCTCTGCCCAGAAGCATTGATCATTCCCAACCTGGAGGTTGTGAGACAGCAGCTATCTTGGGTCACCACTTGATCAAGCACCTCTCAAACATCTGGTGAGTTACTGGAAATCTGCAGGGACGCCCTAAGTCTTTACAGGGAAATTGTAATCCCTCTGATTTGCACTACTAGAGGGGAAGATACATGAGCAGCATGAGAAAACATGGGAAGAAAGTGTCCCAAACAAACCTAGATGATACATCAAGAGATACCAAAGACAGCATGGTAGAAGGAATGACAGAAATGGAGTTCAGAATGTTCATAATTAAAATGATCTGAGAAGAGAATGAGGTGACGAGAGAGCAGATTCAGGCTATGAATAATCAGCTAATAGAGCAATTGCAGGAAGCAAAAAAAATCATTTCAATAAAGAGATAGAAGTTCTGAGAAAAAAACAAACAGAAATCCTTGAAGGAAACAAGGAAATGAAGGAAACAATAAACCAAGTTAAAAACTCAATAGAAAGCATAATTAACAGAATAGATCACTTGGAAGACAGAACCTCAGACAATGAAGACAAAATATTTAATCTTGAAAACAAAGTCGAACAAACAGAGAAGATGGTTAGGTATCATGAATGAAACCTCCAAGAAATATGGGACGTCATGAAAAGACCAAATTTAAGAGTTATTGGGATTGAGGAAGGCACAGAGATACAAACCAAGGGTATGAACAATCTGCTCAATGAAATAATATCAGAAAATTTCCCAAATATGATGAATGAGATGGAAAATCAATTACAGGAGGCCTACAGGACACCAAACACACAGAATTTCAATAGATCCACACCAAGGCACATTATAATGAAAATACCTAACATACAAAACAAAGATAGAATTTTAAAGGCTGTGAGAGAAAAGCAGCAGATTACCTACAGGGGGAAACCGATACGGATATCAACAGATTTCTCAGCCCAGACCCTAAAAGCAAGAAGGGCCTGGAACAACATATTTCAAACTCTGAAAGAAAACGGATGCCAACCAAGAATCTTATACCCAGCAAAACTTACCTTCAGATTTGATGATGAAATAAAATCCTTCCATGATAAACAAAAGCTTAAAGAATTCACAAAGAGAAAGCCTGCCCTACAGAACATTCTCAACAAAATATTCGAAGAGGAAGAAATGAAAAATAACAATCTCGGTCACCATGGGGTGGAACTACCCTAAAGAAAGAGTCAATCAAAGGAGAAACAAAGTTAAGCTAAAAAACCCAAAAAAGCTAAAATGACAGGAAATACAAGTCATATCTCAATAATAACCCTGAATGTAAATGGCCTAAACTCATCAATCAAAAGACATAGACTGGCAGACTGGATTAAAAAGAAAGACCCAACAATATGCTGCCTTCAAGAGACTCATCTCATAGAAAAACATGCCCACAGACTAAAGGTGAAAGGTTGGGAAAAAACATACCATGCACATGGACTGAGTAAAAAAGCTGGGATTTCCATTCTCATTTCAGATAAAGCAGATGTAGGGACACACCTTAAGATGGCGACCACAACAACACCACCCTCGGGGCATAAGCCCCCCTCACCAGTGGTACCACCAAGGTGGTGGCCTAGGATTGGCCCATTAGACCTCTGTGAACGTGAGCAGCTCTGGCCACCATCAAATCCTAGGAGACCTTTGCCCTGCAGGCTTTGATGTGTGCTCCATGGGCTGTTTACCTTTAAGGTGATTGGCCCTGCAGGTATCTCCTCTCCTCTCCTTTGTTTCTTTCCTGTGCACTCGCCCCCTTATAAATCTGCTCTCCTCCGCCATTAAACTGAGATTCTTGCTGGACAGACTCCCGGCTGGTGTGCGTTTTTCAGCCATCGACACTCACCATCCTGCCTGACCCCCGTGCCCCCCCCCGCTGGCTGGTCTGGGGAGGGCACCAAACATTTGTTGTTCGGTGTGGAAGGAACAACAAGCAGACTTCAAGCCAAAGTTAATCAGAAGGGATAAAGAAGGACATTTCATACTGCTTAAACGAAGCATAAATCAGCAAGACATAACAATCATAAATATTTATGCACCAAACAATGGTGCATCCATGTACATCAATCAGATCCTTCTCAATTTCAGGAATCAAATAGACCAAAACACAATAATACTCGGAGACTTTAACACTCCTCTCTCACCGCTGGACAGATCTTCCAAGCAAAAATTGAACAAAGAAACCATAGGACTCAATGACACAATCGCTAATTTGGACTTAACAGACATATATAGAATATTCTATCCATCAAAAAGCTAATACACTTTCTTCTCAGCAGCTCATGGCTCCTTCTCTAAAATAGACCATATGGTATGCCACAAAGCTACTCTTAACAAATACAAAAACATAGAGATACTACCTTGTATACTAGCAGATCATCATGGAATGAAATTAGATATCAATGATAAAGTTAGAAACAGAAACTACTCCAAGACCTGGAGATTAAATAATATGCTATTGAATGATACATGGATAGCAGAAGACATTAGGGGAGAAATTAAAAAATTCTTAGAGGCCAACGAGAACAAAGATACAACATATCGAAATCTCTGGGATACTATGAAAGCAGTGCTAAGAGGAAAGTTCATTGCACGGAGTGCATTTGTTAAAAGAATGAAAAGTCCAAAAATCAATGACCTCACATTACAGCTCAAAGCCCTAGAAAAAGAGGAACAGATCATCACCAAAAGTAGTAGAAGACAGGAAATAATCAAAATCAGAGCTGAAATCAACGAAATTGAAACAAAAGAAACAATTCAAAAAATTGACGAAACAAAAAGTTGGTTCTTTGAAAAAATAAACAAAATTGATAAACCCTTAGCCACGCTAACGAAAAGAAGGAGAGAGCAACTCCAAATTACTAAAATTCGTGATGGGAATGGAAATATTACAACAGACACAATTGAAATATAAAACATAATAAGAAGCTACTTTGAAAATTTATACTCCAACAAAATAGAAAACATGGAAGACATCAACAGGTTCCTAGAGGAATATGAGCCACCCAAACTGAATCTGGAGGACATACACAACTTAAATAGATCAATTTCAAGCAATGAAATAGAGGAAGTCATCAAAAGCCTACCAACCAAGAAAAGTCCAGGACCAGATGGATTTACAGCCGAGTTCTACAAGACCTTCAAAGAAGAGCTCATTCCAATACTCCTCAAAGTATTTCATAAAATAGAGGAGGAGGGAACCCTTCCAAACTCATTCTATGAAGCTAATATCACCCTGATACCAAAACCAGAGAAGGACACACCAAGGAAAGAAAATTTCAGACCCATATCTCTAATGAACATAGATGCAAAAATTCTTAACAAAATTTTAGTGAATCGCATACAAAAGCATATTAAAAAGATAGTGCACCATGATCAAGTGGGTTTCATCCTGGGGATGCAAGGTTGGTTCAACATCCAGAAATCAATAAACGTAATTCACCACATCAACAGACTTAAAGTCAAGAACCACCTGATGATTTCAATAGATGCAGAGAAAGCATTTGATGAAATACAGCACCCATTCATGCTCAAAACACTAGAAAAAATAGGGATAGTGGGGACATTCCTTAACATTGTAAAGGCTATCTATGCTAAGCCCACAGCTAACATCATTCTAAATGGAGAAAAATTGAAAGCATTCCCCCTGAGAACTGGAACAAGGCAGGGATGCCCTCTTTCGCCACTACTATTCAACATTGTTCTTGAAACTCTAGCCAGAGCAATTAGACAGACCATAGAAATTAGAGGAATACGAATAGGAAAAGAAGAGATCAAACTATCCCTATTTGCTGATGACATGATTCTCTATTTAGAAGATCCTAAGATTTCCACCAGAAAACTTCTGGAACTCATTAATGAATTCAGTAAAGTAGCAGGATATAAAATTAATGCTCATAAATCTAATGCATTTTTATTCATAAGTGATGCATCCTCTGAGAGAGAAATTAGGAAAACTACCCCATTCACATTAACCTAAAAAAAAATAAAATACTTGGGAATCAATCTAACAAAAGAAGTGAAAGACCTTTACACTGAGAACTACAGAACACTAAAGAAAGAAGTTAAAGAGCATCTGAGAAGATGGAAAGACCTCCCATGTTCTTGGATAAGCAGAATTAATATTGTCAAAATGGCCATACTTCCAAAAACGCTATACAAATTCAATGCAATTCCAATTAAAATCCCAATGACGGACCTCATAGAAATAGAGCAAGCAATCATGAAATTCATTTGTAGAAATAAGAGACCCAGAATTGCTAAAGCAATCCTTACCAAGAAGAGGGAAGCAGGGGGTTTCACAATACCAGACCTTCAACTAAACTACAGAGCAATAGTAACAAAAACAGCATGGTATTGGTATCAAAATAGACAGGTAGATCAATGGTACAGAATAGAGGACACAGAGACAAACTCATATAAATACAGGTATGTCATACTTGACAAAGGTGGCAAAAACATGCAATGGAGAAAAGATAGCCTCTTTAACAAATGGTGCTGGAAAAACTGGAAATTCATATGCAGCAAAATGAAATGAAACCCATATCTCTCACCCTGTACAAAACTCAACTCAAAGTGGATCAAGGACCTAGAAATCAGACCAGAGACTCTGCACCTAATAGAAGAGAAAATAGGTCCAAATCTTCATCATGTTGGCCTAGGACCAGATTTCCTTAACATGACTCCCAAAGCGCAAGAAATAAAAGCACGAATCAATGATTGGGATAGAGTCAAACTAAAAAGCTTTTTCTCAGCAAAGGTAACAGTAATGTGAAGAGAGAGCCTTCAGAGTGGGAGAAAATCTTTGCCACACAGGCCTCAGATAGAGCACTAACCTCCAGAATCTACTAAGTACTCAAAAATCTTTACACCAAGAACACTAATAACCCAATCAATAAATGGGCCAAGGAAATGAACAGACACTTTACAGAGGAAGATCTACAAGCAATCAGCAGATTTATGAAAAAATGTTCAACATCACTCGTTATAAGAGACATGCTAATCAAAACCACCTTAAGATTTCATCTTACCCCAAGTAGAATGTCTTTTTTAAGAACACAGGCAACAACAGGTGTTGGCGAGGATGTGGGGAAAAGGGTTCACTCATACATTGCTGGTGGGAGTGCAAGTTGGTGCAGCCACTCTGGAAAGCAGTGTGGAGATTCCTTAGAAAACTTGGAATGGATCCACCATTTGACCCCGCTATCCCACTCCTTGGCCTTTACCCAAAGGACTTAAAATCAGATTACTACAGTGATGCAGCCACATCAATGTTCATAGCTGCTCAACTCACAATAGCTAGATTATGGAATCAACCTAGATGCCCTTCAGTAGTTGAATGGATAAAGAAACCGTGGTATATATACACAATGGAATATTACTCAGCCGTAAAGAAGAATATAATTCTGGCATTTGTAGGTAAATGCATGATGTTGGAGACTGTTATGCTAAGTGAGATCAGCCAATCCCAAAAATCCAAAGGCCGAATGGTCTCTCTGATAAATGAATGATGATGCATAATGCAGGGGGGAAGGGAGGCAAGAATGGAGGAAGGATAGATAGCTTAGAGGGAAGGGAGGGGTGTGGGCGGGGGGGGTAAAAATAATAACACAATGTATGACAGATACCATTGCCCTGTGTACATGTATCAACGCACAGATAGTGTGACTCTACTTTGTGTACAACCAGTGAAACAATAGCTGTACTCCATTTGTGTTCAATGAATCAATAAGTAAATAAAAAGAAAAGATTATTCTGACACTCATATGCCTTACTTTTTAAGGGCTTGTATAATCATAAAAAACCTGGGCCTATTTGCATAATCCAGGAAAATCTTATTTTTAACGTCAGTTCAGTAGCAACCTTAATTCCATCCACAAACATATTTCCATCCCTAACAAGCCTAATATTCACAGGTTCTAAGAATCTGCCCTGGGTGTGGGGTTAATTAGCTGAAGAATTCTCCTAAGCTCTTCTGCAAATTTATTTTAACTCTTGGCTCATCTGTGGCTCAGCATGCTTCTGTGGTAAGGTCAACACTCCATGAAAAGTCTTAGATGTTTGAATTAAGAAGATGCATGTAGGGGACTAATTTGTTCTGATATTCATTCCATTCCATTCCACACATGTTCATACAATACATTTATTCAGTTCTGTCACTATCTGTTCAGGTAATAACCAGTCATAATTTATAAATTAAAATTTAAGAAAATGAAAGAAGAATTAGAAATAACAGATACAGTTTGTAGACACCATTAATCTAGTTTAATTAGATAAAAATAAAGACATTTCTTTCCTCTGTCACAGTGTAGTTTGTCCTTCTCTTGTAGTATCCCAGACTTTTTCCTAGAAAATTTGGCTTCTGGTCATTGTACCCTTGTCAACATGGAGATATTGCATTTCCCTGTTAATGATTAACCCTGGCCATGAAACACCAGGAGGCATCTACCCAGTGAGTGCCTTGAAATCTGAAGATAACTTTTCCTGTCCCCCATTATAGAGAATTAAGTTCTATCTCCTTAAGAAGCTTACAGTTAATTATCTCTACAGAAATTGGTTACATTGTTTGCTTGTCTGCAGGCATAAATATTTCAAAATGATTATGTGGCAGACTTAGCTTAAGATTTAGTGAGTCAAGGTGAAGAATAATATGAGTGTTCTTTCATACACTCAGGGAATAAGGCCCATTGTATAGCATTTAAAAAATAATAAAATATTTGCATTTTGTTCTACTTCTTATTAACATGCACTAGAAATTTTAAACAATATTTGTGAAGTGAATATTTCTACCATCTTTGTCCCTGCACCTTCTACTCCATCATTGATACATCACTTCTGTGTCAAGGTCACAGCAACCACCATCCCTTCTCCCACCATAAGAACCAGATCCTCTACTTCAGTAGACCTAATTCCAGGTAAGTTATTGAGATGAATCATTAGAAAAGCCACATATAATTCTAGCTTTATTAAAAATTTCTATAAACTAGCATATTTTTATTGTTGGAATTGTAGTATCATATAGAGGCTACTGGTTCGAAATATATATAATCTGCTCAAATATGCAGTGTTACCCCCAAGCTTGTGTCTTAGCTGCCTGCCCCTTTTTGAGCATGTTAAAAGTTGTCTACACTCTGCCATCTTCCATAAAACAGTATATGAAAAAATATCATGTTCTAAATGGAAAAATATATCTTGACATAATCTAATTCCATATCTCGTCATAAAGTTAGTTCCTTTTACCAAGGTTTTTTAATGTAACACTCAGTGTCATTAAATCAGACACTTTGAGAGTTTTACAAAGTACTTCTGCCAAGTTGATAAGAAGGAAAAAGTAAACCCAGAATATATATCAGTCCCAATAAAAGTTAATCATTGCTTTTTCCAGGATAGAAGAATCTAATCAAATCATCTTGATAGCAAGAGTTGATTGATCTTCTAAGGAAAGGTACCATATTGAAGGCTCAACATTAGATTCTGCACATGAAAGAGGGTGGATCTGCAATCCTTCTCTGGTGTGAATGCTGCTTAAGCTACTGTGACAGCTGAAAATTTCATGTATAATAGTTACTGACAAGAGACAAGAATAGCTCCACATTTTGTGCTAAATTCTATTCTCAAACCTTCTCACAGTCTTTTTCGTTTTGGAACTCCCTGCAATCCAACCAGGTAATCAGGTAATAGTAATTCAAAAGTAAATGTATAACCAATTAGAACAAATTTTAAAAATTAATTTAAAAAAGTAAATGTGTACACTCACCTTATGCCATTTCTCCCTTTATAAAAAGGTAGCAAACTGCTGCTGAAAGGACTGGTGGATTTATTCCCTCGTACTGACTTTTGAGGCCACCATTGAGTGAAGGTGCAGTGAAGCAGCAGTCAATTTTTAGTTAAATAGAGTATATTGAGAACCAACCTGATATTTCTCCTCTGCTGTGGGAATTCCTCAGAAGACTACAAGAATTAGCTAGACTAGAGGCATCTGTGCAGCATGAATATGTTTCATGAATATCTGAAACTCTGTGTCTGAAAATTATATCTAGGTACCACCTTGTTCCCTGAGTGCACCACTTCTATTTTAAATAGATTGATGTGATTCATATTCAAACTTATGAAATGGTTGGTATGTTAGGGTTTTTCCTCACTGTGACCAAAATACTTAACCAAAACAACTTAGAGGTCTTAGTCCATATTCACCAAACCTCCCTGCTCTGGGCCTGAAGTGAGGCAGAACACCATGGCAAAAAGTCATGATGGAGGAAAGCTGCTCGTGTGACTGTAGCCATGAAATAGGGGTGGGGAGGAGCTACAAACAAAATGCAAACCAAAGAAACATGCCATCAATGACCTAGCTCCTCTGACCATGCCCCACCAGTATATAGTTACCAATCAGTTAGTAGTTCTTTCAAATTATTCATCAAATGGATAAACCTACCAATTACATCATAGATCTCATGATCTAAACATTTTACTTCCTGAATTAATACAGGGCCTTTAGACACACGCTTCTTATCCAAATCCTAACCGTGGATCATTATGCAACTCATGATACACATCTCTGGTTCATAGTCAAATAATATGTGAAAGTCGGATAAATAGTTTCAACCATTGCCAAATAGCATATCAGGACCTGCTTTTCAAATGAATGATTCTCTATAGTAGCAGTGTGTCTTTGCATCACACTATGGGATATATCTATCCCCTTTTGATTTAATTATTTAAGCTTGAAAGGTGTCCACAGATTTTCCTTATCTTTTTTTTTTATACTTTCTAGCATCTGTTGTTCAATTGTAGGAATTAAATTGCAGTCATTGAAATTTTAGTATGAGCTCTGGGTCTCAATCAAAATGTGGAGTTTCATGTTGTACCCAGTAAATGAAGTGGTTTAGTATTAACACATATACTTAAATATTACATTCAAATACACCTAGCTACTCCATATGCAAAGGCAGGAGGATTACCAGATCAATGCCAACTTGGATAAGTTAGTGAAATCCTGTCTCAAAATCAAATTAAAAAAGAGTGGAGTATATAACTCAGAGGTTGAGTGCTCCTAGATTCAGTCCCCAGTACTGGGGACAAAATGAATGTCTCAGCAATCTCCCTGGCTCTTTTTATTGCTAAGATATGTAATGTGATTTCTTTAATATATTAGAGGGGATGTTCCAGCACACACTAGAAAAAGGGAAAGCAAAATTTCTCTGAAAAAGACCAGATAGTGTACTTGCTGGGTCAGCAGGGATCTGTTTCCACAATGAAAAATAAAGGGCTGGGGATGTAGCCCAGAGGTTAAGCACCCTGGTTTAATCATTCACTAGCGATGGACCCTGTTTGTAGGATTTAAGGTTCAAACTGTGTGCTCAGCCAAAGCAGATATCTGCCTCTTGGTCATCAAGAGAGATTCTCCTGAGGGATTAACAAAGCCAGGGGATAATAACAGCAAGGTTCCAGTACACTCTATATCGGGCTTGTGCCATCTCCAATTCAGGCCTCTGAGACAATGTTTGGTGTCTGGTCACCGGGAGGATGGGTATACCAGGTACAATGCCCTATTCAATGTAATGAAGGTACAGTCACCCATGAGTGTCACAGACCCACAGGTTGCCATGGGGCACTTAAATAACAATCATACCTGTTCTATTAATATCTGATTGTACAGTCTGACAAAAGCCTCTAGAGATCCAACCCACAGGTTCTATATCTTCCGTTTTCTCCAAACACAGGGGCATCCGACATCTTAGTTCTGCAGTTTCACATGGGAATCAGGCCATTCTATCCCAGACAGAGTACCCCAACCATGGGTGAGAAGCATAGAGTTGCACCCAAACTATAGTGGCAATGGATGCCTTAGTCTCATCCCATATTGAAGTGGCAATAAAAAGCTTTCTGAGCTGTGTCTAATTGTCCAGGGATATAGTCTGGAATTTCAGGGTCTTCCAGCAGCAGAACTCAAAGGCAGTTCAATGTGTACCCAGTAGGCTACTCTTGCATAGGTGTGTGCCCAATCCATAATGGTGTTAGCAAGGACACACCTAAGGATAAAAGGACAAAGCAGTTACAGGTACTATTCAGTAATTCACATCCAATTGAGAGAATGCATGCCTGCTTGGCATCCCAGGAAAGCTAGATGTCACCTGTGGCCTTTAAAATTTGTGTCCTTTAATTTCTGTGGTCTAATTGCTCTGGCTAGTATTTCAAGCATGATGTTGAACAAAGGTGGTAACAGTGGGCATCCCTATCTTGTTCCAGTTTTTAAAGGGAATGCTTTTGGTTTTTTTCCATTAAAAATGATGTTGGCAGTGGGCTTAGCATCAATAGCCTTTACAAAGTTGAGGTATATTCCTATCATCCTTATTTTTCTAGGGTTTTGAACATGAAGGGGTGTTGTATTTTGTCAAATGCTTTCTCTGCATCTATTGAAATAATCATATGATTCTTAATAAGTCTATTGATGTGATGAATTACATTTATTGATTTCTGGATGTCAAACCAACCTTATATCCCTGGGATAAACCCCACTTGATCATGGTACACTATCTTCTTAATATGTTTTTGTCAGTGATTTGCCAGAATTTCGTTAAGGATTTTTGCATCTATATTCATCAGAGATATTGGTCTAAAGTTTTCTTTCTGAGATGTGTCTTTTTCTGGTTTTGGTATCAGAGTGATACTAGCTTCATAGAATGAATTTGGAAGGGTTCCCTCCTTTTCTATTTCATAAAATACTTTCAGGACCTGGTCAAGTTACATGTACCAGGGGAGGAAGCTTTCACTAGTCATCCAAAGTATCACTGGGAGATTGTACTGTAAAGCTTTACCCCATGGGGCTAATAGGGCTAAAAGTGGGAGGCCATTGTATAGGGTCATTCTAATGAACAGTTCACCCCTGATTCAATTCAGTGAGAGCAGCCAAAACATTCCCTTTCCAAATCCAGGCTTAGGTATAGCATCCTTTCTTGTCATGTGGACCTATATTGGGGCATCTGTGCAGTGCAGCAAAGTCTCCACATAGCTGGAATACCTTCATTAGGAATGATAATTCAAAGCTCCCACAACTGCTCATGGATGCTGTGCCTACCCCTTCATAGTAGGTGGTTTGATTGCTGTTTTAAATTCTTGCTTAAGCAGGCCATTATATCTATCATGCCTGTTGCCTGTGGGTAGTATGGGTCATGCAGTTTCCATTGAATCGGTAACCGAATTGCCCATTACTGTGCATCCTGACCTGTAAAATGGGTACTTTGATCACTCTTTGTTGTGATAACCTGGGCAAACAAGACTGTTAACACCGTAAGGGCACTAATCATAGTATGCCAATTCATTTGACCCTAAGCCAGACAAACTACAAACTGGTGGCTATATCAACAGTCATCAAGGCAAAAATGGCCCACTCCATCCTTGCTAAGGGATTAATGCAGTGAACCTGCCATCTTTTCCAGAGGACATCCATGGCTGCAAAGAGTCCATGCTGTGGATACTCCTGACCACGCATTACACATGTGTGAACTTTAACTTTCATGTTAAAGTTTAACTATATTTCATGTGTTTTTCATACCTGTGTGCTGTAGGCAGGGATGCAACCAAGCTTCCAGGCCAGTTGGAGGCATCTGCTCTAACTATCTCACCTTAGCTCACAAGCAAATATTTATGACCTGTAGTCATATGCTGAATCAAGGTGTTGATGACCTTGGTTACATACTAAAATCTCTCTGCTTTTGCTCCGGGAAGAAGCAACCTGGTTTCCTAGTCATTGTCAGTGATGCCTATGATAACTCTAATGATTTCCAGTGTGGTCTTGCTGTCTTTTATTTTGTTAAATTCTTTTTACAAATGATGATTATATGCTGACCCTTGATTTATGCCCTTCAAGAATCCTAATATCTCCATGGACAAATGGTAGATAAATTTCAAAACTATGAATTCTACTATCAATCCTTGCCCACAAAGAACAGTCACCAAGAAGTTTCTCAGATATACCAGTGTCTCCCCTGCTAGTACACTTATTCTCTTGTAAAGAAGTGCTTTCTGGGTTCTTTGAGGAAACACTCTCAGCCACTGGGTCCTCTGGTCTTGTACAAAAATTTATTCTAATGTGCTTAATTGCAGAAGCATTCAAACCCACAATCAATACCCTGCCATGGTAGTTGTGGGAGCTCTAACTCATTAACTGTAAACTGCATTGATCTCAAGCTTCCATTAGTGATTCCAGATGCATATTGTACCTTCAGGCTTCCTTGTCAGTATGTTAAACTTTGTGTCTAGGAAAAGTGCCCCATATTAATAAAATTCTCCTTTGCCTACTTAAATTTTTCCTTTCTTCACTGGTCAAAGCCTATTAAGCTCCTTTCAAAGGTATTATCATGCAGTTCCTGCCAATGCATATTAAGTACATTCTTTAGCTCTTTGGTGAAAAGCTTTTGTTTGTTTTCTTTTCAAACTTAGGGCTTCACACTTGCAATTAATGTACAAACTATGAGGAAAGTCTTGAGGAGGATAAACATAATCATGCAAATGATCAGATGAGGAATCTGTGTGTACTTCCATTAATGAAAGATTGTTTTCCTCTAATGAGACAGAAAGAAACACTACTGCTAATCCAGAAGGTTCGGAGAAGTTGTGAATTCAAGGTTCTCAAACACTTCCCATAAAATAAGAATCCTCATTCTCTCAGTTCAACTCTTTGTGGGGAGCCATTCTTATTTAGCAGAATTGGACTAGGTTGAGCCATGTGACACAGAGGCCTAGCTTCTAGGAACTGCCAGGAAGTATGTGGCACTGCACGAGAGTGGTTCCCTGTCTCCTTCTGGAATTTTCCCCCTAAAAGCATGGCTCCCCTAACTCCACCCTATCATGACCATCACAGAAGAAGTTCCTCCCTGTCCTTATCCTCTTTTACTTGCATATTATAAATAAAGGAGAGTGGGTCAAACGTCGAAGTAGTAAGAGGCCAGAGCTGGTATGGCCAGATCCATCATGCCCCCTCCCATTTAAAAAGAGTATTGGCTCTTGTGTGTTTACTTAGCAGGTAAGGGTTTTTTGGGGGAGGTAATTGAGTGAAATACCACCCACATCCTTCTCTGGCAGTTAACCCTTTTCTCCTGCATGCAGGATGTGGCAGAGCGATCCCTGACAATTCTTACCTGTCAGAGGTCAGCATAGGAATCTTGTTAGGGATTGGATTTCAACTTCCTTAAAATTCTGCAACTTTTACTGGGCCAGATGTCTATCATAGTCTAACACCTGCATGCAAGAGATGAGTGTCTCTTTAAATGGTACAATGGTGATCTTTCAACTTTCACAGTATACCATAAATTGATAAATTGCTAATCTCAAACAGCTATTTTCTTCCTTTGAAGTTTAAAAACTTGGCTATTAACAACTAACTGTCAAACAACTTTTCAATTTTTATTATTGCCATTTCCCTCCTATTAAATTCTTAAACTGCTGCATAAAATAGTATAATTATTGCCTTCTGCCTTTCAATCCTTTCTCAAGTAAAAAAAATCTTCATAATTGGTAGTGCTCATGTGTATTAGGGATTATCATTACTCCAGTTACAAAAGGTAAGATAGTTTACTTGTTGTCATCTGACCAGTGAGTAATCTAGGTCTAAAATTTCATTATAAGAGACTCCATCCTACAACCATTTCTGCTCCTAATTGTCTTGGGTAAACCCTTCAATTCCAATAAAGGGAGAACAAGTGAAAATATTAAATACTCATTTGAGACAAATAAATACATGAATAAGTGAACAGGGTCTTAATTTCACTTTCTCCCTATGGAAGACAGTAAAGATCACACCTTAGAATTATGCCATCCTGGTCATTCAAAAGCTGGAATATTTTCTTTTCTAGACAGATGTCTTTTTCACCACTCTGACCAAAATACCTAACAAGAACAATTTTAGAGATGGAAAAGTTTATTTGGGGGCTCATATTTTTAGAAGTTTTAGTCCACAGATGGCCAACTTCATTGCTCTAGGCTCAAAGTAAGGCAGAACACCATCATATAAGGATGCGGAGGAAGAAAGCAGCTCAAAATGTGTTAATTGGGAAGCAATGAGAGCTCTCTTTTCACAAGGAATAAACTATCTACCTCAAAGGCATGCATCCAGTAATCTACCTGCTCCAGGCACATCCTACCTGCCTATAGTTACCATCTAGTTAATTCAATGAAGTGAATTAACGCATGGATTATTTTAAGGCTTTCATAACTGAAACATTTCCGTTTTAAATTTTCTTGCATTATCTCATACATGAGATTTTAGGGGACACCTCACATCTAAACCATATCTAAATATAATAACAATAATATTATACCAAGATTTACAAAGTCTTAAAAAATTGTAAACATTTTACATTGCATGGCACAGTGAAGTTAGAGTTGCAGATGAAATTAAAATTGCTAATCACATAGTCTTAAAATAAGGAGGCTTTATTGGATTGTATAGGTAGGTAGATTTAGTATTATAACCAAAAATAACCAAAATGGTTTCAGCATCATAATGACAGCACAAATAACTGGGATGGGAGCAGACTTCATGGATGAGCAGTGCTTTTTATTCATTAGTGGAGTCAAGAATTGGAGGTACTCACTTTTTGGGTAGAAAATGGCCCCAGTTACAGAAGGAGTCTGGGTTTTTATAAGTGACACTAAGAGATGACTTAATCTCTTTAACAATGTGTCAGTTTGTGCATTCAGGAACTAGACTTTGAAAATTTGAAATTTGTTTTTCCTGGACAAGGATGGAAGGTCCAGCATTCAGTGCTTATCTCTTTCCCTTTAGGGTCTATTATACTGTCATTGGGAAAGGATTTATTGGGAAAGAATCAATGCTTGTCTTCTTCTCAGGGACTGCCATTTTAGGATGGATGGATATCGCCTTCCTAGGGATTGTCATTTTCCTGTCTTGGGGGTTGACATTTTCCATATCCGTTAAGTATAACCAATAAGGTCCTCATGCATAGTAGAGGGAGGTGGAAGAGGCTAGTCAGTTCAGAGTTATT
The DNA here is from genome assembly GCA_020662805.1 of Glaucomys volans. Lineage (NCBI taxonomy): Eukaryota > Metazoa > Chordata > Mammalia > Rodentia > Sciuridae > Glaucomys > Glaucomys volans. The sequence continues at coordinate 56,717 of JAJEJO010003786.1, read as the reverse complement.
AATGTGAAAAATGTGTGACCCGCAATTACTGGTTTACAGACGGAACAAGGAAGATAAACACTGAGGAATGTGTGCAGCCTTGGCAACCGGGAAAGCAATGAAATAGATTATCTCATATAGTCTCCAAAAAGAAACAGTTTACTGCCAATACATTGATTTTAGCCCAGTGAGACTGTGCCAAAATTCTGACCTACGTAATTGTGAGATAATACATTTGTAAGGGTGAAGTCATTTAATTTGAGGAAATTTGGTATAGCATCAATAGAAAACAGAGCTCAACACTCAGCACAATGACTGAATCCATTTCTATGGTGAGAAATAGTTCTCAGGCAGTATTTCAGGTGCTTCCAGTAAAAAGAAGCCTGTTCTAGTCAGTGGTGTCAACACTGTCATAAGAATGTCTGAAATTATTTTCATGAGGTAGAATTATTTTGTAATAGTCAAAATAGTTGAAAGGAGGAAAACATGGAAAAAGCAAATTTTGTCTTATCTAGAGATGATATGTTGTTTTCTTGAAAAACTAAAGAAAATGGTATGATAAAATGAAATGATTAGGAATAAAAATGGAGTATGAAATGAATGAACTTTTTAGTATTAGTTTTCTATTACTACATAACAAAGTTATCAGTTTTTTGGCTTACTTTGTCACCTATTTATGGCTGCACAATTTTGTTTCTTAGTTTAGCACAGCATGACCAGGTTCTCTGCCCTAACTGAAATCAAGTCATCTGACTGAATTTCATGTGAAGTTCAGAATCCTTTCTAGTTTTTTTTTTTTTTTTTTTTTCTGTTATTGCTAAGGTTCAGTTCTTTAGGGTTGTCTTACTAAAGTCCCTGTTTTCTTCTGGCTCTTGGCCAGGGGCCACTCACTTCTTAGCAGTGACTTTCAAGTCATTACCTGATGAGACTGTCATCTTCAAGCAAGCAATATAGTGTGGAATTCTTCCAGTGCATCAATGTCTGACCTCCGCTCCTGTGACCCATTGAAGAAAACTCTGCTTTTAAAGGGCTGGTCTGGTATCCAACCTATTCAGGTTAATCCCTATTTGCTATAGAACATGATATAATCATGGTGGTGATAACTCATCACATTCACTGATTTCACATGTGAGGAAGGGATTATGCAAAATAGAAGTAATTGTGAATTATCTTAGAATTCTGTCTACCAAATGCTTATTTATAATAGAATAAATATTGAAATGTCTAAGAATAACCTTAAGGCATTTGTGATAAAGGTATAAAGTAAGTTTAAACTATGACTTTATGGCACAGAAATCACATTTAAAAAAAAAAAACAGGTAACTATTGTTGAAAAAACAGGTTCAAAACAAATATATAAAATATCTTCTATACATTTACTAATTCCAATATAGCACTTAAATGTTTTGCTCTTCAGAGGGACATGGACTACATTATTTTAAGTTTATAGGTAAAATACAAACTAGAAAATGATAAAAATGTTAAAACAGATATAGTAGATGATGCAGGAAAGACTTCCTAGTTGACAAATATCTTATAATGCAGTTCAAATAATTACAATAGCAAGACACCATCATGAAATGAAATGAAATAAAAATTTAATATTTAATATTTTTAAAATTTAATATTTAATATTTTAAAAAATTTTTAATTTTTTAAAAATGTGGAATACGACAAAGGTGTCATTTATACCTGTGAGTTTTAAGTAAAAAATAGCGTGAATTACTGATTAGTCATTTTTGGTAGACAAGTTGAACCAAAGTTGAACCAAAACTTATAACTTCAAACAAGAAAATTGACAGGTAAGCAAAGATATAAAATCAGAAGAGAAAAAAGGAATTTTTTGATCATCTTGAAAAGAAGACTTTTGACAACACAATTGTTGAGAGTGTGGAGGGGATAATTAGTATTTTGCATACATTGCAAGTAGAAAAATATCTTGGTGTAATCTCTATGGAGGAAAATGTGTACACATGTATGTATAAATCACATATACACATATACCTAAACATACATGAAACAGTGGTAAAACATTTTTTATTTTGTACCTTGATATTATTTTTACCTTTAAACATTTTATTGCTATGCGTTTGCTACCTTATATGTATTCAATTTTAAATATAAATTAATTTTAAAAACCAAAAAAATATAGTAGGACAAAGGTGATACATTGCTGTTTATTAGTCAACAGTAGTTGGTTTCATAGTTCTGCTTGATTGACACTTCAACCTGTTCTCAAAACTCGCAGTCTTTATCCACTGTTGTGATGTCATTTTCAGATGACACAGATGATGATTTTGTAAGTGGTGGCAATATCTCAACAAGATAGTCATTTAAGTTTGAGTACAAAAGGGAAAAGTATACGTTTATCTTGAAGGTCTCAACAAATGCCTCAGTTTTCATGAGCTTTGCTTTGGAAACGTGCTTGTTGCAGAATCTCTCTCCTTGATCAAAACCAATTACTGCTCTCCAGAAGAATGGCATGGTAGGGAAACATCACCCAAATCACATGAACAATTTTCTGAAGGCAATTTTTGGAATTGTTTAACCAAAATTAGGTCATAAAATTTATATAAACTTACATAAATTGTTATTAGGATGTGAAATATTTGAGAAAAATGGTGTTATGAAGAAATGAAATCAGTACATCAAAGGGATACTTGCATACCCATGTTGATTGTGACACTGCTCACAATATTTGAGGTGTAGGGTCAACCTAGGTACAAATGAATGAATGAATGGATTACAAATTTGGCATACACGTGAAAATATTTTTCAGCCATAAATAAGAATGAAATACTGTCACTTGCATAAGGATGGATTAAACTAGATAACATTTTATTATGGAAATTAAGCCAGACAAATCACATGCGCGAGTGTGTGTGCACACACAAACACAAACACACAAAGAGTACTGAATATTCTCCCTATGTGTAGAAGCTATAAAAATTCAGTCTGAATGTAGAATAGTGATTATTAGAAAAGGGTCGAGAGAGGGAAACTGGATTCTAACAGTGTTCACTGTATGTATATATTGAAATATCAGTCTGGATCCCATTAATATGTGTAATTAATACCTGTTAAGCATAAAAATAATACAAATGCATATCTGAATTTAATCAGGCCGACAGGATTTCAGATTTTGTTATGTATGTGTGTTCTTTGGAAGTATTTCTATTGGCTAAAATATGAATCCTATTAACATTCATAGTAGAAAAGCAAGGTTGTTTGTTGTAATTCTGCTGTTCAAGACACTGCTAATTAAACATAGAGTCCTAATTACAGCTGGGAAAAAGATTAATTTCCCACTTTAACAATTCATTTAACAATTCATTTTTCATTATCAATTTGCTCAATTTCTTATTTCCAAAACTTAGAGGCTAAGATGTTCCATTCTTTATTTTTATTTGATTTTGTATTGTCTTAATTGATGCTGTATTTTAAGTTACTAATTTTTTTTAGATTATATTATCTTTCCTACATTTTTTTCAAATACTTTATGATCAACCTCATAGGGGAATGCAAATATAAGAACACACTTATAGACTGCTTGAAATCTACAATATTCTGTCAAGTTGGGATCAGTTCAGAGTAAACTTCAAGATATTTTTCAACTGTGTTCATACATCTTATTTTTTACTGTAACTTAAAACTGAATTATTACTCAAAGTCTGTGTAGCTATCTCAAGATTATGCAACTCCAACTTAGTAATAATGATAATTTTTTTCATTGCTATAAACATTCTAAAAATCGGGCAATATATTCTTTCTATAAGAATTTCACAAATGATAAAGGCCTAGTTTACATGAAACAACCACAGCCTTTGTTTCTCACAGATTTGACATTATATAAAATATATATTATATGAAATACATACAAGCATGCTTTCATTTCAGCAATAAATACATGGATACGTACATACATACATATACAAATAAAGGAAATTTCATTCGAATGTTGTAGGATGTATCATAATAATTAGAATCGTAAGTGGCAGAATTTTAAGTACTTCATCACAAATTACACATATATCATCTTCTTTTCGACAAAATAATAGTAATGAACTGGAACATAATTGCATATGTTTACATTTAGTAACCTGTCAAAACACCTATGTTTGCATTTATCCAATTTGCAAGTGTAAAGAGAAAGCATATGGGAAAGGGGTTGTATAAAACACTTGTAGAGTACATGCTGTGACTGCTTTTTTTCATTATTAAATGAGTATTAACTCAGGCTCTTACTGGTTTGTTCAGAAAAGTAAATAACATGCTGTATTTAATTGCTGGGGAAAGGAGAAAAGTGATTAAGGTTGAACAAAAATAGATGAACTATTACTTTTATTTTAAAGATCTTTGCTTATTTATTCCACCCAAAGACCAAAGGAGAGAGAGAAAAAAAAGAATGAAAAGAAAATGCAGAGGGTATAGGATGTAGAACACACAATGAATCATGGTAGGAGCTGTATACAGAAATAATTCAATCTTTAGAATTAATTTATTTCCATTTTACAAACCCTAAACCATTTTCTAAATTGCAACTCCCAAAATATGAGATAAAAGAAAAGACACATATGCAAAAAAATAAATGAGAAAAGGTATGCATCATAGGTATCATAGGTATGCACTGTAAAATAATTTCTTATTAAATAAAATTGACTTGAATAAATGATTAAATTGTATGCAAATTAAAGTTGCTTTTATAATCTAAGTATATACAAATGAATTGCTACTTTGTATGAATTACAATTCAAATTACTTAACTGCACAACTTACTCAGTTCATTGTCTCCTTGACAGTTTTAAATGAATATCCTATTTAAATTACTTCATTATATTTTAATTTTTGCTTATCTCATTATTTTATACTCAATAAATATAGTGAGCATTGTTTTGACCATTTTGAGGAAGGGTATAAATTTTGAAGAAGGGAGATTTAACAGTCATTGTCTTTTTGTTATTGATGTTTTTGTCTTTGTTTTGTTTTGTTTTTATGTTGGCAAGCAGTATGCCACTGAGCCAGATCCCCCACCCAACGGTGAACTAAAATATTAAGAATGCATTTCTCAAATGCAAATATTTTTTGATCATTCTTTTCTTATTTTTATAAGCATAATGCATATTTGTATGTATATGAATAATAAGGTATGATTAAAATGTGCAATTAAAAACATGATGCTATAGACTTTGTAAGCTAGAAGACACCTTAGATTATGTAATGATTTTTAAAATTATTATTACATTCTTTTCTGGAAGAACCCTCTAAGTCATATTGTATTATGAAATGATGTGTTTAATCAATTATTTTAAAACCCAAGGATGTAGAAACATAATCTCTCTCTTTTTTACATTTTATACTCATATTGTGCACACATGCATGCTCACACACAGGCAGGTGAAATACAGGCAAGTACAGCTCCCCAGAAGAGAGACACAGCTGCCACCTGCACATCAAATTAGTATTTTATAAACTTTAATCATATTGTCAAGTGGTTTTATTAACTTTTCTTTCTCTGTGGATATTAGCATCTTTAGATTTTTTTCAATAATAAGTAAAATGTAACTTCTAATTTCTACTTTAAAAGCACAATTTTTTTCACAATAGCTATCCTTTGTTTATAGTAACTTGTTTTTGTTTTTGTTTTTGTTTTTTTGGTTCGTGGTACACAAAAGGAGTACAACTATCATTTCTCTGGTTGTACACAAAGTAGAATCATACAATTTGCATATTCATACATATACATAGGGTAATGATGTTTGTCTCATTCCGTTATCTTTCCTTCCCTGCCCCCTCCCCGCCTAATTTTCCTCTATACAATCCATCCTTTCTACATTCTTCCCTTAACACCCACACACCCCATTATGTGTCATCAACCACTTATCAGAGAAATCATTCGGCCTTTGGTTTTTTGGGATTGGCTCATTTCACTTAACATGATATTCTCCAACTCCATCCATTTACTTGTAAATGTCATAATTTTATTATTCTTCATTGCTGAATAATATTCCATTGTGTATATATACCACACTTTCTTTATCCATTCATCTATTGAAGGGCATCTAGGTTGGTTCCACAATCTAAACAATAGTGAATTAGGCTGCTATAAACATTAATGTGGCTGCTTCACTGTAGTATGCTGATTTTAAGTCGTTTGGGTATAGGCCAAGGAGTAGGATAGCTGGGTCAAATGGTGGATCCATTCTGAGTTTTCTAAGGAATCTCCACACCACTTTCCAGAGTGGCTGCACTAATTTGCAACCCCACCAGCAATGTATGAGTGTACCCTTTTCCCCACATCCTCACCAACACCTATCGTTGCTGTATTCTTGATAATAGACATTCTAATTGGGGTGAGATAATATCTCAGGGTAGTTTTGATTTGCATTTCTCTTATTACTAGAGATGTTGAACATTTTTCATCTATCTGTTGATTACTTGTAGATCCTCTTCTGTGAAGTATCTGTTCATTTCCTTAGCCCATTTATTGATTGGGTTATTTATATTCTTGGTGTAAAGATTTTTGAGAACTCTGTAGATTCTGGAGATTAGTGCTCTATCTGAAATGTGTATGGCAAAGATTTCTCCCACTCAGTAGGCTCTCTCTTCACATTGTTGATTGTTTCCTTTGCTGATAAAAAGCTTTTTAACTTGAATCTAGCCCAATTATTGATTCCTGCTTTTATTTCTTGGGCTTTGGGAGTCATGTTAAGGAAGTCTGGTCCTAAGCCAACATGATGCAGATTTGGTCTTACTTTTTCTTCTATTATGTGCAGGGTCTCTGCATGTAATAGAATCAAGGACCTAATTCCTAGGTCCTTGATTCATTTAAGTTGAGTTTTGTGCAGGATGAGAGGTAGGAATTTAGTTTCATTTTGCTGCATATGTATTTCCAGTTTTGCCAGCACCATTTGTTGAAGAGGCTGTCTTTTCTCCGTTGTATGTTTTTGGCTCCTTTGTCAAGTATGAGATACCTGTATTTATGTGGGTTTGTCTCTGTGTCCTCTATTTTGTACCATTGGTCTACCTGCCTATTTTGGTGCCATTAATATGCTGATTTTGTACTATTGCTTTGTAGTATGGTTAAAGGTCTGGTATTGTGATACCACCTGCTTTGCTCTCCCTGCTAAGGAATACTTTAGCTATTATGGGTCTCTTATTCTTCCAAATGAATTTCATAATTGCTTTCTCTATTTCTATGAGGAATGTCATTGGTATTTTAATTTAAGAGGATGATAGAGTGATAAGAATATTAATAAAAGAAAAAAGTGGGAATATAATAGGTATAATAGCAGTAATCATAATAAAACAACTATTTTAAAAAGTTCTGCAATAAAATTATACTGTATTGTTCATACCTCCAATTTTTCAATAGTCTGATGCCTGAGAGGTACTTGATAATGCAGTGTCCCAAGAAGGGTGCTATCCCACTGCCTCCAGGTCAGGAATAGTCAATGCTTGTTGGCAAAGGCAACCTGGTGTTGATAGATAGTCAGTCACAGTGTGGGTGCAGGCCTGGGCACTAGACCAGGGATGGGGCACAGTCCTGTGCTTGGTGCTTGAGATGGCCGGCCTGATGGTTTCGTGGGCCTGTGCTCACAGCTGGGACTTCCCACAGCAGGCCTGTGCTCAGACCTGGGGGAATCCGAGCGGCTGGTCCTCTGGGCTCCTGGCTGGGGCTGCCCAAAGTAGGCCTGTGCTCTGACCCCTGTTTACAGTAACTTGTATCTAATGTATTCTAATTGTTGTTATTATTTGCAAAATTGCCTCACCACTCTAGTACTCTGCACTAAATGTGCTGTAAAGGATTATTCTTCAGTTAAAAGAAAAAATAAAATTTCTATAGGCATTGAATCCATAAACATATATTCTCTACATTTTATTCCATATTACATATTGCAGAATGTAAAGTTCAAATTTAAGAATAGTGACCTTGTTTATGTTATCAAGAATTTGTTTTGCTCTATTATATCTTATGCAGAATGGTTGGCCTTTCTTATGAAATTTCCTTGGTAAGAATAGGCTCCATTTTAAGAACCTAATTTTTCTCTTGCCCACCTCTAACATGGTACATCTATCATTCTCTCTTCTACTTTGACTACATAATATGAGAAGCATGGATGGAATAAAGAGGAAACATCCTGGCTGCAGTGAAGCAAACCTCAATCATGATGTTTGAGCCCTGCTTTTAAAAATATCCTTTATTTAAGAATGAAGAGGATTCAACAAACAGGATGCTGAGAGGAAGGCAAATTCATGTTGTTAAATTTTTACTATGTTGAAATGTATGTAACGTACAATCACCATTTAATCCATTTAAAAAGTACAGTTAAGTGATATTAAGTACAGTCACATTGATATGCCACTATCCATCTCCAGAAATTTTTTATCATTGAATATTAAAACTCTGAACACAGTAAAAACTAATTTTCCATCCCTGCCTCACCCATCCATGGTAGTTATTGTATTTTCTGCCTCTCTGAATTGATCTTCCTTCATACTTCAGAGAAGTGAAATCATGCAATACTTGTCCTTTTGTGTTTTATTTCACTTAGCAGAATGTCCCAAAGGTTTACTTTCAGTATAACCTGTACCAAAATTTTATTTTTTATTGACTGAATAATAATGAATTGTGTGCACATAACTATGTTTTGTATATCTTTTCATGTGGCATTTGGCTTGTTTCCACCTTATGACAATTGGGAATAATGCTGATATAATTTTATGTTTATTAAATAACTGCTTTTAAAAAATATCAGCCTAGATTATTTAATATTATAAATTTTTTGAAATTTTATTTTATTTTATTCTCATTTATTGAGGTACGAGGGACTAAACCCAGAGGCACTCTATCACTGAGCTACATCCCCAGCTGTTTTTTTAAAAAAAATTTGTACTGGGGATTGAACCCAGGGGTGCTTTACCACTGAGCAACAGCCCCAGATCATTTTATTTTTTATTTTGAGACAGGGTCTCACTAAATTGCTTAGGGCCTTGTTCAATTACTGAGGATGGCCTCAAACTTGCAATCTTCTTGCCTCACCCTCCTGAGTCTCTGGGATTACAGACTTGTGCCACTGACCCTGGCCCACCAGCCCTTTTTAAATTTTATTTTGAAACAGGGTCTCAAGATGCTGAAGCTGTCCTCAAACTTGAGGTCTTGCTTCAACCTCTGAAAGTGACTGAGATTACAGGCATGCACCACCATGAACAGTACAAAATTTTTAAAATATGGTGTCAACACATATATATTATTTGGTCAATATGCTTGGTAAAATTAAATAAGGTTTTCTTGAGCTGGCTTAATATATTTATTACATTTAGCCATTTGTAGATTAGAATGGAAGAAGTACATACCTTGATGGACTGTGGTTCATATTTGAGTCAAGTTTATAGACTGCTTTAGAAGAAGAAGGTAATGAAAAGCAAGAATCAAGCAGCAATTTTGAAGAACAAGAGCATTTCTTATAGATAAGACTGAAAATCATAAAATATACTTTATGTAAATAATGTTTTATATTTAATAATGAAAACCCAAGGAACACCTCCTCTGGTATGGTAGATGATTTAATGTGTAATTGGTTTTATGCATCACTGAACTAGTCTTTTCAAATGTATAGATTTTATTATGCTATAGATTTTCCAGAAAATGGGCACATAATATATAAATGGGAGTCCCACTTCCAAAATAATGAAAAAGTATGTGATAAGTGGATAATCTCATGTTTTTTCTTTCTATTGAAAGTTATAAAATTCACTTCACAAATTCTTCATAAACTGTTTAATTTACTGCTTTTTATTTGTACATTTTATAAAAATCCTTACATGAGTCTGTATATAATAGCAAATTTCTGGGACCTGAGAATGTAGTCTTTTCCATTTTTAAGAGAAGATGTTGAACATGAAAATGTATAATTTTGACTTTCTGTTCTTCATATTTTGCCCCCAAATTAAGCATTATATAAATGTTGCTAAAATGAATACATATAATTCAGTTTATGCAGATTTATTAAGGCCCTTGTTTGCATTTATATACTTGAAAATATGTGTTAAACTTGCATGCTTTCAGTTATGTTTAATAGTTATAAATATTAATAAATGTCCCTAATTTTTTTGGAACAAGTGTTGCCAGCACCATTTTATTGTTTATCAGTCCTCTTTCCCTTCTGCATATCTTGGCACATCATGTTAATCAATGCTGCATGAATATACATCATGAATTCAATGATATTCCTGAGTTTGAGTATTATCATGAATAAGCAAGTTATATACAGACAACTGTTATGGTTTGGATGTGAGACAGTGCAAGAAAGTTCAGAGGAGAAATGATTGAACTGTAAGTGTCTTAATCCAATCAGCAATTTAATCCCCTGATAGGGATTAACTGAAGAATGGCTAGAGGAGGTGGGGATGGGGGTGTGGCTTTCAGTATATATTTATATCTGGTGGGTGGGTTCTCCCTCTGCTTTCTGATCACCATGATGTGAGATGCTTCCCTCTGCCACACTCTCCCACCATGATGTTCAGTCTCACCTGGAGCCCTGAGGAATGGAGCAGACCTTCTATGAACTAAGACCTCTGAAACTTGAGCACTCAAACTTCTCCTCCTTCAAAATTGTTCTGGTCAGATCTTTTAGTCACAGCAACAAAAAAGCTGACTAAAACAACAATTGTTTACTAACTGATGCTCTGAGATTACCTTGAGAATCAATCAAATACAAGAAAAATACACAGCAAACTGAAACTTAATTGTCTACAACAAAGAATAATCATAAAACTTCCATTTAAATTGATTAAAAATGACACATAAATATCTACAATTAGCAGGAAGTCCAGGAAAAAATTTTCTTTTTTCTTGAGAAAAAGTTTGAAAAAGAGCATGTGTGTATATAAATTAGGCCAATTTCCCCCAAGTATTTACTGCCATAAGTTCACTCTATTGTCCTACTATAAAATAGTAGGTACTAAAATGTTTCATTGTTTAAGTAATAGCTATGTCAAGAAATAATTTAATAACCTTATATTAGCCAAAATATCAGAAGTTGATCACTAAAGAAATTGTGTCATAGTGGTATATATAATTCCATACAAATACAAATGTAAAAATAAATGAAAAAAGTATAAAACTATTGTTATGTCTATTATTCTAACTGTATGTGGAAAATAGTTTGATAATATGTATTTTTTCATGTTTTTTTTTCTTTTGGAAGATTTAATGGAAGAAAAGATTTCATATAAAACAGTCACAAAAATGTTAATATGTCAAAAAGTGTGAGGTTTATTAAAAATAAAAATTAAAATACCATTGAAGTCAAAAAATAGCCTTTCTACAAATAGAAGAACTATATTATTGTGTAAATTAATTTGTAAATTTAACAAAATCTCAATGAAAACCTAACAGTTTTAAGCTATATCACCTGATGCTAAATTTAGTGAAAAAATAAACATAGAAGTGGGACCAGCACTAAAACACATTAAGGCATTTTTGAAAGCCTAAACCTAAATAATTTAAGAGTATCATACTGGTCTAATAGCAAAACAGAATGCCCAGATGTTAGTACACTCAGATACATATAGAAATTAAATGTATAAAAAGGACATCATCTCCAATCACTGGGAAAAGTAAGTAGTCAAAAAATGTTATAAGGTTAAGTAAAGTAATATCCCCCTGCCTTACCTCATATTCCATGATAAATTCCATATGTACCAAAGATATTTTTAAAATAACCCAACCATTAAATAATAAGAAGAAAACTTCAATTTTTTTTTTTTTTTTTTTTTTTTTTTTTTTTTACAAGTCTGGAGTTAGCAAGAACTATCTAACCTTTCATGACTCAAACTCCCCAAGTCATAAATTATTTCACTGGTACTTTTTCTTACATAAAAATCAAATTTTAGGGAAAGAAGAATCATAAACAAACTTTAAAAAAAAGACAACTAAGGGAGATACTTACAGCTCATATCAGAAAGAGCTATCCTGCCTAACATGTAAATTGACAAAATCATAACCCTTTCAAAACATAAAAAAAGAAATAAAATTTGCTATTAATAGACAACGAGATAGTTAACTTCACCCATTAAAAAAGAGAAATGTAAATTAAAACTGCAGATGAAAGACCATTTTCTCTCTCTCCATTGGCAAAAATCCAAAGTTAGTTAACATACTGTATTAATAGGACTCTGGAGGGGAAAGCATTTTCTCATGCATTCTGACAGCGATGTGTTAAACTCACCCAGAATTATTGTGTTGTGGTCTATTTGATTCCTGAAATTGAGAAGGATTTGTTTGATGTAAATGGATGCACCATTGCTTGGGGCATAAATATTTAAGATCATTACATCTTCCTGATTTATGGGTCCCTTAAGCAATATGAAATATCCTTCTTTATTCCTTCTAACTTTGGCTTGAAGTCCATTTTATCTGCTATGAGGAAGGAAATCCCCACTTTTTTACTGAGTTTGGGTGTGTAGTATGTTTTTTCCCATCCTTTCACCTTTAGACTGTGGATGTCCTTTTCTATGAACTGAGTCTCTTCAAGGCAGCATATTGTTGAGTCTTGCTTTTTAATCCAATCTTCCAATCTATGTCTTTTGATTCATGAGTTTAGGCCATTAACATTCAAGATTATTATTGACATATGATTTGTATTCTCAGTCATTTTGGCTTACTTTTGGTTTTTAATTTAACTTGGTTTCTCCTTTGATTGGCTTTTCTTTTAGTTTCTCCCTTTGCTGCCCAACATTGTTGTTTTTCATTTCCTCCTCATGGAATATTTTGCTGAGAATGTTCTGTAGTGCAGTCTTTCTATTTGTAAATTCTTTTAACTTTTGTTTATCATGGAAGGATTTTATTTTGTCTTCAATTCTGAAGGTTAGTTTTGTTGGGTATAATATTCTTGGTTGGCCACCATGTTCTTTCAGGGCTTGAAATTTGTTGTTCCAGGTCCTTCTACTTTTAAGATCTGGGCTGAGAAATCTGCTGATATACACATTGGTTTCCTCCTATATGTAATCTGAGGCTTTTCTCTCATAGCCTTTAAAATTCTAACTTTATTTTGGATGTTAGGCATTTTCATTATACTGTGCCTTGGTGTGCATCTGCTGTAATTTTGTGCATTTGACGTCCTGTAAGTCTCTTGTATTTTATTTTCCCTTATGAAGATGTTAACAATATTGTTATACTGAAAACAGAGTATGAGCCCAGTTTAATAACATTTTTATGACCAAAAGTTCTTTTTTTTCCCCCAATCTTCAGACAATTCTCTCTGGCAACCTCAAGAGACCACAAATCTACTACCTGCCCTATAGTCAGATTTTCATATAAATGAAATCATGTAATAAGTGATTTTTTGAGTCTGGTGCCTATTATCACAATATTTTGAAACTCACTGATTATATATCAGTAGTGTATTCTTTGTAAGCCTGAATACTGTTCCTTTGTGCCCCACCATAGGGAGGATCATTGACTTTGATGGAGTTGAGGTTTTCCACTTCTGCTGGCAGATGTGGTCTACATAAGCTTCAAGCCTCTACAGTCAAGAAAGGTGTTGCATTTGTGTGTGTACCATGGATTGAACCCAGGGGTGCTTGACCACTGAGCCACACACTCAGCCCTTTTAAAAAATGTTTTCTATATAGACAGGGTCTTGCTAAGTTGCTGAGGCTGGCTTTGAAATTGTGATCATTCTGCCTCAGCCTCCCAAGCCACTGGGATTACAGGCATGCACTGCTGCACCTGGATGTTCCAGCTATTAATGGTGGATATGCCATCCAGTGTTGCAGCAGATCCCAGCAATACACTGACATTTCTTTGTAGAAATTTCATGCTAGTCAATGTATAGAGGAGTGAAGTCCTTCGAGTCGAGCAAATTCCTCAGGACAATAGACCTTCTGCTTGAAAGACTTAGAAATGCTCTGTGACTGTTCTGTCCTTGAAGCCTAGAGACATTTTCTTATTATAATAACCTTTTGTACTAGTGGACTCTGAGAAGTAAGCAAGTTATGTGATCTGCACATGCACAAAGCTTATTGCACTATGTAACCTAGTGTAACTTGATATGACCCTGAAATAGATAATAAACTGGACTGGCTTTCCCATGGGAGCTACTTCTTGCTCTTTGCCATCCCGTGTGCTTGCCTCTTTATTAGCTCTCCCCTTAAACTTTATAGCTGGACTCCAATTAACCTTACAGCTGGTGCCTAAACAGGTACCCTTCTGGATGTGTTGATGGGAGAAGGGGATAACTTACTTCCTGGAACAGGCTTTGATGCACATCACTCATCAGCTTGTACTGATCCCAATGATAAGTTATGGGAAATTCCCTGTCTGATACCCAATGTCATCATTGGGCTGAACTTTCTTGTTTGTTTCATAAGGCTAAACATATTGCAAGTAATGCTGATCTTGCTGCTTTGCTATCTGAAATAGATTCTTGCTGTCCATGGTATTGGAGAGTGGATCTTTAAAACCCAAAGACTGGGAAGACATAGGTTAAAAATTGCATGAGGAACTGAGGGCTCCGATATCTGTGCTACATGCTTGGTATTTTTGTTGAGACGTTATCTCAAAAATAGCCTTGACAGAGCTGCAAACTTCCCCAGTAGTCTCTAAGACTGAAGTTTTTTCTCAGCCCTCTTCTTGCATTCCTCCTCCTCCTCCTCCTTCTTTTCCTCCTCCAGTTCAGTCTCATTTATCTGAATGTCTCAGGCAGGCAACTGCAGAGGGAGAAACTCGTACGTTGGCTGTCTGACCCATTAGAGTAAAAAATGCTAATCAGCAAGAATATTAACAATTGACTTTTGCTGTGTTTAAGGATTTAAGAAGGATAGTGTTTGGAGAGTGGAATTAATAATAATTCCACCCAATATAATAGAGGGGCTAGGAATGGGTTATGACCTTGTTCCTAATGATTGGAAAGCATTGGTGAAAATGGTTACTTCTTCTACCCCAAATTAGTGTTTTTACAAGACTACTTTGATTTAGCCCATGTTAAAGCTCAGGATAATACTCAAGGAAATGTTAATATTGATGATGATGACTTGTTTGGCATGGGGCAAAGAAGGACATTACAACAAGAAGCTCAATTTCCCACAGCTGCCATTGCCCAGATTAGAACTTAAGTTTCTAAAGCACGGAGGAGAATCCTAGACACTCAGGATCCTTCCAAGTCCTTTGCTGTAATTTTGTTAACTGATTGACTAAAGCTACTGAAAGAGAAGTAGACAATTTGGAGGCTGGCAATATTCTGACCAAACAACTGGCTTATGAAAATACCAACCAAGATCGTAAGGAAGTAATGAAATCTATTTACCATAAAGTGGATACTACATTTTCTGATTTAATAAAGGAAGGTCAAAATGTTGGAACTGAAACTCATAAAGCAGCTTTACTGGCTGCTGCTTGAAAGCCCCCTGATAAACTTAGTTACAATTATAAAAAAATCTGGCCGTCTTCAAAAGAACTGAAAGATAGAAAGGGGAGGCACAAAAATGGCCCAATCAGAAATGTCCAATCTGTCATAAATGATTTTGGGCTAATCAATACAGATCTAAAACAGACGTGTCAGGAAACTCAATTATGGGTCACCTCCCAACCCAGGACCAAAGGAAGAGGAACTCTTTTTATCTGCAGATGCAGATGTCTCTTTCACAAATGTTTTCAATTCAAACAACAGTTCCACAAGTCCTTTCATGCCACTAGAGAGAGTGCAGGAATAGATTTGATTAATACTGAGGATGTTTATATGTCTCCCTGACAAAGTTTGCAAAACTGCTAACCAAATTCTAGGACCTCTACCTAAAGGTACCTTTGATTTAATTTTTCCTGCTCTCACAATGCTAAAGAAAGAAAATTTATAATTTCTGGAGTGAATGATTCTGATTATACTGGTGTAATATACTTTCAAATTTGGTTTCATGTGTCCTTAAATCTCCCCAAAGGATCTTCCATAGCTCAATTAATTGTCATTCCTTATATTACTGCCCAAAAACCCCCTAAATGAGAGAGATAATGCAGGATTTGGTTTCCATTATTATAGGAGCATGTTTACCTATTACTGAAAATAGGCCAAAGCTTTCCCTTTGTTTAAATGAGCAGTCAATTACAGGGCAATTGGACACCAGTGCTAATGTTAGAGTTATACCTGTCTCAATGTGACCTTATGCATGGCCCTTCCAGAGGGCCACCCCAGTTTGGGGCATAGGAGGAAATAATAACCAGTGTTTAAAAGCTCTCTATGGTTGCGATGCTTCACTCCTTCCAACCCACAGTGTTATTACTCATATTCAACCATACATTATGGTAATTCCCTTCCCTATATGGGGCAGAGACATCTTATATGTTACAAGTGTCTATGGAGTCACCTGTTTTATAGGGGCCTCTGTGGAATTGACTGCTTTGCCGGTAAAATGGAAGGTCAGCACTCCTGTCTGGGTAGAACAATGGCCATTATCTAAGGAGAAGGTGGCAGCCACAGAGCTCCTTGTTCAAGAGCAGTTACAATTTGTACATATTAAAACTTCTACCAGTTTATGGAATACACCCATTTTTATCATAAAGAAGAAATCGGGGAAATGGAGATTATTACAAGATTTAAGAGAAATTAATAAACGTATACAATCCACTTCATTGTGGATTGCCTAATCCTAATTTAATCCCTGAAAAATTTTCCTTATATGTAAAAGACCTAAAAAACTGTTGTTTGTTTTGTTTTGTTTTGTTTTGTTTTTTACGATTCCTGTTTTTCCTGAGGATCAAGAAAAATTTGCCTTCACAGTTCCTATTTTCAATCATCATAAGACTACTGATAGGTATCAGTGGAAAGTTCTTCCTCAAGGTATGTTAAATAGGCCCACATTATGTAAACATTCTGTGAATAAGGATCTTCAGCTTCTCTGACAATTATTCCCAAGTATTCTTGTTTATCATTATGTGGATGATATTTTGATTGTTGGTCCAATACCTGCAGAAGACACTTTACATTGCAACACATTCTATTGCAATCTGATGCGTCCTTGTGGCCACAGAAAAAATTCAATGACAACTCCCTATTAACTATTTAGGACATAAAATACTCCAAAGTTATTCCATTCCTCATGTTCCAAAATTGACTTTTCCTTCCAGATTTGCCTTAGTTCCTTTGCAACAATTTTTAGGACATTTAAAATGGGCTCGACCATATATTTCTTTTAACTACTGACTTGTTGTCACCTTTCATTTCAGCTGCTGAAAAAGCAAAACAATCTCACCAGTTTTTTCCAGTTAACTCCTGCACTGACTGCAGCTCTTCAGCATGTTAATGAAAAATTATCTACAGTTCTTACAGATAGACTCCCAAAACTCAATGTTCCTTTATTTCTTTTTTTTTTATTTTTTGATTCATTGAACACAAATGGAGTACAGCAATAGTTTTTCTGGTTGTACACAAAGTAGAGTCACCCCATCTGTGCATTCATAAATGTACACAGAGCAATGATGTCTGTCACACATACTGTGTGTTATTATTCTTACCCCCCACATAGTTCCACAATCTAGCTATTGTAAATTGAGCAGCTATGAACATTGATTTGCCTGCATCACTGTAGTAATCTGATTTTAAGTCCTTTGGGTAAAGGCCAAGGAGTGGGATGCAATTCATTTTCGCCTACTCTGCACATGCACAAAGATAGCTGCACTATGTAACCTAGTGTAACTTGATATGACCCTGAAATAGATAAACTGGACCAGCTTTCCCATGGGAGCCACTTCTTGCTCTTTGCCATCCTGTGTGCTTGCCTTTTTATTAGCTCTCCCCTTAAACTTTATAGCTGGGCCCCAATTAACCTTTATATATCTTTCTGGATCGTGTCTTATGAATTTGAAAATAAAATCCACAGATAAGATGAGTGAGTTTAAGAGTAGGATTTGTGCACAGAACTCTTGTAGGAGAGGGGACCTGACAGGGGTTGCTATCTGGGTGGGCTGGCTCCAGGTTTATATAGAATTTGGATCAATGCTATTGGTCCAAACTTTTGCTGATAAAGGTTTGGAAACACACTGATAATATTGGTAAACCCCTCAACCTGAACATCCATTCAGGTCAGGGGAATTGTAGGGATTTCAGGCTGGTCAATGTACCTGTTTTTTAACTGCTCCTACAATCAGAGCTTCCCAGATTTTGGGTCAGTGGGTCTGGAACCACTGTCTGCAATGGGAAGTCTGCACTGGGCTGGACCCTGGTGGGATGACAGATCGACCTAGGACCTCACTCACCTGGCTTTGACTCCCTGCACTGCAGTCCCACTGCTGCCTCACACCCACACTGGCATGGTGTGCTCATCGCTGTCATAGCCAGTGATTGCGGCTTGGGCTCCAACCTACCCCAGGCTCTGCTCAGCTTCTCTACCACCACTTCTTGGGGTAGGGGTGGTGATTGGGGCTGCCTAGTAGTAAAGTTATATCACTATGTCCTGATAAATCCATCCTTAAATAGGAATATCAAAAGTCAAAAGTGCATTTAATGTATTGCCAAACATTATTACTCAGCAACATATTATGTGGCAGAGTATTGACTATTTACTTTTGTGGTTTGGTAGCTGACTGGAAGCTATAGGTTGTTGTTACCACCCATCATCTGGAGATAATATTGTTTGCATGTCACTAAACCTAGAAAAGATTAAAATTCAAATTTTGAAGTACACTGGTTTTCTAAGGCTGCTGTAACAAAGTATCACAACCTACATGGTTCTGGAAGATAGAAGTGTGAAATAAAAGAATCAGGAAATCCATTCTCTATCTGGCAGTTCAAAGGGAGACTCTTTCATTCTCCAGGTTCTTCCTTATCTTGCAAAGGATTACTCCAATTCCTAACTTCATCATCAACAACATTCTTCTTGTTTGTCTCTGTGTCTCCTCTTTTCTTGTCTTATAGAGATAATAGTCAATATCTTAGAACCTATCTTAACCCAGTAAAACTTTATTTTAACTAATTATATCTTCAAAGTTTCTATTTCTAAACAAAATATACATAAAATTCAAAATGGATATGTATTTTTTGGGAGGTCATATATTCATTATAGCATACCCATTTTGTTTAACTTTTCACCACTTGATGAGTATGTGAGTTACTACCGTGTTCTGATTATCATAAATACAGCTATTATGGACATTCACCTACATGTAGTTGTGTAGATATGCCTTCATTTTCCTTGATTTCTCCAAAATCGGCATCTCTGGGTGATATGACAAATTTGTTTTACTTTTGATATAAATTCCTAATGGTTTCCTAAAGTGGCTGCACCATTTTTAATTCCTGAGAACACTATGTAAAATTTCCAGGTTTTTGCTATCCTCATCAGTGCATGTTACTGTCTGTTCTTTGTATTGAATGCTATGAAGTAATATTTGATTTTGGCTACAATTTTTTTCCTTAATGACAAATAATGTTAAACATCTTTTCAAGTGCTTATTAGTCAAGGATATATTTTCTGTGGTGAAATTTTTGCTCAAATATTTTGCTCATTTTAATTGGACAATTAATTTTTTTTTACTGTTAGTACCATAGATATGTGATTTCTCAAATTTGCAATCTGTGAATTGTCATTTTATTTCCTTTATGGTGTTGTTTTGAGCACAAAAGTTTTGAATATGTAATTCATTCTTTTAAAAACACCACATTTTGGAATTTTGGATTCAGAAATTCTAATGTTTACAAATATGCTATGAAAAAATTTGTTTACCACTTCATACAAATTACAGAAAACCTTAGAATTTTTTAAAAATATGTTATTGAAAGACTTTTTATGGAAGGAAATTAATGTTTACCCAGTTTCTATTTGATTACTTAGCATTGCCTATTGCCATTTTCTATCTCCCCACTGGAATTTGTGCTTTTAGGACAGTTTTTTAATCTTTAAAAAGGTGTACATATTGTTTGTGTATGTGTTTATTCACCTGGATTACAGAAAAATGCCATTTTATTATTGTAATATTACTTACAGATACATATGCTTTCATCATTCATTCTGATACTAGGCACATACCATTGAATACCTACTGTGAAACATTTCCTAATATTTCTGGTACTGGAGATTCACCAGTGAATGGGACAGATAATTTTATTCATGGGATGCAAATTTTAATTTGGGAAAATATGGAAATGATGATTAGAGTACAAAGAAGAAAAATGTTGCCTTGTAATACTACTAAAAATAGTGAGAAAGGAAGAATAGCAGATATGGATTGAGAAACCTTTGCTACTGCTGAATAAATCATTTGCAGAATCCTTTCTTAATGATTTGACATTGGAATCAAAGATCTGAATAATGTGAACAACAATTAGTATACAGAATGGGTAAATGGAAGAGTACTCCAAGGCAAGGAAAAGCTCTGAGGTGGGAAAAGTTTTACTTATCTGAAGAGAAGCAGGAAAGGCAAGGTGTTGAAGAAATTAAGCTGAAAGGGAAAGTAACAGATGATGAGATTTGATAAATTGAAGAGGGTCAGTCAATATAAACTCTTAGGTGCTCTCTAATTCACCAGCAAATGACACAATTTTATCCTATTTTATGTTTAAATAGTTCATATATACCATATTTTCTTTGTTCATTCATCTGTTGAAGGTTCCATAACTTTGCTATTGTGGATGTACCACTATAAACAATGGAATGCATATATTGCTATAGTCAATGAATTAAATCAAACTGAGAAAGTCATGGGAATGTTTTTTTTCATTATTTGGAAGCTGGAGGGAGAAAGGGAATTAAAAAGAACCTCATGAAAGTAGAAATGAGAAGAGTAAAAGAAGGAGGGAATGGGGAAGAAAAAGAAAGAAAGAGGAGATACCTGGGTACAAAATTGACAAAACTTAGATATGAGCATCGATGAATATATCACAATTCTCACTTTTGTATATAATTATAATAAACTAATTAAAATAAATAGAAGAGAGACTAGAAAAGAAGAGGAAGGAAATCAGAGTAGGAAGGATAAGAGGGAAAGGGGAAGTACTGGGGAATTAAATGGAGAAAATTATGTTATATGCAGGTATAACAATATCACATTGAATCATACTATTGTTTATGATTTAAGGAATAAAAAACAACTAAAATACTTGGGTTGTAATGATACAATGAATAGACTTACAATTTAGAGTGATGGAAAGAGCTTGGAAATGTAGAACATTCTAGTTAATTGATCTTGTTTTTAAAAATGGGCATTTGGTCATAATAGTAGACTCAGATCCATGTAAACT
This sequence comes from Glaucomys volans, assembly GCA_020662805.1. Classification (NCBI taxonomy): domain Eukaryota; kingdom Metazoa; phylum Chordata; class Mammalia; order Rodentia; family Sciuridae; genus Glaucomys; species Glaucomys volans. Next base: position 35,511 of record JAJEJO010003786.1, on the reverse strand, counting down.
TTGCTGCTGTGCTATACAATATGGCAGGTACAAATCACATGTGGATACTGAGGACTTGAGATGATGACAGTCCTAATTGTGGTATTTTTCTTTTTGGAACTGGGGAGTGAATTCAGGGGTGTCAACCATGAAGCCACATCCCCAGCCCGTTTTTATGTTTTATTTTGAGACAGGGTCTCACTGAGTTGCTTAGGGCCTTGATAAGTTGCTGTGACTAGCTTTGAACTCCTGTTCCTCCTGTTTCAGCCTCCCAATAGTCACTGGGATTACAGGAATGTTCCACCACACCCAGCTCATTGTGGTACTCTATAAGAATTAAATGCACACTGGATCTTGAAGACAGTACAAACAAAAATAAGAAAAATATCTCAGTATTTCTCATGTTGACTACATGTTGAAATAACTACATCTTGGATATATTTAGTTAAGTAAAATGTGTCACTAAATTAATTTCAATCATGAGTTTATATGTTCTAATAGCATTAATAAAAATACAAATTATATATTTGCCATGTTACATGTTTTGTGAACAGCACTACTATACATCTTTAAAGTACAGGAAAAATATATGACTATAGTAAGTATATTGGTTCCAGGCAATAATAATCTAAGCCCCTGAGTGAATTGTTTTATTTAATTCCCACCAAATTTAAATCCTACTTTACCCCTTGAGGTATAGTACTGATTAATAAAAGGCATTAGCCAAGTTAGAATAATCTAGGTTGGATTCCAAAGAAAGAACTAATCATCTGAGACAGACTTTATTGCCAGGACCACATCAGAGTAACTGAAGAGAGAAACTTGTTACTCATCTTTCCTCTCACTATACTGTAACCAAGTTAAAAATCAAACAGAAAAGCCATAATCTGCAGGTGGTAAGCACAGATACTCAGTTTTATGGTGAAGTATGGTATAGCTGCTGGAAATACGGGAAAGATTGTACCATGAGGAGGCAGCTATTTCAGAAATACATAACTTTTACAGATTTGAGTAAAGTAGTATAGAAATACATAAAATATATTAGTGAAATAAAGGCAGTAAACAGATGTAGGGACACACCTTAAAATGGCGACCGCAATAACAACACCCTCGGGGCAAAAGCCTCCCCCACTCGTGGTACCACCAAGGTGGCGGCCCAGGATTGGCTCATTCAACTTCCATGAACCTGAGCAGCTTTACATCTTAGCAGACCTCTGCCCTGCAGGCCTTGCTGTATACTGCCTGTGCTGTTTACCTTTAAAATGATTGGCCCCCGCCTGTATCTCCTCCCCTCGCTCCCCTTTCATATACCTGTTTCACCTCTCCATTAAACTGAGATACTTCTCGACAGACTCCCGGCTGGTGTGCGTTTTTCAGCCGTCGACACTCGCCATCCTGTTTGACCCCCGTGCCCCCTCTGGCTGGTCCAGGGTGGGCACCCAACCTTTGTTGTTTGGTGCGGAACAACAACTGGTGCCCCGTGTGAGGAACGTGTGAGGAACGAGGGAACTTCGTCTGCAGGCAATCAGTTCGGTTCGCGGGTGAGTGTACTCCCATTGAAATATGGGACAGTCTAACTCCAGGTATGACCCCTCCCTAGATTCCCTCCGGGTATTCCTTAGGAGCCGGGGGTTAGAACTTTCAGATAGTCAAGTTTTTCAGACCTGGAAGGTCCTCGTCAGGATAGCCCCTTGGCTTCCGGAGGCTAATTTATTTGACTGGGACACTTGGGACAGGATTGAACAACTCCTTCATAAAGCCCAAATTCATAGAGGAGAAATTCCTCCTCTCGGGGCTTTTCCTACCATCGCGGCCCTTAAGGGCTGTTTTCCACCCCGCCCTGGTCGCACCATAGGCAGAGATCAGGGCGCCCCTGAGGTGATGCGATCTCCGGAAAGCGACCCGAAACTTTCTCCACTTGATGAACCGGGAGAATCCTCTCAGGAACCCAAAGCGGAGCCTTTTGATCCATTTGACTCGACTCCTTGGCCACCTTGAGAGGAGGTTGCCGAGTCTCCAAAGTCGCGCTTACCTGAGAGCATTTCCCCATCTAATCCTTTCCGAGCTTCATCAGCCCCTCCCCCACCATATCCGCCCAGCGCAGAAAAACCGCTTAGCGCGGACCCAGGGCCACCCTTCTCCTCCTCCTCGGAGGCGTGTCACCTTTTTCAATTTGAACAGGGAAGGGCTTGCCATCCTAATTACAGGGACGATCCCTCCTTTGAGGCAATACGGAGGGGGGAACCTAGACCTTCTTTATGGCCACACCCCCAATCCTAAAGGCCACTGCTCACCTGGAGCCTCTAAAAATCAAATGGCTTCCGGGCCCTCCCATTTGGATCGAGCAGTGGCCTCTTCCTCAACATAAACTTAAGCAACTCCATTCATTAGTTCAGCTACAGTTGGAGGAGGGCCATCTCAGACCATCTGTTAGCCCATGGAATTCCCCTGTTTTTGTTATTCAAAAGGCCAATGGTAGTTGGAGATTCCTACATGACCTCAGAAAAATAAATGAAAGAATGTTGCCTTTTGGTACCCCTCAGAGAGGAATTCCCTGGATTCCCGCTATTCCTAATCATTATCATCTCATGGTTATTGACATTAAAGACTGTTTTTTCTCCATACCTTTGAGCCCTGAAGATTCTGAAAAATTTGCCTTTTCCATTCCCTCCCCCAACTTCGAGGGCCCAGATCAAAGATTTGAATGGACAGTCTTACCGCAGGGGATGGCTAACAGTCCCCCCATGTGCCAGTTTTTTATATCTAAGATCCTAAGCCCTCTCAGGCAGAAAGATCTTCTATTATATGTTTACATGGATGATATTATCCTTGGGGCAAAACAAAGTGATCAATTAAACCACCTCTTAAAATCATGCCTCCGTTTACTTCATGGACTGGGATTTCAAATTGCACCTGAAAAGGTCCAGAAGCTCCCCCCATTTAAGATTTTGGGATCCATTCTAGAACTGGATGTGGTCTCTCCAGTAAAGCCTCAACTCCAGGTACAAAAAAGTTACTCTCTTCCTCAGCTCCAAAAGCTTCTTGGAGAGATTAATTGGATGAGGCCATGGATCTCTATTAGCACGGAGGAGCTTACCCCTCTTTTTGAACTCCTCTGGGGCACAAATTTGTCCTCAACTATTACACTAGATAGCACACACATGGATACTCTTCTTAAAGTTCAGGAGGCCATTGATTACTCCTGTCTGAGGAGGTATGATCCCTCATTGCCTTTAACTTTCTATATTTTTAGTGGGAAGTTTCTCTTCACTGGTCTCCTAGCACAAGATGGAGACCCCATACATTGGGTTCATCTGTCTGTTGGGGGTGTCCCCCGAGTCTATGCCATGTTAGACCAACTTGCAGACTGCATAACTAAGGGGAGAGATTTGTCTCTTCACCTCTTTGGCCTTCAACCCCATGCCCTCATTGTTCCATTCAGACTAACTGATTTCACATGGCTGCAGAGAAACAACAATCGCATTGCGATAGCCATGGAGGGATTTTTTGGACAAGTAGATTGCCATTACGGCCCCTATAAATGGATGAATTCCTTTTCCCAGCTAGATTGGGTGCCACCTAAACTGTTCTTGCCTAATGCTAATCCCTCTTACCCCACAGTCTTCTCTGATGGGGGTAAAAGAGGTGCAGCTATAGTTATTTTTCCCCCTTTCATGCAAGGAAATGAAAATCCTAAAACTATTGTTCATGATGTCCAAGGCTCAGCACAATTTAAAGAACTTTATGCTGAACCGTACTTTAAAGATCCAATTAATAAAACAAAAAGGGGGAATATCCTCCCCCCATGATCAGTTAAAAATGGTATTGTGTACTCTAAATATTTTAAATTTTTCCAAAGAAGATAATCTTTCACCATTCCAGAAACATTGGGCTACTACAATAAAATATCAAACCATCAAAGTCCGTTGGAAGGACCCTCTCACAGGGGCCTGGCGGGGTCCTGATCCTCTTCTGACTGCAGGGAGAGGGTTTGGATGTGTGTTCCCTATTGGGGAGAATAAACCTATTTGGATACCTGCAAAAAACATCAAATATCACCCCTCTACTGATAATGATCATTCTTCTCCTGAAAGTGAGAAGTCTAACCCAGGAAGCTCTGCCTCTTGAGGTTCTTTTCTTTCTTTTTTTTCTCATAACAGAAATAAGAGGACCCTGACCCTCCTGACACCTTGGCGATGGCGCTGCCTCTTGGATCCACTGCGTCCCTGCCTCTTCAACAAGGTCATACAGTTCATCCAAAAGCGCCTTGAAGCAGTTCAATTGATGAGCATCCAAGCTCAATATCAAAGATTGGCCACGCGGCTCCGAGGAGGATCGTTATGCCACCACTAGGGTGTAATGTTGCCGTCACCATAGGGACCCCTTGAGTCGATGACGGGTAAGACCCCAAGTGCTGGGGCAACCTAAGACAGGCTCAAGCTGAGGCTCCACCCCTGGAGGCTACCTATGGTGGAATCTCCAATGACGGGTAAGATTTGTGGAAACCGCATATCAACCTAAGACAGGACCCTGGCCCTAAGGAGGCCAGGCTTCCAATGACGGGTAAGAATGCGATTTGCTATGAACAACCTAAGACAGGAATTCCACCTAGCGACAATAATAAAACAAAAAGGGGGAGATGTAGGGACACACCTTAAAATGGCGACCGCAATAACAACACCCTCGGGGCAAAAGCCTCCCCCACTCGTGGTACCACCAAGGTGGCGGCCCAGGATTGGCTCATTCAACTTCCATGAACCTGAGCAGCTTTACATCTTAGCAGACCTCTGCCCTGCAGGCCTTGCTGTATACTGCATGTGCTGTTTACCTTTAAAATGATTGGCCCCCGCCTGTATCTCCTCCCCTCGCTCCCCTTTCATATACCTGTTTCACCTCTCCATTAAACTGAGATACTTCTCGACAGACTCCCGGCTGGTGTGGGTTTTTACAGCCGTCGACACTCGCCATCCTGTTTGACCCCCGTGCCCCCTCTGGCTGGTCCAGGGTGGGCACCCAACCTTTGTTGTGCGGAACAACAAACAGAGTGAATGTTTTTTATTCTCTTTAAAAGACTTTAAAAGACTCAGAGCCCAGAAGTTTATGTTTATTATATTTTCCAAAACTTTCCCTGAGAAAGAGAGTAGAATGAATCAGACATAACTTTCCTATATTCATATATGAATACATGACCAGTGTAATCATGCACAATAAAAATGGGAAATTATACTCCATGTATGTATGATATGTCAAAATACATTCTAACATCATGTATAACTAAAAAGAACAACAATAAAAAACTTTCCCTGAATTATTCATCATATTATTTTAATCTTCCTGGGGAACAATAGCAAAATTAATTGGGAAGAAAAAAATAGCATTAATTATCTGGGGCCATAGGACATTTCTCAGATCCTAATTCATAATACCCTTTCTTCTGACTCCATTTGTCTATGTCTTACTATAGAAAATATCCTCTCACTCCTCAAAGGCCTCTCATGGCCTTTTACACTGACAGTTTAAGATTTCCATTTTCTTGCATAACCCAACTGTCATTCAGATTTCTTATCTACATACAAAACCTTCTTACTGAAAAGTATCAGTGGAAAACAAAACCAATTAGGAAATTAACAGCATACAAAGGAAAGCACAATTTTGGATTTCTTATACACTAAAAAAAAAAAATCATTCCTAAATTTTACTATATAGATAGATTAAAATTAAAATTTGTGTATTAAGATATAGATTTTTCTTGTATTATTAATGGTAAACTAAGCAGTAAAATGAGCTCTTTGAAAAATATTTTAAAATTACAAATATGTTGTGATATTTTCAAGTAGTCAAAATTTCCCTTAAGGCATAGAGGTTATTTAGAGTAATATGATAGAAACAATTAAGCAATATTTTACTTTATAATTTTAATTTCAAATTGACTAGTGGTACAAGAAGAAGAAGAACAAATAAACCTTATCTTTGGCTGGGCTTCTTTATTCTAGTACCCAAAAGTCTCTATACCTTTTCTTTCCCAGTATAACTTCCTGGCCAGAGACATCTAGTGGCTCTCTAGCTTAGTTCTACTACTGTTTTTCTTTTCTTCACGTCCTCAACAGACGTTTTTAACTTGTAATTTTGGCTGAGCACCTGTAGTTGACTCAGCTTCATTTCTACTCTCAAATCAAGAATTGGTTTTATATTATAAAATGCATTTTTCATTCTTGACACTTTTTGATGACTTTTATTTGAACTCTCTTTAATATATTCCACAGAGTCAAGTAATATATTCCATTCCTGTCAAGTCCATATACTCTGTGGTCCGATATACTACCTATTGACTAGAAGCACAAGTAATGTCACAGCAGAACTAAACTTAGGCAATTTCTTATAGATCAAAGACAACTAATGCTCAATCAGGGATGTATACAGGGTTTAACACATGATCTTTTTCTTCTGGAAAATTATGTGTTAACCCCACATCAAAATAATCCATTGTTTCATCAGTTGTAAAAATAAATAGAACAGTATGTCCATCAGGCAGAAAATCTACTGAATGAAGCCAATGACATTTGGTTCCACTTCAACACATTCTGGAAAATTACATTACAGAGCTGTCAAACACAAATTCCAACCAAAATGTCATGTTTGTACAAAAGCAACAATCTGAAGGACAAAGTGAATCTTGCTTTACCTTAGAATCTCCAAGTCAGAGTTTCATGATATTTTAACCATAGTAATTCACGGTTGAAACAGCTTTCATCACAGTTTTAGCCTTTTCTGACTTAACTCATTTTGTCCCATTGTTGCAGATGTGGAAAACCTATGAAAATTTTAATTGAGCAACAAATATAGAATTTGCAATCACCTTGAAATAATTATTATGATTTACAGGTCTGTTCTTTTGAGAAAAGTTAAAGATGAATTATGAGTGTACTTGAAAACACATTTTTATATGTGTATATATATGTGTTGAAAAACATATGGGGCTGGAGATATACCTCAGTTGGTAGAGTGCTTGCCTTGAATGAACAAAGCCCTGGGTGCAATTTCCAGCAAAAAAAAAAAAAAAAAAAAACTTATCTGTATATACTCTAAATTATGATTTCCAACTTATTTTAATGCACCTGTGTCAATTTTATTTAAATATTTGCTAGGTGAAAACTTGGGATTTACTTGGTTAAGGCAGAAATAAATGCTAGTGCCATGTCATTTATAAATTAATAATGTTGGCATTATCTTGGTATTTGCTATAATGGTAATTAAAATTCTTTTGTTGAATACTGAAGTAAATTGTCCAGAACAATTGATTATTAATGTGGGATTGAAAGAATAAAAATATATGAATTGTATTCATTTTTATGCATGCCAAGTTGACTTTGTCCTTTTGTCAAACAATCACTTGAATCACCTAGGTGACTTAGTGGTAAACTTACTTCGCTCTGAATTTTTATCTGCCTGGAATGATAAGAATTAAAGCATAAACCACTGAGTATTTCTTATTTTTTACCAGTTCACTATCCTACTACTTATTTATGCAAAACTCACTTTTCCTTTAGCCTACTCTATGGATGCTGACTTAGTAATACTTGTTTTGGTTGATTTCCCTCTTTTCCATATCACCTAAACCCTTGTTCCATAAAATTGGTCCAAATTTCCTAAAAGTTAGGCAGATTTTCTAACCCTAATCTTCTAATTTCCCATTAGCTTGTTAACCTGGATTCATAAACAAAGAAAGGAAAATGTCTTTGGATCATTTAAAGGGAATAAATTCATGCATTTTTTTTATCTGTATTTTCCCAACATCTAGAAAATGTCTGGCACAGGGAAGGGCAACTATTTATAAATGTTTATCAAATAAATGTATTGTCAATAACATTTCACTAGGAAACAATTCAAGTAAAATGGGAAGCTTTATTAAAAAGAATAAAACAGTTTGCAAACAGGGGAAATGTGGACTTCAATTAAAAATTTGCTAGAAGGAATAACAAGGGGAGGAACTGACTCATATTTTAAAAAGTTACCATCCAGATCCAGTCTACCAAAATAAATGAGGCATACAACTGTGGGAGGAAGAATTCAGCTTGTATTGGTTCATTGAAGATCACAGCCTATTGGTTAGGTCCAGGTAGCAATAGGAAACTTTTTCTGAGCTGTTCTTCTTGGCAGATGGAATAGAATGTGCCTGGAAAGGGTCACAAAGTTTAGTTTGTAGTTCTTTCAGAAACATAAAATATGGGTGTGACCACACAATCAGCAAATCGCTATCAGGCTCCGTCCTGAATTTAGGCCCAGTTCACCACTCAAGAACCTTTGTGGAGATTCAGCTTTTCTCAAAGTTCACAGGATTAATCCTTTTTCTAGAACTGTCAATGCTAAAATACATGTATCATGCATGAAATATGCAAAATTTACCCAAGAATGTTCTGTCTACCTCAGCTGTACTTGACCTGACCAACCTATTATCCCATGTCATCTGTTACGTATATAGTAGGGAAAAATATTTTGTTTTATTTAGTTTCAAAAGCATGAAAGACACAGAAGTCATGAACAAGTTATTTTCCATCAAAATAGATTAGACATTTTGTGTCTTTCCTCAATGTCATAATTTATTGAATAACAAAAATTACAAACTACATTACTTTCATTGGTTGCAATTCACCAAGTATTTGTGGGTCACTTGTTAGTTGTAAGCAAAGCAATCACAGGTTCTTTTATTCTAATTTAATTACTAAAATACAAAATATCCAACTTGTATACATAGCAATCATACTTTATACAATGATGCACGATGTGTATATATAAATATATATGTATACACACACATACATATAAAAGCTAAGAAAGTATCATAAATGAGTTATACCATTAAAATAAACCAAATGTCTTTCCATAGTGTCAGAACTTATTGAACCACAACATATTTACAAGGTACACCACTTTCAGTGATTATAATTCATCAAATAACTATGGATCACCACATAGTCATAAATTCAGTAATCAAGGGTTTTTTAAAAAATATTTTTAGATGTTGATAGACCTCTATTTTATACATTTATTCATATGTGGAGCTGAAGATTGAACCCAGTGCTTTACACATGCTAGGCAAGTTCTCTACCACTGAGACACAGTCCCAGTCCCAATAACAGGATTTTTATTCCACTCTGAATGACTAATAACACTGAAATCACACATCACACTTTACACAAAAAGGGTTAAGTCAGGCATAAGGGTTCAATAGATTGAACCTCAGAGCACAGGAAAGCAGATAAAAATGCAGAGTCACTGATAGTCAAAGCTCTGAACTTATTCTAGGCCAGGGTTCAGAGAATGTCAACTTGAGGTATAAACTTGGAGTGGGACTAGAATGGTGAGAAACTACACAGAACTGAAGACTGGTGAAAGAAACAAAGGTTCATTACTGTTGCAATTTTCCTGGGAAAAATAACCTTAACCTGACAAATAACCAGGTGACAAGGTCTGTATGACACTGTATTCAGTCCTGGGGGTTCTCTTCCTTCTATGGGTCTCAGGTAAGGTTTCTTCATTCAGAGACTTGGAGATTTTTATAAACTCATGATTCTTATTTGTTTTAATATGGTCCATGTGCTTCTGATTTAATTCAATAAGTGCACAGATGGTAACTTTTATTAGCAAGATTAAGTTATTTATTGGTTTGTGCCTTGTGTTTGTGCTGTGCAGATGGTTGTTGCTTACTTGTACAAACAAGGTGTAGAAGCATTCCACTTCAGCACATATACTACAAATGGACTAACTCATGGCAAACTCTGCTTTATGAAATGGAGTAACTTAGGGTTAGACACAGCCTGGAAACTATTAAAAACTACTGAGTAGTTATGGAATAACTCAGAGCAGGGCACAGCATTTACACTAGAAAAGGGTTAATGCAGCTGCAGAGTTTCAAGCAGTTCCACTGAGATCAAAGGAATAGAGTAGAACAAATGCAAAAGAGTCACTGCAGGTGGTTAGGTAAGTTTAAGAATCAGCTGAATTCCTAGGTCCTTGATCCATTTTGACTTGAGTTGTGTGCAGGGTCATTTTGCTGCATATGGACTTCCAGTTTTCCCAGCATCATTTGTTGAAGAGGCTATCTTTTCTCCATTGTATGTTTTTGGCACCTTTGTCTAGTATGAGAAAACTGTATTTATGTGGGTTTGTCTCTGTGTCCTCTATTCTGTAACATTGATCTACATATTTTGGTGCCAATACCATGCTGATTTTGTAACTATTGGTCTGTTATATAGTTGAAGGTCTGGTATTGTGATGACCCCTACTTCACTCTTCCTGCTAAGGATTGCTTTAGCTATGCTAGGTCTCTTATTCTTCCAAATGAATTTCATGATTGCTCTACTTATATGAGATACATCATTGGGATTTTAATTGGAATTGCACTGTTGGTAGTATGACCATTTTGACAATATTAATTCTGCCTATCCAAAAACATGGAAGATCTTTCCATCTTCCAAAATTTTCTTTAATTTCTTTCTTTAGTGTTCTGTAGTTCTCATCATAGAGGTCTTTCACCTCTTTTGTTAGATTTATTCTCAAGTTTTTTTTTTTTTTTTTTTTGAGGCTATTGTGAATGGGGTAGTTTTCCTAATTTCTCTTTCAGAGGATTCATCACTGATGAATAAAAATGCATTAGATTTATGAGCATTGATTTTATATATTGCTACTTTACTGAATTCATTTATGAGTTCTAGAAGTTTCCTTATGGAATTTTTTGGCTCCTTTAGATATAGAATCATATCATTGGCAAATAGGCATAGTTTAAGTTCTTCTTTTCCTGTTTGTATCCCTTTAATTTCTTTGGTCTGTCTAATTGCTCTGGCTAGAGTTTCAAGGATGATGTTGAATAGAAGTGGTGAAAGAGGACATCCCTGACTTGTTCCAGTTTTTAGGGGGAATGTTTTCAGTTTTTCTCCATTTAGAATGATGTTGGCCATGGGCTTAGCATAGATAGCCTTTGCAATGTTGTGGAATGTTCCTACTATCCAGAGACCCTGTATCTAAGAGAAGAAAAAGTAGGTCCAAATCTTCATCATGTTGGTTTAGGACCAGACTTCCTTACATGACTCCTAAAGCACAAAAAATAAAAGCAGGAATCAATAATTGGGCTAGATTCAAACTAAAAAGCTTTTTCTCAGCAATGGAAACAATCAGCAATGTGAAGAGAGAGCCTACAGAGTAACAGAAAATCTTTGCCACACACACTTCAGATAGAGCACTAGTCTCCAGAATCTATAAAGAACTCAAAAAACTTTACACCAAGAATACAAATAACCCAGTCAATAAATGAGCTAAGGAAATGAGAAGACACTTCACAGAAGAAGATCTGCAAGCAATCAACAGATACACGAAAAAATGTTCAACATCCCTAGTAATAAGAGTAATGCAAATCAAAACTACCCTGATTTTATCTCACCCTAATTAGAATGTCTATTATCAAGAATACAAGCAGAAATAGGTGTTGGTGAGGATGTGGGGAAAAGGGTACACTCATGCATTGTTGGCAGGGTTGCAAATTAATGCAGCCCCTCTGGAAAGTGGTGTGGAGATTCCTTAGAAAACATGGAATGGACCTACGATTTGACCCAGATATCCCACTCTTTGGTCTTTACCCAAAGGACTTAAAATCAGCATACTACAGTGATGCAGACACATCAATATTCATAGCTGCTCAATTCACACTAGCTAGATTGTGGAACCAACCTAGATGCCCTTCAGTAGATGAATGGATAAAGAAAGTGTGGTATATATACACAATGGAATATTACTCAGCCATAAAGAAGAATAAAATTATGACATTTGCATGTAAATGGATGCACTTGGAGAATATCATGCTAGTGAGATAAGCCAATTCCAAAATACCAAGGACTGAATGATCTCTCTGATAAGTGGATGATGATATATAATGTGAGGTGGGAGAGAGGCAAGAATGAAGGAAGGATGGATTGCATAGAGAAAAAAGAGGGGTGGGGATGGGGTGGGGGGAAGGAAAAATAACAGAATGAGGCAAACATCATTACCCTATGTACATGTATGATTATGCAAATGGTGTGAATCTACTTCATGTACAACTAGAGAAACAATAGTTGTGCTCCATTTGTGTACAATGAATCAAAATAAATTTTTTTAAAAATCAGCCGAAGAACTTGCTGAGAAGTACAGAGCTGTCAGAGCTCTGAACTTACTCTAGACCAGGGTCTGAGTCTATAAGCAGTTTTGAAATAGGTGAGTATTGAAATGGGCCACATTAATCAGGGAAATCAAGCTGAGCTGAAGCCCAACAACAGACAGTCAGAAATTTGTTGCCTGTAGACAACTCTGATGACTCTCACGGGATGGTTGATAACAGGTTGATGTGTGCCATTATAACCAGTCTTGGGATACTTCTCCTTTTATGGGCCTCCAGTGATGGGTTTTTGCATTTGGTGGTCTGGTGTGTTTGATAAGAACATGGGCCTTGTTTCTCTGATGTGGGGTTGATACACCCATATATCCATATGCTTCTGATTTAATTTGATAAGCTCACAGGTGGTTTTATTTTTTTTCAAGTTTAAATTATCTGTTTGTGCCTACAATTTTGCTGTGCAGGTAGTGGTTGTTCACTTAGATAAGCAAGGTGTAGAGTCATTGTATCTTAGCATTTGTACTTAAAATGGGGTAACTCATGAAAAACTGCTGCTTTATAAAATGAAGTCACTCAGGGTTAAGCACAGCCTGAAAACTACTGTGCTATACCCAGAGCAAAATTCCCAAATTTTGATCTTAAAACTTGTAATTGGATAAAATAAATCACTGAAATGAAATTCCTGGCTAAATATTGTGGTATTTTACACAAGAAAGTACTAGGAACATATTTCCTTCCTTACTAACATTTTGTCTGAAGATTATATTGGATAAATAATTTGGAAATAAACATAGTTAATTTAACATTATAAGAACTGATACAAATATAAAAGGGCTTTTACCTACAAATGAAAGTATGACTCTCTGTCAATTTTACTCTTACATCTTTTCCATACCATTTTTGATGTTTATGGTCATGTGTCTTAAAGGGGAAGGGTGAGTTTTAGAGAAGAATATCTAAAAAGAGATGAAAGTTTTTAATAACATAGGTAAATTGGAAAATGAGAGGACAGATTTAAGGTCAGTGAGAGTGACAGAAAAAGGGAGTTCACTTAAGAGATGTGACTAACATAGTATAAGACTAGAGTTATGCTTAACAAATGTGATAGAACCAGGTATAGGATATAAAGGTATGAGATAACAGTAGGTGATCTCTTGAGGAGAATAATGATTCTGTCACTGCACAATAGCAGACCCCTGCTCCACTTGAGTATATAAAATAGTGTGTAAGAGAATAACATGTATTTTTTGAGTGAACAGCAGCAAGGAAGTCAAAAACAGGATTTGTGTGCATATATGTGTAAATCACATGTTACGCTGTTATATGCCTATCAGTTTTGTTTATGGTAATACAATACATAAATAAGACTAGAAGTCTATCAGTGAAGATAAAGATCCAACATAAGATCAAATTGAACTGTGCTTATACAATTGACATAATACTTTATTGTCTTTATTTGTCATGTCAAATAAAGAAATGCTTGCCTTCATATTGCTATTCTATCAGACACTTAAACTACCTCTCTTTAAAACTGCTATTTCTGTATTCCTTACATTTTTAAAAACTCTGAATCAGGTCATGGTACTAAATAACAACAATCCAGTCTTCTATAAATAAATATCCCTCAGATTAAATGTTACTTTTCCTAATTACTGTGTCATTTCTGTTTCCAAAAGGGACTTATTGTTACAAAAATGGACCTTTCTTACTCCCAGTGAAATCAGTACACAAGTTTATTCTCACAACCCTATTCTTGATAATGCTTCTAAATGGTACAATCATTTTCATAGCATTGCATATTTTATTGAAACTCTCAAATAAATAACCTTTGTCAAATACCAAGCTCAGTTCAACATTTCTCAGTAGTAATACTAAACTCCCTTCATAATTCCTTAAACTGTAAACTAATATCCTTATTGTCTTGTTTCCTTTTACCTGTTGGTAATTTCCAAACATTCAAATGTCAGATAGTTGGGTTTGCTCACTGAGAGAGCTTTTCATCTTACTATGGACAGTATTTTGCTATAACTAGGCATGTTTCTTTTTATGAGCAAGATAATGATATTCATTGGAAACTGCCTGCTAGAGAACTAGGCTGAACACTGCAGCAAATCTGTATCACAATGCACTGCCCTCCTTTTTGAGATTGGAGGAGAGCTTTAAGGACATGTCCTATGATCTTCACTGTGTATTTCATGTGGAAAATTGGTGTGGGATCTGATTATTTAGGAGAATATCTCACAAGAATATTAATGAATAAATAGCATGCAAAATTTGTAACATTTTAAATATTTAAAAAATTTCTCAACTCCCCATTCTCTTTTCATTTATTTTTTAAAATAAATAAAATTTAAATATAAAATCTCCATGTTTAAATTAAAATAAAGGAATACATCAGATGCAAAATAATAACTTTTACAGGTACACATAGTCCTATGTCAACATAAAAAAAGGATAAGCAGTGGTTTTTAGAAGAGGTGATGTAAACGAAAGGAAAATCATTTGATTGAATTCTGACCTGGAACAATACCAGTAAGTAGTCTAATAATGATCATTCTGTTGGTTATTTTGTAGTTTACAATCCCAATTTCAGAACCACTGTCATTAATTTTGTAGATAACATGGTAGGTAGGTAGTTGTAAACAAGAACCAAACCTACTGGAGCTTAAATTTCTTTCCAGGCATTGCATTTATCAAACAACATGAATTTGTTGATATCCAGACAATTAATTAGTGTCAAGAATTTAATGATGGAAAATAACAGATATGAATCTAAGTCACATGGAACTTAGAGTAACATGTAGTAAACAGAGGGTAAATATTGCCAAGTTGTAAATTGTAAATGTTTATTACAAATGCTATAAAAAAAAAGCCCAGGAAATGATGTGGCCATGTGAATAGACCTTCTCCTTTAGTATTAAGCTTAATGAAGGTAATTTGAAGAAGTACCATTAAAACTACTAACTGAAGACCTAGTGTGAATTAACTACAAGAATGAAGCAAAATGTATAGCCTTCCAAGCAAAGTATATAGAAAGTTGGCAAGGATTTCAGGTAGTGCTGGCTACAGCAATTGTCAGAAACTTTTAAGATGCTAGGTACCTTAAAAAAAGAGAGGAGATGGAAAATAAACCCAAATTGGACAAATAACACAGGGTTTTAAAGCCATATTAAGGTTTAAATCTTAATATGAATCATGAGAAAGCTTTGAAAATTAAAAGAAGAAAATTCACAAGTTCAAATTTGCATTTCTTATGTGATGTTATGTGGCATGAATGTAATGACCATATTGGATAAAATAGATAAAGATACAGGGAAAACTAATTGGGATATCATTAACATTAGACAATGTACACTGATGAAACTTTGGACTAGTGGATTGGTATCCTAAATAGAAGCTGATTTATTTAAGAGATGTTTAGTAAATTCTTACTAAGTAGATAAATTGGACTTCTTGATGAACCACTCATTCTGAAGTAGACTATCATCAACAACAGTTGGCTTGAACAACAATTGGTTAAAGATACTGAAGGATATGGTCACCTACCTGTCCTCCCACTCTGCCCTAAATGATTCTGCCACCAAAACTGACCCTGGCCTGCCTGCTAAAAGGGCCTTACCAAAAGTAAGTGTCTCCTCCCATGCATGGCCTGGCTCTGCTAAGGCTGTATACAAAGCCCAGAACCTTGTGGCCAGCAGTCATTTTACCCCTATAAATGAGCCACATCAGGTGTTTGACCAATTGACTCTACTGCTGAATAAAGAAAAGCTTGTTGATTGGAAATCTGCCCCCCCCACCTTCCCGTCATTTGTGGGCCATGTGCTTACAGAGACTTTCACTAAGATGAGAAATACTCTTTCACTGTCCCTATTTCATTTGGGGCAATTTTGGCCATGAACAATGTAATATGCTCTTGAGAAATTATAGAGATAAAGTGGATGAATCCATTGACTTTGCGAGCATAAAGCACAAAAAAGAAATCTTTACTAGAGACATATATTCTAAAATCATTCATGTACAGTAGTCCTATGTTTTCCATTGGAGATGTGTCTCAGACTCCTGGTGCAAGCCAGAAACTTAGATAGTACTCAGTGTTATATAACCTGCATTTTTCCTATGCATGCATAATAGCTATTAAAAAAATAGGACAATTTTAGCATTGTAGTTTCTTTAAAGTTATGTGAATGAGGTCTTCAGAATATCTTATGTAGCATATTCACCATTCAGAGTGTGATGACGTAAGATGATAAAATGTCTACATGATGAGATGAAGTGAGGTAAATGACATAGGCTTTGGGAAACAGCATCAGGCTTCTACATACCGATTACTTGAACACAAGTTTAAAATTAATGCTTTTGGTAGATGTGATTGTATTCAACTTCAAGAAAAATAGCTGTCTCACAAAATCTAAGACAAAACTTACAACACATAATTGTAGAGATGAGTCTCTATCTAACTCCACACTTGATCAGAATGAATATTTGACAAACCCTCACATAGTGTAGCCTGGGAAAAAGAAGTGAGGAAGAAGGCAACACATGGATAACATTGATCCTTTCTCAATACATTCTTTCCCAGTGACAAGACAAGCCCTGGGGAGAAAATATTCATCCAAGTCTAGAGTGACAGTCTCTGGGAAAAAGTCAAAGCACTGATCCTTCCCAAAATATGTCCTTTCTCAGTGACAGTACAATGGGACCCTGGAGGGAAAGAGACAAATACTGACTGCTGACCCCACACCCTCCATCTGGCCCACTGACCCCAGACCCTCCATTAGACATGCTTTTTCAATAATTAAGTTACCTCTTAGTATAAGCTATATAAGCATAGACTGCCCTGTGGGAAATCATTCTTATTTAGCAGAATCAGACTAGGTTGACCCATGGAATACAGAGGCCTGGCTTCCAGGAAGCATGTGGCGCTGCATGGGAGTGGTTCTCTGTCTCCTTCTGGAATTTTCCCTTAAGAGAGTGGCTCCCCTAACTCCATCCTATCCTGTCATTGCAGAAGAAGCTCCTCCTGGTTCTGTCCCCCTTCACCTGTATATTATAAATAAAAGAGAGCTGGGCGAGTTGTTGTTGTAAGAGGCCAGAACTGTTATGTCCAGACCCATCATGCCCCCTCTTATTTAAAAAGGCTCTTGTGTGTTTATTGAGTAGATAAGTTTTGTGGGTAATAGATAGAAATATTGCCAATGTCCTCCTCAGGCACTTTTCTCCTTCATGCAGGACATGGCAGAGAAGACCCCTATATTCCCCCTTTGGCTTGGGGCTCATTTTCCACCAGGAAAGTTGGTCTCTCTCAGAAGTATGACTCTGTTCCTGACTAAGGGGTTTTGCTGATCCATGAAGTTTGCATCCAGCTGGGTCCTTTTATGCTAACAAACATCTCTTCATTAGAATATCAGGAAATCAATGTAAGCTTGCAATTTTTCTAACTATGATAGAAATAGATAATCTATGTGTATTCAGTGTTAGCAATTTAATATCTCTCTCATTTGAATGCACTTTCCATCATTGCAACAGGATGCACACTTCACTGGAATTTGGATATAATATATTAATTAACAGCAACAAAAAATAACATTGAGTTCCTATCTTCATTATTGGTATCAACATCAGCAGTAATGAGATATCATTAGCTAACCCAAACAAAATGGAAATTAAACTGCAGCATATCAATCAAGGAGGGGGAGTCATAACTTACAAAAATAATACTAATCACTGAGTTTTTGAAGACATTTTAAAGAAAGAGGGAGGGAGAGGGAGACAAAGAAAGAGAGACAGAGAGAGAGACAGAGAGAGAGAGAGAGAGAGATTGCTGAGAATACAATAGGCAAGATTTTAATCAGTTTAGCTTCTTCCACAGGGACTACTAAAGTATGCAGCTCAGACAGACTTTTTATCTCATATCACAAAATAAAACCACCTAGAAAGTGAGAGACCATGTCTTCACGTAAGCACAAGCAAATAAATAAATTGGTAGATAGATGAAAAACTGATGTTACTATCCCCTTTAGAGTAATTTTAGGAATATCTAAACTAAATGGCTTAATTCTTGTTCTGAGTTGACACATTCAGGAAGCTATTAAACTAGGATATTAGTATTATAGATTAAAATAACTTCCTGAAAATTGATAAAAATTAATTTTTCACTTTGCTCAAAGTTTAAATGAGCCCATGTTTATATTCTATTTTACTTAGAAATAGTTAATAATTTCAAAAGCTAATATAAACCCACATATTATCTAGGTTGAGTTTAAATCAATCTGTGTTTTGTTACATAAAATCAATATAAAGGAACAATTTGATTATTTTTTCATAAAATATTTGAAAAACTGCAGAAATACAGTTACAAAGGTACTTCTAATTTACAAATATAAAGGAGTTTTTTTAATTAAAAATTTAGGTGTAGTTTCTATGAATATTTTACTGATTATAAGAAAAGAACAATGCTCATGTGAGGCAAATATTTTACGCTTATCAATTTTCCAAATGCTTGTCATGAAAAAAAAAACTGCTTATCTTCTTCAGTATTATATAAAAATATCAGATGTAAGTGAATTTCTTTTATTAACATAGACTTGCTTTACCAATCAGCCATTTGTCTAAATAGAGGTAGACACCTTAATGCCAATAATGTTCTCCTAAAAAACAGATATTCTACGAAAAACAGATCTTAAAATCAGGTATTGTGAGGCCTACAGATTTGTTCTTTTTGTTCAAGATTGCTTTGGCTGTTCAGGTTCCTTTTTATTTTGATATTCCCATTAACATATTCAATCAACACATGTTAATAGAAATAAAATAAAATGTATTTATAAAGCTATATAATTAAATATTGTGAACTCAGACCCATAGTCACTACAAAATAAAATAGATTATTTTACTATAAAATAAATTTATCCATTACAAAATGCCTGTATATCACAATATAAAAAAATTCATTTGCTAAAATTAAACAGTAAATCTTAATTTTTTAAAAATTTTGTTTAAGAAGCATTAAAAAGTATTTAATTAACCTATTAAATAGTATTTATTCCATAGCCTAGTTCAGGTACATTCAGTTCCTTGTTCCTAATATTAGTGAGAAAGATTTGAGATTTTCACCATTAAGTACTATATTCGCTGTAAGCATTTTATGCATATTATTTATCAAATTGAGGATACTCTTCTCTATACCTAGTTTTGTGAGATTTTTTAATAATAGTTGGTTCTGAATTGTTTTTGTGTGTCTATTGATATATGAATTTTCTTCTTTTGCTGTTGATATGATTACATTACTTGATTTTCAAATGTTGAAAGATAATGTATAACTTGGATAAAAAGTACAAGATCACAGCACATTTTAATGCACTGTTAGATTCAGAGTACTAATATTTTGTTGAAGATTTTGCATCTATGTTTATGAGACATATTAGTCCATATATTTCTTGTACTGTTTTTGTCTAGATTTGGTGTTACATTAACACTGACTATATAGAACGAGTTAGAAAATGTCTCTCTGCTTTTATACTCTGAAAGATATTGTAGAAGGTTGGCATGATTTCTTCCTTAAATATTTAATAACATTCAATTATGAACTCATGGGACTGATGCTTTCTAATTTGGAAGAGAGTAATCATTGAGTCAATCATCTTGTAGATAGAAGCCTGTTAAGATTGGTTATACCTTCTTTTGTGAGATTTGACTAAGAGCATACTTCATTTAATTGGTATTTTAATCTTGGTTATCAAATTGTGTGTATGGAGTTGTTCATAAAATTCATTTAGTATCATTCTCATGTCCCTGGGATCTATAGTGATAGCACCCTTCCCTTTATTAATAATTCATGCTTTACTCTCATTTTTCTTTAGCCTGACTAGAAGCTTATCAGTTTTATTAATCTTTATGAAGTATCAGGTTTGTAAAATTTTACTGATTTTCTCTATTGATTCTGTATTTAATTCCATTGATTTCTTCTCTAAATTTTATTATTTGATTTCCTTACTTTAGACTTAACCTTTTTTTTTCCTTTTTTTTTTATTTACTTAATGATTCATTGAACACAAATGGAGCACAGCTATTGTTTCTCTGGTTTGTACACAAAGTAGAGTCACACCATCTGTGCATTCATACATGTACACAGGGCAATGATGTCTGTCACACATTGTTATTATTCTTGCCCCCCCCACCCCGCCCCCACCCCTCCCTTTCCTCTATGCTATCTATCCTTCCTCCATTCTAGCCACCCTTCCCCGCCGCATAATTCATCATCATTTATCAGAGAGACCATTCGGCCTTTGGATTTTTGGGATTGGCTGATCTCACTTAGCATAACAGTCTCCAACATCATCCATTTATGTACAAATGCCATAATTATATACACAATGGAGTAGATTTAATCTTTTTTAATGATTCTAAGGTCTAAGTAATTGATTTTAAATCTTTCTCATATATCTATATGTATTGAATATATACATTGAATACATTTATATATTCAATGCCATAAATTTCCTTCTAAGCACTTCTTTCACTGCATCTCACAAATCTTGAAAGTTGTCCCTTCAATTTTATTTAGTTTGAAATGGATAGTTCTTCTTTGGCACATGTGTTATTTAGAATTGTGTTGTTTAATCTCCATATATTTAGGAGATTTTCATCCTAGCATTTCCTCTGTCATTTATTTTTTTAATTTCCTTGTGGACTGAGAGCAAACATCATATATTCCTTCTTCTATTTTAAGTTCGATATGGTATATTTTATGGCCTTTTGTAATTTTTGTAGTGTACTACGATTATTGGATATTCTGTTCATTTTTTCAGATTTTTTTCTCTTTACTTTTAGTATTGGCAGTTTCTTTTTTTTTTCTTTTTCTTTTTTTTTTTTTTACTATAAATCAATATCTTTAATGATCATAGAGGCAAAAATTTTCAACAAAACACTAGTAAATTGAATCTAACAGCACATCACAAAGATCATTCATCAAGATTAAGTGGAATTTATTTCAGGGAAGCAAGGGTGGGTCAACTCACACAAATCAATAAATATAATACATCACATCAACAAAACAAAGGACAAAAATCACATGGCTGTCTTGATGAATGCAGAAAAGGCATTAGATAAAATTTACTATCATCATGACCAAAGTTCTGAACAACATAGGTATAGAAGAAACACACCTCAATATAATAGAGACCATATATAACACATTCAAAACAAATGTCAGTTTTCCCCCTAAGATCTAAAAGAAGACTGAATGCCCACTCTTGACACGCTTATTCAAAACATTATTGGTGGTCTTTGCCTGAGCATTTAGGCAAGAAAAAATACAAAAGGCATAAAATAGGGAGGGTGTAAATCAAATTATCCCTGTTTATAGATGATATATTTCTATATGTAGAAAATCTTGAAGACTATATTAAGAGATTATTAGAAGTAATAAACTAATTTAGTAAAGGATACAAAAATCAACATAAAAATCAGTAGCATTTTTATACATCAATAAGTATATGACTGAGAACAAAAGAAAAAAAGAAATTCCATTAACAACAACTAAAGTAAAGTAAAATATTTAGAAGTAGATTTAATTAAGGAAGTAAAAGACCTTTAAATGAAAACTACAAAACTCTGATGAAAGAAATTGAGGAGCACATGCATACACATATACACACACACATACACACTAAGAATGAAAAAAATCTCATTTAGTGGGTGGAAAGAGTTAATATTGTCAAAATATCCATATTATCCAGTGATTTATAGATTCAGTGTAATCCCTGTCAAAATACAAATAATGTTCTTCAAAAATTTAGAAAAAGCATGTACGTGGCAGTTTCCTCAAGCTCTTTGCCCAGTCTACCAATAAACCCACCAAAAGCGTTCTTTATTTCTGTTTTTTAACCTCTGTCATTTCTTTTCTCTGCTTAATATTTTTTATCTCTGCTTTCACTATTTATTTGTTCTTGTATATTGTCTACTTTATCTATATTAGTATTGGTATCTCAATTGCAGTTGTTTTAAATTCCAAGTCATTCTAACATTTATCACATATTTGAGCTGGTTTGATGCTTTCTCTCCAGTCTATGATTTTGTTTTTTTGTTTTTTGGGGGTTTTTTGGGGTTTTTTTTTTTTTTTTTTGTCTCTCATTAGGGTTTACATTTTTTTCTTGATTGCTAAGCATGAAGGACAAGGTAAACACATTACTGTAAGTAAGTCATTAATAAGCCATAAAAATAAGTTTCTGGCTTTTAAAATTTCTTTTATGTACTTAATTTTTCATTGGGGATTGAACCCAGTGGTACTTTACCACTGAGCTAGACCCTGATCCTTTTTTTTTTTTTTTAATTTTTGAGAAAAGATCTGACCAAATTGCTTAAGCTGGCTTCCAACTTGTGATCTGCCTACCTCAGTCTCACAAATGCCTGGGATTACATGTATAAGCCACTATGCCCTGCAAGGTTTCAGTTTTTTAGTGAATATCTGCCCTGGGCTATGAATTTCACCAAGGCTT
Source organism: Glaucomys volans (assembly GCA_020662805.1). Taxonomy (NCBI): domain Eukaryota; kingdom Metazoa; phylum Chordata; class Mammalia; order Rodentia; family Sciuridae; genus Glaucomys; species Glaucomys volans. The sequence continues at coordinate 12,897 of JAJEJO010003786.1, read as the reverse complement.
CTGAGTTTTCTTTCTTTCTGGTACAAGATTACTAGAGTGGGATGGCACAATTTTCCTTCTCCCATATGGAAATCTAGGGGGCTGCAGTTGGGCATTTTCCTTTATTCTGGTCAATTAAGCTAAGATCTTATTCTAGCAGAGTAGGCTCTGGCTTTCTAGCTTCTCCTAATGGCAGCCTTAATTATAAAAATGCCATAGCATATTTCAATTTGCCCTAGAATCTGGTTGAACTCTTGAAGAGAAAACTCATAAAAATCTGGAGGCCCTATTGGTTGGGTCCTTTGGAGTGGTTCTGTGCTTTTTGTTTTGTTTTGTTTTGTGAATGTGTGTTTTGCATGTGTGTGTGAATATTGAACTCAAGGCTACAAGCATGCTAATTGCACACTCTACACTAAACTACAAACCCGGACACCCACTATGTTTTTTTTTTTGTTTTTTGTTTTTTTTTTTACCTCAAAGGCTGGTTTGAAATGAGCCCCCAGCAATTCAGTTCAAGTTCCAGTTCCATACTTCAAGACTGGTTCACATAAGGGTTTGTGCTCTAGAATTTCTTTTCCATTCAGCCACAGTTATATCTCCATTCACTTGTCAGTCTCTCCAGTTGGGAGAAGTTTGGGGGTTCTTGCCCTATGATTCTACCTTTCTCACTGTTTTTCTTTGTGATGGATTTTAAAAAAATGTTGATTTTCAATTTGTTTAGCTACTTGCTTGTTGTTAGGACAAACCAGTGACTTCTACATCTTACCTGTTGGACCAGAAAACAAATGTTTGTTATAACAATTGTTTTGTAATAGAGAAAATTAGTAAATGACTTATATGTTTACCAGAGCAGGAATGGGTAGAGTATATTCATACAGTGAAAGAACAATTGAATGTGTTGAACTCCTCTTTGCAGATGGGAAAAGTCTCAAAATAATAACTGGAGTGGGAAATTGCTTCTCTAAAATAAAATTCAAGAACATTTAAAAAAGTACCCATTTTTCTTAGTTTACATGTATAGGCATTTAAACAAAAATTTAATTTTTTAACTTGTTCTAATTAGTTATACATGACTGTAGAGTGCATTTATGCATTTTGATAAATCATACATAAATGGAGCATAATTTCTCATTTTTCTTATTGTACTTGTTGTAGGAACATATCAGTCATGCAATCATATGTGTACATGAGGTAATAATGTCTGTTTCACTCTACTATCCTTCCTAGCCCCATACCATTTCTCCTTCCTTCACCCTGCTCTACCTGATCTAAAGCAACTATTTTCTCTGATATGTAGATGCTAATTCACAATAAAGGGGGGACGGTGCTAGAGAAGACTAGAATTACATATACAGGCATTTTAAGTATCAAATATATAGTTATGAAAAGAATAAAATTTATGTTTATAATGTCCTTTGTGAAAGAGGAAGAAAACTGCAGGAAATTTCAACTTGTGATATTTTATTCCTAAATTGATTGATAAGCAAATGTTCATTGCATAAATCTCTACACCTTTCATTTTAAAAAATTTTCCAATTAGAGAAATGAAAAATGATTAAATACGTCTTTACAAATTTCTATCTAATGGAATTACTAATAAAATGGATGCTTAAAACAAATTCGTTTGCTTATTTGGTAAGTAGGACATCAAATAGATTTATGATAAAAATGTAGGGCTGGGAAGGGTAAAAATAAACAGACAATACAAATATCAGAGTAAACCAATATGTTTGCTCTTAGAAAGTGACAAAGGCTTATGGAGAGACAAAAGATAGAATTTTTTAGTCTCACACACCAAGGATATTTAGCATAAGATGAAACAACAGAATTTGCCCAGTTTCTGAGATGGTCTTGTTGGAGACAATATGTGGAGTATGGAACTCATCTAAAATGGTACATTTCAAAATATTTGTTTTCAGGGTGGGAAGCTGGTAAACATGGGGATTGTATTTTGGGTTGCAGTGACCATGAGTGTAATACAGTCTCAGTAAGTCATTCCTGAACTGAATTTAAGAGTGATAAAGTCTTTTTATCTTATTAATTCATAGAAGATGAGATTTTTTTTGTTTTCAAAAGTTAGGATTATTTTCTCACAAGTATATGATTGTGATATAAAATGCAATAACTTACTATATCCCTAAAGTACATAACCAAATTCAGAATGAATTTCATATTTCCTTTGACCATTATATATCATTTATCTGTTTCCTAGTCCTGTGTCTTCTTGTTATGTTTTAGGACTTTAATTTTACTGACTCTGATTTTCATGCACATATAAATAGAAAGCATATCCAGTGTGCTTTTAAATGAAATTTTCCCACTACCTGAATAAGCATAAACTAACACTCAAAATATTTTTTGTATTAGAACAGATTCATAGCAAGACTACCTATTTTGCTAGAAACTAGATATGTAATAATCAAAGATTTCAACAAAACAATCTTGTTTTACTACAAATAATATTATGAACCAGTACTCCTATATCATTCTGTCATATGTTATTCCCTTAAAGGAAAAATAGAAAGAAAATATCACTCTTAGGTACACACACAACTAATTTGAAAGTTCCTTTGAAATATTTAAGCCTAAAGCCTAATACATCAGTATACATGTTCAGATACAACATAAAGCATATCTAAAGACATAATTTATAATCTAGTCCTTAAAAACTTATTTTATGTTGCTTTTGGAATAGTAATTGGCTTAAAAATGATATTTCTAATATATAGCAGAGAGACATTTGAAATTTTGTATTTCAATTTCTTACACTAAAGTATAACTTAAAGTACATTTATAAAGGCAAAAGAGTTTATGTAGTTAAATTAAAGAAGAATTTAATAATTCATTTTAATTGCCCAAATTAGAGTTATTTCCGTGAATCTCAGTTTCTTGAATGTGGGTGGTTGAATCATTTATTGCAAAACTTCAAATCAGTTTATTCGTTTTTTTTACAAATGGATTTCACAAGTTTAAAATATAATAAGTAAAATCTTTAGGATTTACACAAACTATCATGATCACAACAACATTTTCTTCTAAAAAATTGCTCTCTTAAAAAATCACTAAGTAATCCAGAAATGGGATGGGGGAACTCAGCAAGGAAATTGTTTGCCAATAATAAATAAAAATATTTATGTTTTAAAATTAATGTAATAAATGGACAATTTTTTTTTTAAAGCAGTGCTGGGGATTGAACCAGGGCCTTGTACTTGCAAGGCAAACCCTCTACCAACTGAGCTACATTCCCAGGCCCCTAGACAATTTTAAAGATGAATAAATAGTAAGTCATATTTTTAAAATCCCTGCATACTTTTATTGTTTCATCGCCATCTTATTAATAAAAACACATTATCCACTAACATTCATGTCAGCAGTACATGTCCCCATCAGATGCAAAGGCAGGTCGGGTACAGATATAAGAACTGGGCCAAATCAGCAAAAGCACTCTGTGAGAGTACACTGGCTCTATGAAATTTACAAAAAAGAGAATATAAGGTAGCTTACTGTTTATAAATTATGTGCTATACATTCATTCTATCAGATTTATAACAAACTCAAACTTCCTTGGGGAAGATATGTAATTTCTCTTATCCTCACTCTCTATATCAGTAAAGTGAGTGCTTAGAGTACAGCAGCAACTTTAAAAAGTCTGACCACAACTTAAAGCAATAAATGCATATTAGATCATAAGCTAGCACACAAACACATGTTGATATTAACTAAATTTTTATGTATTTACATAACTAAACTTTTTCTTAAAATAATACTGTCTCTACTATCAAAAATAAACTGAATTTTCTAGTTTATTCTTTTTTTAAGCTGGGTTTTTTATTAATTTTTAAATTTTTTCTAATTTACATGACAGTACATGACAGTACATGACAGTAGAATGCATTCTTACATTTTGATAGATCATACATAAATGGAGTGTAATTTCCCATTTTTCAGATTGTACATATTGTAGGATTACATTGGTCATGCAATCATTATTACCTCATATGTGCACATGAGGTAATAATGTCTGTTTCACTCTACTATCATTTCTACTCCTATATCCCTTCATCTCAATTCACTTGCCTATACCTAATATAAAGTAGCTCTATTCTTCCCTAGACCTCCTCTCCTTATGGTGAGTTAGCATCCACATATCAGAGAAAATATTCAGCCTTTGGTTTGGGGGGGTTTAACTTATTTCACTTAGCAAGATATTCTCCAACTCCATTATTTCATAAGCAAATGCCATAATTTCATTCTTCTTTAAAGCTGAGTAGTATTCCATTTTATATATATATATATATATATATATATATATATATATATATATATAACATTTTCTTTATCCATTCAACTGTTGAAGGGTACCTACCTTGGTTCAACAGTTAAGCTGTTGTGAATTGAGCTGCTATAAACATTGGTGTGGATGTGTCACTGTAGTATGCTGATTTTAAGTCCTTTGGGTATAAAACAAGGAGTGGGATAGCTGTGTCAAATGATGGTTCCATTCCAAGTTTTCTAAGGAATCTCCACACTGCTTTCCATAATCATCATACCATTTTGCATTCCTACCAGTAATGTATGAGTGTACCTTTTCCCCACATCCTCACCAACATTTATTGTTGTTTGTATTCTTGATAATTGCCATTCTGATGGGAGTGAGATGAAATCTTAGAGTACTTTTGATTTGCATTTGTCTAACTGCTAGAGATGTTGAAGCTTTTTCATATATTTGTTGATAGGTTGTATATCTTCTGTGAAATGTCTGTTCAATTCCTTAGCCCATTTATTGATTGGGTTATTTGCATTTTTGGTATTAAATTTTTTGAGTTCTTTATATGTCCTAGAGATTAATGCTTTATTTGAGGTGCATGTGGTAAAGATTTTCTCCCAATCTGTAGGCTCTCTCCCCACATTACTGACTGATTATTTATTTTAGTCAATAAAAAGAAGTTTGCTAAAAAGAAGTTTTTAGGTTTGAGTCCATCCCATTTATTGATTCTTGATTTAAGTTCTTGTGCTGTAGGGGTCTTGTTAAGGAAGTCTGGTCCTAGCCAACATGGTGAAGAATTGGGCCTTCTTTTTCTTGTAGTAGTCAGAGGATCTCTGTCTAGTTGCCTAAGTCTTTGATCCACTTTGAATTAAGTTTCACACAAGGTGAGAGATAAAGGTTTAATTTCATTTTATTACATGTGGCTTTCCATTTTCCCCAGCATCATTTGTTGAATAGTCTGTCTTTTCTCCAGTGAATGTTTCTCCAGTGAATGTTTTGGCACCTTTGTCTAATATGAGATAAAGTATTTATCCAGAAGATAAAGATAGTCATTAAGCCAGAAGTGAAACTTCTTAACAGAAAACATTCTTTATACCATATAACATACCTAGTGTTTTGTAAGCATTCACCAAGTGGCTTTTTCTGAGGAAGGGAATGGTGTTGGTCCATTAAACCCTGGACCTTGCACATGCTAAGCACATGCTCTACAACTGTGCTATGTCCCTGATTCTACCAAGTGGGTTAATAGCAGTGCTAAGTCCAGGGCCAATTTACCTCCAGAGAATATACTAAAAGACAACATTATAAGAGTCGCTCAGGCCAAAGGACATGAAAGAGTTAAATGGTAGAAGAGGGTTAACTAAAAGAATCCAGAAAATGGCCCAGAAAAGATAATGTAACCCCCACCTGCATCCTGTTGTGGTTTTGTGACTAAGACAGATATGAGGAACTGAGCTTGGGAGCTAATCTTGTGTAAACATCACCAAGTTACCAGTAAAACCATAAAATTGCTCAACCAAGGAAAACTGCTTGTTTGCTTGCTGTTATAAAAAGGCCGCTGTACTTTGGCTCGGGGCTCTCTGCCTCTGTCCTGCTGTTAGGACATGTAGTGAGCCCCAGCATGCTTGGACAATAAACCCTGTGCGTGTTGCATAAGAAGGTCTCTTGGAGTCTTCCTTCATGGGCGGTGGGTGTCTCGACCCTAACATTTGGAGGTCCCACCGAGATTTCCCTGCTGCCCCGGTCGTCTCCAACAGGCTCTTCTCGGGGTAAGTAAGGGGCCTATATTCGGGATTACTTCTGTTCAGGTTCTGGCATTGCTATGACTGTCGAGTGTAAGGCGTGAGCCTTCCCCAACCATGGTGGGATAGACATGTCCTGGAACCACAAGTCACAACCCCGGGGGACGCCCCAGTGGTGGGAGGACTCCAGGGATGCCTGGACGTCTCTTTTACAGTAGGTTCTGAAACAGTGACTCTGTTGCCAGAAAAATCAGTAAGACCGGTGCACCATTTGAATTGTTTGTTAACGTCTTTTTGGGGTCGTTTTGTGTCAGTGTTTGTTTTTCTTTGTCTCTTTTTGTAGTCGATCTCTTCTGTTATTGTTCCTACTAAGATGGGTCAAGCAACTTCAACTCCTTTATCTTTAACCCTTGCTCATTGGTCAGAAGTCCGCAGCCGTGCCCAGAATCTCTCTCTCACTGTTAAAGAAGGCAAGTGGCAGACCTTTTGCTCCACTGAGTGGCCATCCTTCGGAGTCGATTGGCCTCCTGAAGGGTCTTTCCATTTGGTCCTGATCAGAAGAGTAAAAAATATTGTCTTCCAACCCGGCCGTGATGGTCACCCAGACCAACAACCCTACATCATGGTTCGGCAGGATCTTTGTGAGACTCCTCCATCATGGGTAAGACCATTCCTGTCCCCAGATTTAACTCCAAAACCGGCTCCAGCAACTATGCTCCCTCTAAAATCTGACTCTTCTGGGGAACAGACACCAGGACACAATTCTGGCCCATCAGCGCCTACATCTGGACTATACCCTCCTCTCCCTGGCCCTATCCTCCCGGAATCTCAAACTGACCTCCTTCTCCTTGACCTTCCTCCACCCTACCCTCCTTTACCCCCCTCTGCCCCCACTTCCTCTGCCTTACTCCCCTCCAATCCAATCTCTCCTGACTCCGCTTCTTCGCCCGGCCAACCTGACTTTCCTCAATCTAGTCAGGGAACAGCTCTTGGAACCCGGAGCCGTAGGGCCCAAAGCCCGGGAGAAATCCCTGAAGTCGCAGTTACTTTGCCCTTGCACCCCTACGGGCCCATGATTGATGATGGACAAGGGGGGGAAATGCAGTCTTTACAGTATTGGCCATTTTCCTCCTCAGACCTCTACAACTGGAAGAATAATAATCCCTCCTTTTCAGATGATCCTTCACAGCTAACGGGCTTAATAGAATCTCTCATGTTTTCTCACCAGCCAACCTGGGATGATTGCCAACAGTTGTTGGGCGCCCTCTTCACTACTGAAGAGCGAGATCGGGTACTCCTGGAAGCCTGGAAAAATGTTCCAGGGCAGGATGGGCGCCCAACCCAGCTCCAGAACATAATTGGTGACCGATTTCCCCTGCATTGCCCTACCTAGGATCCCAATACTCCTGAAGGTAGAGAGCATCTGTCCATCTATCGCCAGGCTCTAGTGGCGGGTCTCCGTGCGGCTGCCAGATGGCCTACCAATTTGGCCAAGGTAAGGGAAGTAATGCAGGGACCTTCTGAATCCCCCTCGGTCTTTCTTGAGAGACTTATGGAGGCATACTGTAGATATACTCCATTTGATCCTGAGTCTGAGGAACAAAAAACCTCGGTGGCCATGGCCTTTATTGGCCAGTCAGCTTTAGTCATCCGACGCAAGTTACAATGCCTAGATGGCATCCAGGATATGACCCTAAGGGATTTAGTAAAGGAGGCAGATAAAGTATTTCAGAAAAGGAACAAAGGAAGGAAAAAGAAAGAGAAATAAAGGAAAACCTCAGGGACAAAAGGAGAGAAAAAGCATTAACAAAGATCCTGGCAGCGGTAGTGGAAAACTCAGGTCCTAGGAGAGAGAAAGGACAGAAAGGATAACAACCTGGGCCACCGCCGCCGCCCAGCCCTCCACCCAGATCAGTGTGCCTACTGCAAAGAAAAAGGACACTGGGCAAAGGACTGTCCCAAGCAGAGGACTAGAGTCCAACCAGCGGTCCTGGCCCTGAGCAAAGATTAGGGGCAACGGGGCTCAGACCCCCTCCCCGAGCTCAGGGTAAAATTTGAAGTGGAGGGGACACCCATTGACTTTGAAGTAGACACTGAAGCAATTTACTCTGCCCTTCAAGAACCAATAGGCCCCCTGTCTACTAAAAGATCCTTGGTCCGGGGGGCCAATGGGAGCAGCTATTGCCCGTGGACAACTAAAAGGACTATGAATTTGGGGAAAGGGCAAGTTCAGCATTCGTTTCTTGTGATCCCTGACTGCCCGTCTCCCCTTATGGGCCGTGATCTCCTCACTAAATTGTGGGCACGCATTACCTTTAATCCAACTGGCCCAAAAATAGAATTCCTGAACCCATTAGTGGAAGAGTCAATGGTAAATGCCCTGACCATAGCTGTAGAAGATGAATATAAACTGTATAATATCAAAAATAGTGTCATCCCAGAGGAAGAAATAAAACCTTGGATCATGAAATATCCCAACTCTTGGGCTGAAACAGCGGGACTAGGATTGGCAACTAACCAGCTTGCGGTGGTGGTCTCCTTGAAAACCACCGCTGTCCCCATTCGGGTCAAACCATACCCTATGAGCAAGGAGGCTAAAGAAGGAATTAAGCCTCACATAAGAAAATTGCTCCAGCTGGGGGTCCTAATACCTTGCCAATCTGCATGGAACACCCCATTACTGCCAGTCAAGAAACCAGGAACAGGGGACTATCGGCCCATGCCGGATCTAAGAGAAGTAAATAGTAGAGTACAGGAAATTCACCCTACGGTGCCAAACCCCTATAACCTGCTGAGTACCCTCAACCCCAGCCGAACCTGGTATACTGTCCTGGATTTGAAAGATGCCTTCTTTTGCCTTATATTACACCCTAGCAGTCAGCCATTGTTTGCTTTTGAATGGACTGATCCTGAGGCGGGGATCTCAGGGCAACTGACTTGGACACGCCTGCCGCAGGGCTTTAAAAATTCTCCTACTATTTTTGATGAGGCCCTCCATCAGGACTTGAGCCTTTTTAGGGTTAACCACCCCAAGGTAACTCTTCTCCAGTATGTGGATGACCTGCTACTGGCAGCCTCCACCAACGAGGACTGTAAGCATGGGATTCACTCTCTACTAACTGAGCTGGCCCGGCGAGGCTATCGAGCCTCTGCAAAGAAAGCACAGCTATGCAGACAAGAGGTGACTTTCCTGGGCTACACTATCAAAGATGGAAAGCGATGGCTAACGGAGGCTAGAAAAAAGACTGTAACCCAGATCCCGGTTCCCACTTCTAGGAAACAGCTCCGGGAATTCCTAGGAACGGCCGGGTTCTGCCGGCTATGGATCCTGAGATTCACATCACTTGCTGCTCCCCTATATCTTCTTACAAAAGGGGATACAGAATTTCTTTGGGGACCAGAGCAACAGCAAGCATTTGATGACATTAAAAAGGCCCTTCTGTCAGCCCCTGCGCTAGCACTCCCTGATGTTGAGAAACCCTTCACCTTATACATGGAGGAACAAAAGGGAATAGCCGGGGAGTCTTAACCCAAACTTTAGGGCCCTGGAAAAGACCAGTAGCATATTTGTCCAAACGCCTGGACTCAGTGGCCAGTGGGTGGCCTCGTTGCCTAAAAGCTATCGCAGCAGCTGCTCTATTAGCCAAAGATGCTGATAAGCTTACCCTGGGACAAAAATTAACCATTGTGGCCCCACACACACTGGAAAGTGTCATCAGGCAACCCCCAGATAGATGGCTCTCAAATGTGTGCATCACCTATTATCAGAGCTTTCTTTTGGATAAGGACTGAGTGACTTTTGGGTCGCCATCTACACTGAACCCTGCCACCGTGCTTCCAGAAGAAACCGAGGAACCAGTGATGCACACCTGCCGAGATGTCTTAGTGGAAGAAACTGGAATCTGCCATGACTTAAAGGACCAACCATTACCCAATTCGGAGGTAACCTGGTTTACAGATGGCAGCAGCTTCCTCCAAGAAGGTAAGCAGCGCGTGGGGGCAGCAGTGGTCAGTGAAACAGAGACCATTTGGTCAATGGGACTCCCAGAAGGAACATCAGCCCAGAAGGTCGAGCTAATTGCCTTAACCAAGGCCCTAGAACTGGCTGCAGGAAAAAGGGCCACTGATAGTCGCTACGCTTTTGCTACGGCCCATGTGCATGGAGCCATCTATCAGCAAAGGGGACTTCTTACCTCTGCAGGGAAAGAAATTAAATATAAGTCTGAAATACTCCGACTGCTGGCAGCTGTCCTCCTGCCTACCGAATTGGCTATTGTACATTGTCCCAGCCACCAGAGAGGGACTAATCCCGTAGTTGTGGGAAACCGACGGGCGGACGAAGAAGCTAAGGCTGCCGCCCTCCGAGAACCAGACACGCAAATCCTGGTGCTAAGGGAGAAATAACAAACCTCCCCTTTCCAACAGAAGGGCTAATTGAGAGTTCCAATGACCAGACCTCTGATAAACAACCTGCCTTGTCTTACTTACAACAAGTTCATCAGCTTACCCACCTGGGCGCCAAAAAGATGCAAGAACTGATTAGAGAACAACCTTTTTCCCCATCTCCCTCAGAAGCTAAAAAAATGGCAGAACAAATAGTAAAAGCTTGCAGAGCCTGTCAGGCTGTAAATGCCTACTCATCCAAGGCCCCCAAAGGAAAGAGACTAAGAGGAAATCGGCCAGGGAAATTTTGGGAAGTGGACTTTACTGAGATTAAACCAGGTAGGTATGGGCTAAGATATCTTCTAGTGTTTGTGGACACCTTTTCAGGATGGGTAGAGGCCTATCCCACTCGAAAAGAAACCGCCCTGGTAGGGGCAAAGAAGATCCTGGAAGAAATATTTCCAAAATTTGGGACTTCCTCAGGTAATTGGGTCTGATAATGGACCGGCATTTGTGGCCCAGGTAAGTCAGGATTTGGCCAGGATCCTGGGGATCAATTGGAAATTACATTGTGCATACTGCCCCCAAAGTTCAGGACAGGTAGAAAGAATGAATAGAACAATTAAGGAGACTTTAACTAAATTGACCTTGGAGACTGGCTTAAAGGATTGGACTATGCTCCTGCCTTATGCCCTGTTCTGGGCCAGAAATACTCCTTCCCTTTCTTTGTTTAATCTTACCCCCTTTGAGATTTTGTATGGCACACTACCACCAGTTCAAAAATTGACTCCTATGACAGATATGAACTCTTTGCCTTTTACCCCCTTGGTTGATAGGCGAAAAGCTTTGGAAGGAATTCAACAACTAATCTGGAAGCAACTGGCAGCCGCCTACCAACCAGGGGAAACCAAAGTCCCCCACCCCTTCCAGGTGGGAGACCCAGTGTATGTACGAAGACACCAGACACACAGCCTCAAACTTTGGTGGAAAGGACCATACCTGGTACTCCTGACAACCCCGACTGCGGTAAAAGTTGATGGCATCGCCTCTTGGATCCATGCGTCCCACCTCAAGCCGGCACCATCACCAGGACCAAATTGGAAGTTGGAAAAAACTGAGAATCCCTTCAAACTGCGTATTCGCCATATGGGTAGGACTGTGGACTCTCCCCCTGACAACCTGTAATCTCCAACCTCCCCAACTATTAACCTGGGAAGTATTAAACCCCACTGGGCAAAGGGTCTGGTCCATAAAAGAAAGCCACCCCCCAGGGACATGGTGGCCCCCTTTACACCCAGATGTATGTATGTCAACTGGCCATTGGACTGGACACCCGGGATTTACCTGAGGTAGAAAAACCCAATGAAATTCCCCTAAAACCCAGTACAGAGAGTCCTCCCCACAAGGGTCATTTAGGAGATAAATGGGGGTGTGGAGACCCACAGCGGCGATGTTTTCTCGGGAACACGGACTTTTACGTGTGTCCCAAGGATGGCTAAAACCGCCAACAGATAAAATGATGTGGAGGGCCCGAATTCCTGTACTGTGCATCCTGGGGATGTGAAACCACAGGAAGCGCTTATTGGAACCCCACTTCCAGTTGGGATTGGATTACGGTACACCGTAATTTTTCCAATGAAGGTCGAAACTGTCTCCCTATCCCTACCTACGACCCTGGGCTATCTAAAACAACTTGTAACTCTAACCCCCTTTGTAATCCACTAAGCATTTCTTTCACAAATCAAGGAAAAGATAAAAATAACCTACCTAACTGGCTTAAAGGAAGAACTTGGGGTCTCCGGTATTATGTTCCTGGGTATGAAATTGGCCTCTGGTTCACCATCAGATTGCGACAGGAGGCCCCTTCAGTAGCCATAGGCCCAAACAAAGCTATCCAATCGGCCCCCAGGCCATCTAGTCCCACTAAGTCTCCTCAGTCAGTACCTAGCCCTGGTAAAACAGAAACAGTTACTGCCAGGGCGCTTGGAACTAGTACCTCAATACAAGGACAACCAAGCGAAGGGAAAGTGCCTTCTCTTTTTTAACTTGATTGCAGGAGCATACTCTGATCTGAACTCCACTCAGAGCAATTTAACCCAGTCCTGCTGGCTATGTCTTTCTGATTCTCCCCCTTACTATGAGGGAACTGCAGTCAATGGAACCTATAATATAACCTCAAGCTCTACTTGTGACTGGAATGGAAATCATAAGCTTACCCTCCCTGAGGTATCAGGGAAAGGCTTATGCTTGGGATCTCCTCCTAGGGGTAAACAGTCCCTATGTGCCCAAACAGACCCTGTAAACACCACTCAGAGCCATTTCCTTGTTCCAGAAACGGGAACCTGGTGGGCATGTAATACAGGGCTGACCCCCTGCATTTCAACCAGGGTGTTTAATAACTCTGCACATTATTGTGTGATGGTCTGTTTGTTTCCCAGAGTGCTTTATCATGAGGCCAATTCCTTTGAAGACCTGGTGGAAGGACACATAACCCGGTTCTGCCGGGAACCTGTTTCCCTCACTTTA